>OZ030023.1:53745274-54167774 GCA_964023405.1 Apodemus agrarius | reverse complement strand
TCCACACTTTTCACAAAAAATCTGTAGTAAGCTGAAGATACACAAGCAAACAGCTCTATAATACTCTGTGAGGAGACCTGAGTGGCTCCTGGCACCACCCCTGCCCTCAGGAGGCTGCAGTGGAAAGAGTGCCGTGAGTTCAAGACCAGCAAAGGCTGTGCCCTGAGTTCAAGATAACCCTGGACTATGGAGTGCAAACCCTCTCAAGAAAGAGAGAGAGAGAGAGAGATGGGGAGAAGGAGTTTCTGTCAGGCCACACCAAAAGCAGCTTGGTTCTCTTTGTGGGGGAAGTGGTTTTATTTTGAATCCAAGCTTAGTAAAGGCCTCTTTTCTCAAGTCACACCTTTCCCAGTGAGTGTAGAAAACAAATGGAGTCAGTTGAAAAGCCCCTTCAAAAAAGCTAGAAACGAAAGAAAAGAAAAGAAGAGAGAAGAGAAGAGAAGAGAAGAGAAGAGAAGAGAAGAGAAGAGAAGAGAAGAGAAGAGAAGAGAAGAGAAAAAAAGGAAAGGAAAGAAAAGGAAAGGAAAGGAAAGGAAAGGAAAGGAAAGGAAAGGAAAGGAAAGGAAAGGAAAGGAAAGGAAAGAAAAGAAAAAGAAATCCCTTAAGACTTTGACTAACCTAAGTCTCTGGAACAGTATATTTTATTCTGATGTTCTGGGCAGGGACCACCTGGAGGGACAGTGCTCACAGTCCGCATGAAGTGTGAGAGTTTTTCACAGAAGCTTCTCCAGGGCGTCCTGGAAGACTGTTAAATCGTGCGTTGTTAACCATGATTCATGGCTCAGCTGATTTCGGGGCACCTTAGGCTAACACACCCTTTTTTCTGGTTTGGTTTTGCTTTGTTTTTTTGCATTGTTGTTGAAGACAGTAGATATTACTATTAGGCCCAGGCTAGCCTCCAACTCACAACCTGCCTGCCTCAGTTTTCTCAGTGCTAGGACTTTAAACATCGCACCACTATGGCCAGCCCTCGCTCGCATGACTCTTCATTTAAACAGATCGAGTCCGTGTTGGGAGCACAGGTGGGAGGAACACAAAGGTGCCCCTTAGTTTTCCTTCATCCCGAGGTCAAACGCTTCCTCTGCCCCGGCTTGGCACGTGTGAACATAAGATTCCCTCCCGGACACCTAGAACATGCTCAAAATCTAGCACTGAAACCCCAGATGCCTCCATTGCAATCCAACAATGGACACAGACCTGTTAACAGTCATCTCCTCCCCAACCTCCCAACCCCCACTCCCACTCCCACCCCACCCCACCCCACCCCCACCCCCACCATCACCACACATAGAAATCAAATCGTCGAGTGTTCCACGCACTAACAACGTGGCTGGGAAATACCACTTTCCATGTGTGTTCCTTGTCTACGAAGTGAAAGGCAGAGTGTGTATGGAAGTCGTTCGTGTGTGCGTCTCGGCCCTCTGCCCTGGCGCCTGGGTGGCATGCCCGCTTTCTGCAGGGTGAATCTCGTCCCCGCACCTGCCTTCCCCCTTTTCCTTTAAGCAGCGTCTCTCTGATTGGCAGCAGCATCCTTTTTAGGCCAGGGTTTAGTGGCCCAGGTTTAGACAACGATCTGTTCTTGACAAGGCCTGGCAAGTGGGCTGGCTCTTCCTGTCAAAGGAGGACTTCCCCATCCACATCCTCACGCTTCTCCAAGGATCCCCGGCACGGGTAACAGGGATGGGCACGGGATGGCTATGCCACGGGGCTGTTCTTTCCTTACACCCTTCCAAGAAGCCACAACGCCAACTGAGCGTGATCTGTGTTGACAGGTCTTCATAGGGAGCCTGGATGTCCAGGGTTCCCAGGTACTACACTGAATTAGTCAGACGGCCAAGCACAGCTTCTGAAGGTGCATTCTCATCGTTCTGAGGGCTCCTCCTTATATTTCTGAAGCTTGTTTGTCTTAATGTCTTACTGGGCTTAAGCAACTACGGGGCACGCACACGAGCGTGTGTGTGTGTGTGTGTGTGTGTGTGTGTGTGTGTGTCTTTGTGTACACGCGTGCATGCCTCTCACTACAGTCGAAGGCAAGCTGGACCTAAAGCCTCGCAGCAAGCATAGACTTCTGTTCCCTGTATGGACTGGCGTCTATGCATTTGCTGTCTCTCTTGCTTTTAAACACAAGGGGAAAAGCCACGTAGTTTTAGGGATAAAGCTAATCTCCTTTGATGCCTACGAGCTCAAGCATGGAAACTGTTTGGGTGTCATTTGTTACGTACCAGAATCAGCTTCCCAGAGACATTTCATAGGTTGGCGCACAGAAACTGGACCTCACACTGTGCTCTGAAACACTAAATTATCTCATCTCTGGTTACATTCACGAACTACAAAACATTTACTTAAGCATCAGAGCTCTTCTAGGAGTAGCATCACGTCCCATCTGATAAAGGCGCTTCGTACCAAGCCTGAGTTTATTCCCTGGGCCCCGCATGATAGAAGGGAACCCAGCTCTGGCAAGCTAGCCTCTGGCATATGCACACCCCAGTCCTTCACACAGGGGATGAATAAAGAGAGTAAAACATGAACCGATATCTAAAGCCAGCTACTTGCTACACTTTAAAACACAAATGGAGAAAAGAACGCATTCATTAGTTGATTTTTTTTTTTTTTTGGTTTTTTTGGTTTTTTGGATTTGGTTTTTTCCAGACAGGGTTTCTCTGTGTAGCCCTGGCTATCCTGGAACTCACTCTGTAGACCAGGCTGGCCTGGAACTCAGAAATCCACCTTCCTCTGCCTCCCAGAGTGCTGGGATTACAGGCGTGCGCCACCATTGGCTGGCTGAATTTCTTCTTCTTCTTTTTTTTTTTATTTAAAGAAAAGTCTCAGGTAGCTCAGGATAGCCTCGAATTCTCAATATAGCTGAGGATCACTTTAAACTTCTGATCATCCAGCATCTACTTCTGTCTGTGTTGAATAGAAATGAGATTTCAAGCATAGTACGTAAGCTCTCTACCATCTAATCTACAACTCCAACCCCAGTGGTTGATAACCTTAAACTTTTCATTATATATACATATATAAATACATATATATATATATATATATATATATATATATATATACATGTATATGATATTCTTCTTAACTGCCCAAAATCAGACATCATTCTTATACTTTAATAATTCATTGGAAAATACTGTAGGCTTTTAGAATCTGCACAGTGCTTTAACACATCTCCTACAGAATTATCTGCTGAAGCGCTTTGCCCCATTTGCTGTAAGATTTGAGACTTGCTGTTATTCCTCCAGACCCTTAAAACACAAAACAAAACTTCCCAAAGTCCACACACTTCCTGATGAATTCTGTCCATTAGCTTGTTTATAGGTACTTTTTTTTTTAATCGTGACCTAATTATTTCAAAAGACCAACACACCTTATAAGGTATGTAAATGCAGTAAATGTACGTCTAGTAAAATTATCAAAGAGTCTAAAGGAGAGGAGAGCTCCTATCACTAGTTAATCTTGGCAGGGGAAGGGACGGGGAGGGCCTATGTGAGGATATTGTTAGCATTCTGGCATTTCATAACAAGTACAAAAACTTCCCCTCTTTGCATCCATAAAGTTAAATTAATTTATCTTTTGCTTCATAAAAATTTATTAGCCTGCAGTTGGAGTAGGGTAAAGACAGCAAGTCAGTTACAAGAGAGGCGGAAACCAAGGTCAATAAGGAAGACACACAGCCGTGCAGTGGGTTGTGTTATTTGACTCAGAATCTTGAAATGAAAACAAAACAAAACAAAACAAAACAAAACAAAACAAAACAAAACAAAAAACAAAAAGAACGCGCCAAACCTCTTAGCTTCATAAACCTGACGCAGGAAGCCGATGATGCAGGAATGTGGGGAGACCGTGAAAGAGTGGGGGTCTGCCAGAACATACCGAGTCTTTTTTTTTTTTTTTTTTTTTCCTAATCTGGCTTCCCTAAGGATCTGCAGTCATTTGGAATATTAATTGTTTGGAAGCCTTGCGTTCTACCAGCTTGCCTCTAAATGTAGATAAAAGAGATCAGCAGCTGTCACCATCAAATCCCACAGACGAGAAGGGTCAGTACAAATCTGTAAACAGCCCCAAAGGTGCCACAGCCCTTATGGCAAACCGGTCTAATCTCATGAAAAGCTGGTGACCAAGGGACTGAAAGGAATTCATCCTCGCTTGAGACTGCGGTGATTATTTTCGGATAACCCCTTGTGGATGTTTTGTTGCTCTGGGGTTTTGTCTAAGGTTTGGCATCTTTCTTCCCTATTGTGAGGTTGTTTAAGGAGGCGTGAAGTCTGAGAGGGTCACTCGCTTCTTGAATTTCAGGAGCTGCAGAACACGGCAGCCTCGGAGGGCCAGGTGGTGGTTCTGGAATGCCGAGTGCGAGGCCCTCCTCCGCTGCGGGTCCAGTGGTTCCGGCAAGGCAGTGAGATCCAGGACTCTCCGGACTTCCGAATTCTCCAGAAAAGTAAGCGGAGGTTGTCCCGAGCTTCAGTTGGATTTTCTGTGATTTCAAGAGAACTAAAAGGAGCTGTTTTGTATTATCAAAGTAGAATGAGTCTAGATAGTCCATGATGCACAGGGAGTGAACTAATGTAACTCGGCCCTTCTCTGTGCCCTCCCCACTTCCTCACAACACCTTGTAAATGTGGGATCAAAAGAACTTCAGTGGTTGCTCTATAGGTCATGTGAGTGTCATCTCCCTAGCTCAGCCTTCAGACTCTTGGTAACATAGCGTTGGTCACATGGTGTTAGGTAGCTGCCTAAGTAAAATACCAATTTCTTTCAGTAATGCCTTCAAATGCCTCCTGCATTGCTTGTTAATGGTAGAACACAGCCTGCACTAAAAGGGCCAGAGTAGATGTTCTTTTTGGTTCAAAATATTCATAGAGTTGGCCTTAATGCTGGAATGCCCCCCCCATAACCCCTTCCAAAATGCTACTTGTGAAATACACAAAAGAATTGCTCTACCTCATTTTTATAAAACCAACCAACCAACCAACCAACCAACCACAGGAGCCCCTTTGAAGTGGATGAGCTCTCTAGGCCTTTTCTTTAGAATGAAATTCCCACATACTCCCACAGTTGGACAGATCCTTTTAAGAGGTTCACAAGTCAGTCGGCGGAAGCCTTTCTGGAGCTGCGCTGTGTCCCCCGTCCCTGTGCAGCACATGGAAATGTAAACTGAGTGGTGGCTGCCTTGACTGTCCTATACAGAGGTGGGCGGTGCCGTTTCTGCACACATAGCCTAAGCAACGCGTCGGGAGCAGAGGGGTTAATTGTCCCTGAGACCCTGTTCTAATACTCTCTCCCTTCTTTTCCCTTTCTCACATAAACAGAACCTAGATCGACAGCTGAACCCGGTAAGAGTTTTCTGCTATTGGGGGGTAATGTATCTTTTGGTTTCCAGTGGGCCTTTGTCTCTATTGGAAAACCACACACCACCCTGAATGATGTCTTTGCAGTTCCTCAGAAACACGAAGCCGGCTTGCAAACAATGTCTTCTTTCTCACGGGGTCTGTGCACTGCAACCCTCATCATCTTTATTAGTAAAACATGCTGCGCAGACAAGAGGGTTGGGCTCGGCGACGTGCGGCTTTTTCAAATATAGCGTTTCCTACTCAGACTTGCGATCCAAAAGAAAAAAAAAAAAAGTTCTAGCGTTCCAATAGAAAAGAGAAATTTGTTGCAGGCTAGGCTTTTGCCGACCAAAAGACACTGTAAGACTCCACGGCTCTTTGGTTGGTGACAGTCTCTGGGAGCACCTAATCCTATTGGTGCGCCAGGGTGAGGGGGGGTAGATGAGGGGGCATCCTTTCAGAGGTGAAGGGGAGAGGGTGGGGAGAGGGAGGAACTCTTCAAGGGGGGGAAACCAAGAGGAGGAAGCATTTGGGACATAGATAAATAAAATAATTATTTTTTTTTAAAAAGACGGCATGGCTTAGAATGCACCTGAGTGAGGGCTGTAATGGCGTGTCAGAGCGACCCTTCAGGCACAGCTGCCTACTGTCTGAAGCCATAAACTTTGACTGTCCCATAAGCTTGAAGAAAGTCAGCATGTCCTGGGAGATCTCCTCATTTCCACGTCACCTGACCTCACCCAAGTGCTCTGGGATCCACGAGTGTGAGGGCCGACTTCTCCTCTGCCTTTAACCCCTGGTATATTTATGACTCCCCCATGGACCAAAAAAACAACTGTGTGTCCAGGTATCTCATAGTCCGTGCCTCCCCCTCCCCCAAATTGTTTTCTTTTGCATTTTTCCCATCAGCAAAGACACGGTCCCACTATTTCTTCACAGAGGTTAGGAAAACATGCCATTTTCCTGTCTCTGCTGTTTCTGCTTCTGCTGCGGCAGCAATCAGAGCCTGCCAAACGTGCCTGGGGAGCCATGGCCCTATCCTGACCCTTGCCTGGAAATTTTAAGGTTCCCAGTTAGCTGGCTGTAAGAGGGCATGGGGCTGTTCCCGCCCTAAGCCTGTCACATCTGAGCATCAGGTCGATGAAAGCGGAGCGCTCAGCCCTTAGGACTGGAAGTTGAAAGGTTGATTCTTAACCTCCTTTGGGACGGACTGGGATGGGCCTAGTGGTTCTGAGTTACAACTAGAGCATGCCACCCCATTCAGTGTGTGTGTGTGGGGGGGGTGTCACCACATCAAAAACTGCTGTCGCTCTCCACACCGTGGAAACAGAGTGCTTTGCGTTCTATTTGTGATATGTCTTTGTGTAAACTTGAATAATGTTAGGTCCCTAATGTACGGAACAGATGTCTGTGTGTGGTGCTTAATCCTGAATGCATGTAAAAAGTAACTCACTGGCGGTCAGGGATGTATTCCTGAACTCCACTGCTCAACTAGCCCAGCCAAGTCCATGAGATTCAGTGAGAGAGCTGTTTCAATCAATCAATCAATCAATCAATCAATCAATCAATATAAAGTAACCATATAGATAAGAATGCAGTGGTTAAAAGCACTTGGAACCCTTGCTGAAGAGGCTGGTTTGGCTCCTAGGGATCACATAGCAAGCAACTCATAACTATTTGTAACTTCTATTCCAGTAGTTGCAGCGCCCTCTGCTGGCCTCCAGGGGCATTCCACACACATAGTGAACTTAGAGATGCACACCGCAAACACTGATACCTATAAAATGAAGGTAAATAGATCTTTAAAAATATAAATGAATAATCAGATAATAATCAAGGAAAGATATCCAATGCCAGCCTCTATTTTCTACAGACATGCACAGGCATGCACACGCCCATACTAACAAACACGCAGATGCATACACAGCACACACACACACACACACACACACACACACCAAAAAGGAAAAGAAAACAGTCAGGTTATTCTGCAGACAAGTAAGTAAGTTCGGATGAGAAAGGCTGATGGAAACAGCTCCCACCGACGCCCCATGCCCTCACGACCCCTCCCACAGACAGTCTTAGGTATTCCAGTTACAGCTTGTTTTGCCTTAACAAATAAAAGTTCAGTAATGAGTTCCTTAATAAAGTTTGTTCTGAATGCTCCAGTCCTGTGGAACCTGCTTAAATGCCTCTTGGGCAAGCAGGGGGCTGTCGTGCCGTAGCCGAAGGCTGAGAACATGGAAGACAGACACTCATCTGCAGCTCCCCTGCCTGACGGGGCGTACAAGATTTCCCTTACCAACCGTGCTTGCTGAATTCCTCATTTTTCTCGTCCCTTTAATTATATCTGAAAGTATTTTAAGACAACAGAATGTCCCCCATCCCAACCATAATAACAGCATCTGCTAAAAGCAAGTGTGTCTTGGCACAGAAATATTTTGAGAAAATCTGTCAATGTAAGAGAAAGATGTAGCTGGGAACTATTAAAAAGAAGACAAACTTCTCCTGGCCTCTCATACTTTCACCACCATCATATTTACCACAACAACTGGAAACCGTCCTTTTATTTTCCCAGTGGAACACTAATACATTCCGCTTTGGGAACTCTACGCTTGTTAGGCAGCATTAAAGAAAACCCATGATGATAGCTTTTTAAACAGCAACAACAACAACAAAAAATCCCACAAGTGTGACTAGTCACGTGACTGCTTTTGTGAGTTGGACAGAATATAAACTAAAAAAAAAAAATCAAAACAAAAAGTCTATTTTAAAGCATATTTGTATTTAAACGAAGTTGAGCATACCTAACAAAATGAAGTATGAGATTTTTTTTTCCTAATTTCCAAATGTTTCCCTTGTGTTGGGTTGGGTTGTGTTGTGTTGTGTTGTTGTGTTGTGTTGGGTTGGGTTGTGAGAGCCTGTTTCAAAACAAAGGTTAGGAGCACTTGCTGCTTTTGCAGTAGAGCCTGGTTTGGTTCCTACCTCTCACACAGAGGCTCACAAGCATTTGTAACTTCTGTCCCAGGAGTTACAGCGCCCTCTGCTGTATTGCAGAGGACCGGCATTGCACACACATGATGAAAGTCTTTTAAACTGTAAGTGCACACACATGGCACACTTACATTTTTAAAGATTTATTCACCTTTATTTTATATGTATGGTATAAAATGTAAATAAATGACACATAGATAGATGATAGATACATGCATACACAGACAGACAAATAGTATGAAGAGAAATCAAGGAAAGACACCCAATGCTGTATCTATTTTCTACAGATACGCATACATGTACACATGCCCATACTAACAAACTCAGAGATGCATCTTTCTATATCAAGGGAGCATGTGTGTGTGTGTGTGTGAGTGTGTGTGAGTGTGAGTGTGTGTGTGTGTGTGTGTGCGCGCGCGCTCAAATGACTTACTTTTCTTAAATTGCCAGATTGTTTACTATATATCTCACCAGACACTGGTATACACATCTACAGAGAATGAATGTAGGGGCCGGCTTCTTTGATATCTGTATCTTAATCACTGTTAAGTGGAAAGAAAAAAAAAACATATGGCTCCAGAACATCTGAGGCATGAGATAAATTTTATAGGCCTTGACCCGTGATGTTTTCCAAATGCTAAAACACAAATAGCCTTTGAAATCCAGGGCAGTGTTTAAACAGATTTTACTGCTCCCGCTTTCCGTCCTCTGACACCGTCGCTCTTTCCTGGTCTCCCGTCCCTGTCTCTCTCTCCTTACACCCATCCTGCCTCCCTTTCTCCACCAACTCCCTCCTTCTTCTTACCCAGTTTCCTTTTCACTGCCTCTATTTTTCATGGGTAAGACACTTTAAGGCTCAAAAAATAAAGCTGAAATTCCCTGAGCTGTAGATATGGGTCCATTAGCATTACACATTTAGCTCAAGGAGGAGCTGGCTGATTCCTTCCCCCGTGCATTTGTGCACGGGAACAGGTTTTTCTCGTCACCACTGCGCTGTGTCTGTCTAATGTGTTTTGCACTCCCCTCGCTGTCTAGACAGGAGTCAGTTTCATCACAAATCTTTTCAGACTGGTTTGTGAATTGAAAAAGAGTCAGCTTACTTAAGACCAGCATCGGTTTGTCATATTACCTACCAGGCTGCCTTTTTTGACATTCTAGCTTTCCCCTCATTGGATCCTTCAAAGACTAATCTAGGGTAAAAGCATGAAGACTCATTCACAGATGCTAATACTCAGGCTGTTACTCAGCTGTCTGGGACCAGCCACAGACGGTCTTGGGTCACTTCTGAAGCATTGCCTAATGGTCTAATGGCATGTGAAATGAAAGCCGCAAAAAAGTGGGTCTCTCTCTCTCTCTCTCTCTCTCTCTCTCTCTCTCTCTCTCTCTCTCTCACACACACACACACACACACACACAGAGGGAGAGACACACAGACACACACACAATGTATCCACTTTCTTTTAAAAGATCTATTTATATGTATGTGTGTCCATATATGTACATACATAAATACACTTGTGTGTTGGTACCTCATGAGTCTAGAGGAGACCATGAGATCCCTGGAGAGGTAGTAACAGGTTGTTGTGAGCCACCCCAGTGTTAGATACTGAACGCCAGCCCTCCGCAAGAAGAGTACTGCATTCAAGAAGCAGAGGCGGGTGGATCTCTGTGAGTTCAAGGTCAGCCTGATCTACAGAGTGAGTTTTAAAAGGGAAACACTGTCTTGAAAAAAAAAACAAAAAGAAAATAAAATTAGATGTGTTATGCCTTTTTTCAAGATGACTCTCTACTTAGCCATGCAGTCCTAGATCTTTGTCTGTGTATTGACTGTGGGCTTCAGAAGAGGAGGGAAAGTCCAGTATTGAGTGCCCTGAGGACCGGGCTGTGAATGGGAAACTGTGTAGATGGTCTCTGTGAAGACGGTCGGTTACACACAGCTGACGTTATGTCCTAGGTTAGAAGAATAGCTGTGTAAGACAAACTACCCTGTATGCAGCCTGTGCCCCCATTTCTATCTGACAGGACACCCAAGGTGTGTCTCCGTACCGTCAGGGGTGTGTCAGAGGTTTGACATTTTTGACACTAACACCTTGACACGTAATGCTTGGCGGATAGAATTGGACACCTAGCTAAACATTGGGTTCAACATCCTTTTTGTTCTATGTGACGACACAATATTTTTGTGCGACTGAGACTTTGGTAAGTGTGTGACAAACAACCAGGATTTCTGAAAATCTGTCTGGAAAATGAGCTTCGCAATGTCCAATCTGACTGCCAAGGGTTGTATAGCCCCTAGCTAATACTCACATCCATTAAAATGCAATTGTGGTTATTTAAGAACAAAGGGGTAATTTTTCCTTTAATGCCTGTGTGATTTCCTAGCAGTGTTTAAATTGTTCTGGTGTAAGTTATGAACTTCTACGGGAATAATGACCTAATCCATGGAGCTAATTGGCCTATCTGTTGGCTTAGATAACTGTAAAAAAAAAATGCTAATATACTTAAGGCAGTGTATCTCAACCTGCCTTTTTGAAAATGAGAGTCTTTGAAATGAAAGAAAAGAAAAGGTAGCAGAAACTAAAGTTAAGGAAATGGCCTATAGAGTGTATACACACACACACACACACACACACACACACACACCACAAACACACACCACAAACACACACACACACACACACACATGCCCCACCCACCCAACACACACACACATACACATACATAAACACACACACACACACACACCACAAACACACACCACAAACACACACACACACACCACAAACACACACCACAAACACACACACACACACATGCCCCACCTACCCACCCAACACACACACACATACACATACATAAACACACACACACACACACACACACACACACACACACACACACGGACATGCACCAAGAAGTCTAACAGAACACGGTAGAACAGTAGAAAAAGAGACAATATATAACCGAGATTCCAGGAGGAGAGAGGAAAGACAGAGGGGGAAGGCCCTGTCAAAGGAATGACTCAAAAACTTCCGTTGCTGCAGAGATGGCTCTTTCTGTGTAAGCCTGAGCCCTTCACTTCAGATCCCCCAGCGCCCACACGACTGCTGGGCTTCTCTATAACCCCAAAGCTAGTCGTGGAACTAGGTAAATCCCTTAGGTGTATTACCAGCCAGTCCAGCCGATCACAGATCAGTAGATTCAATGACAGACCCTGTCTCAAAAAAGCCAGAGAGCAACCGCAGAAGGTATTCAATCAAAGCACTTCTCACCCCAGCATGCACTGCCCAAGCAAGAATACGTGCACACACACACACACACACACACACACACACACACACGCGCGCGCGCGCGCGCGAATTCCTCGTATGCAGAAACAGATTTCGCCAAATCTGAAGCCATTTACTTCCGGATTGAAGATCCACACCAAGTGCACAGCATGCGGGATGAATTCAGAGCCGTGCACGTCCCTCTGGCGTTCAGAATCTCCCTGATAAGGAGGCCACTGAATGGACACGTTCCCAGGGAACTAACTCGGCGAGCCTCGGGCCGTCTCAGCAGCCGCATTAGATGCAAAGAGACCATGAAACAAGAGCTTCAAATGCGAAATTACCTCAAAGGTGGAATTCCACCCAGGTCCCCAGGTCTGTGTGAAGATCTAGTAAAAAAAAAAAATATTTCCAGACTTGCACAGCCTCAGAAGTGTTCCGCCGCGCTCTCTAAAGGAGGATGTTCTCTCCCAGAACCAGAACGAGCAAGATGCAGATGTGGAGAAGAGAAAGCACAGATCAAAGGGAACCTGGAAGAGTGTGCCGGCTGTGCACCAGGGAGGAGGGCAGCCTCCCCCCCCACACACACACATACACACTCGTACACACCAGGTTGCAGGGTGTGAGTCGGGAGACAAACCCGCTGAGGCTGGCTGTGCGGCCGGCTTCCTTCCCAGCTCCTGTCCGTCTTTTGCCCTGATGACAGAATGGCTGGGTGAGAATGCCCATTCTTCCCCTTCCGTTGTCCTGAATTCTCTCCCTTGGACTGACACTTGGATCTCAGAAGACACTCATGCTGTCCCCCACGGACACGGTCCACGTTGGCCTAGACCTGAGACCTGAGATTTGTCCATGTTGAATTTAGGAACATGACATTTCCTGGCGCTGACTCCAGCAGCGGCAGCAGCTGTTAGGTGTCCAGAGGCTTTAAAAAAAAAGTGACAAAGTTGGACCCACTGCACAACTGTTTCAATAACACATATATAGAAATAGACATATTTAATACCTAGTTTTTAAAGGGTATATACATAGATCATCAAAGGAACCTTTATCTCAACAGAAGGCGGATTAAACTGGGAGGACAGGAAGCCATCTCTAACACGCTAGTATCGCTTTATTTCTTCCAGTTCACAAATGTGCAGGGGTCCATTTCCGTGACACCCCTTACGCTGCACATTTTAAGTATCCCTCTCTCTATTTGGGTAGAACTGATCATCTTTCATGATCCTCTGAGTGTATTGATGCTCACACTCCATTCAAGCACTCTGGAGTTCCTCTTCATTGAGTTTAGCCAAAGTCTTTTTTTTTTTTAATAGTTGTGTTTGCCAAACCATAATAAACACATAAAGGGCTACGAAGGGAGACGTGTATGAAGTGGCGTCCTGAGAACCTTGCTGCTGGTTCACCGTACGAGTTTCTGCAAATGTGGCTTTTGTCTTTATTTCGCGGAGTGGAGTGTTAAATACATCCCGGAACTTGAGTGCGATTCTGGACTGCCTTCTGTTTCACTTGAGTGGTTTTCAGCTTAACTTTGGCAAGTATTTATTACCAATTAAAGTAATTTCTGACTTAGTAATTTATTAGATGCCCTCAAATCACAACCCCCAGGAAATCAAATTTAGAGAAATTGGGTTAAAAATGAACCACAATTAAAGTTATTAATAACCTTAGACGTTTCCGTTTGTATTGGAGACAGTGCTTCAGTGCAGATCAGCAAGCCTCTAACTGCCTCTGTCTAACACACAGCCCCGGACATTTTCTGAATTCGGTTCTTACCAGAATTTCTTTTACAGATGTCATAGGGGCCTTTGTTTAAACTAGCTGCAATCAGATGGAAATTCCACATTTCGGCCTGGCACACCTCATTTCCTTGTGGTTTGCCTTATATCTTATGATGTCCAAACCTTTCAAGCCACGATGCGCCTTTCAAGCCTCCAAACATGAACCTGTTGTTCATGAAACCTTTGCTTTCAAGAGAAGCAAAGAAAGCAGCCGTTGGTACTTGGAGTTAACATTACAGTTACTGCCACGTCACAAAATAACAAGTCGGTGTTCTTTGTTTAGTTTTGTTCACTACGACATATCTTTTCCAGATAATTTACTTGGTCACAACTCTATGCATATCTTTTCTGTAAAACAATATTACTGAGAACTCATATAAAACACGTCCTGTTTGATTGGATTGTAATTCCAAAGGAATCTCATAGGGAAGTCAATCCTTTTGTTTTGTTTGGTGAAGCAGATATTCTTTCTGCCATCTAAATTTCACCCATGCATTTATTTAAAAAAAAAAAAAAAAAAACAATTCTGACGAGGCTGCCGTGTACCATGTATCGAGTGCTGGGAACATGAGCCACGAACAAAACCAAAGAAACTAATAAAGTGATTGCTCAGTAAACTATTCCATCTTAGTGGATAACAGGTCTCCAGTAGAAACTCGCCATCCTCAAGTCACGGTGGGGGGAAGGTCAGACCAGGTCTAACTTTTTAAAGGAAGAGGGAAGTGTGGATGTTAGGATAGATCGTGTGGATAAACGGAAGGCGGCCTCAAAACTGCTGCGTAAGGACAGAGACGAATCCTCCAGGACAAAAGCTCATCAGCCCAGGGCCACCCTGGCAGAATTCTGCCTGGATGTGGCAGAAGCAGGATTTTGTCTGCCGCATCCCAGCTCTTGACTTTATACCCAAATAACTCAAGGACCAGGAAACCAAACAGCGTTCTTCCTTAGCTGTTCGGCTGAGAGAAGGCAACTGTGTGCAGACCCTCACATTTTCCTAAGGAGGCATAACTTAGAAAAGCCCAGAATCTTAGACGGGATGAGAAAGAAGCAGCATCACCACTCACTAAGAGCCGTCAGGATGCTGGGAGAGGGCTCTGGGTGGGAGAGCACGCCGTGCAGACATGAGGACCGGTGCTTGAACTCAAGGACCCACGTAAAAAGCCGGACGTGGTCGCGCACACGCCTATAGCGAAAGCACTGTGATGGGCAGACCCAGAAGCTGTTGTTTCAGGGAACAAATTATTAGACAAATTAGCTCCAAGAAACTCTGCCTCAAGAGGGTGGAGACAGACCTGGATACCTGATGTCCCGTTCTGCATGCTCACATGCACGCACGCATGCACGCACGCATGCACACATACATACACACATACATACATGCTCAGTGCTGCTGGAAGCCTGTAACTCAGAGGCAGCCTAAGGATGTTTTCCACAACTTCAAAAAAAGAAGAAAGAAAGAAAGAAAGGAAGGAAGGAAGGAAGGAAGGAAGGAAGGAAGGAGAAGAAAGAAAGAAAAGAAAGAGAAAGAGAGAAAGAAAAGAAAAGAAAGAAAGAAAGGAAGGAAGGAAGGAAGGAAGGAAGGAAGGAAGGAAGGAAGGAAGGAAGAAAGAAAGAAAGAAAGAAAGAAAGAAAGAAAAGACGCTGTTTATTCCTTGAAATGCCAGCATAGTTGATCCAAGGAATCTGATATCTTTTGAGGGGGAACATTCATCTGTCTCCTTGTGCATTTGAGAACCATTGTCTCTTAGGATACTGGGAACGCTAATTAGGCTTTCACGCATGGAGAAACTCTTGTTTCCAGACTTAAATCTGTCGTTACCTCCCTTTGCACCTCGCTCCCAATATCATAAATGTGGAAAACCAACCGGACAACTGTAGAGGCTTTGTGCTCCAGCCGTGAGCAGCGCGCCTGGTGCCAGCCCAGGTGCCTACCTGGAGACGCTGGACTGCAAGACCAATTAGCCCTATCCTTGCGATCAGACCCGGAGGAGCGAGAGCTTTGGGCCCGTCGGTCTAACACCATTTAGAGAGCAAATATTCTAGGTTTTATTTACTCTCCTCTGCTTACGTCCACATTTAACTCATCCGTGACCACATAATTCAATTAAAAAGAAACAAAGCTCCAAGGGTCTTGTACCATTCCAGTTGTCTCCCACACACACAATAACTAATCCGTCCAGATGTAGAGGCTCCAGCTTGGCTGGTTACCACACTCTCTACCTGCTTCAACTGGAAAGCCGGGACTGCGCGATATTGTCAGAACAGACACGGCGGCCTCACAGCTGTCTGTCCTTGTGTTATTTTCCTTCTATTCAGTCAACACTTGTAATCAAGTGAGTGTGTCCTTTAAGTCTATCAGTGTCTTTGAAACCCACACCTCAGGCCCTTAATAGTCTCAAGCATTCAGGGCAGATGGTTATTAAGTAATCTGGGAACTCCTAGAAGGCTCAGGGCTATGGAACAGTATTGACTTACTATTTTCACATTTCCTGGTTTGTTTCTGGGCGGTGAGGCCACACCCGTGGACCTCAGAGAACACTTGAAGAGTTGGTTCTCTCTTCCCTCCAAGTGGGTCCCGAGGATCGAACGCTTACCTGCGTGCTCCAGGCGCCTTTACCCTTCTGAGCCATCTTGCCAGCCTCAAGAGGCGTAGCTGTTTGGCTGCTGTTCCAATGGCGGCTCAAAATGAGTCGTCAGAGTGGGTGGTGACCATTTTTTATTTTTCCATATGGGGGTGGGGGTGGGGGGATCAAAGCCAGGCACTTGTTCATGCTGAGCAAATGTCCTACCGTGGAGGTACATCCCCCCCAGACTTCCTTTTTTTTTTTTTTTTTTTTAAGATTTATTTATTTAATGTATGTGAGGACACTGTGGCTGTTTTCAGACACGGCAGAAGAAGGGCATCAGATCCCATTACAGATGGTTGGGAGCCACCATGTGGTTGCTGGGAATTGAACTCAGGACCTCTGGAGGAGCAGTCAGTGCTCTTAACCACTGAGCCAGCTCTCCTGTCCTATAATCAAAATTTGAACACAAAAAGCAGATGAATAGAGTGCCAAGTTCCGAGTTGTCTGGGACATATGTTGCCACTGTGTGTGTGTGCTCTTGCTTATACATATGTGTGCATTAACATGTGTGTGTGTGTGTGTGTGCATATGTGTGTGTGTGTGTATAGTTTGTATATATACATGTACAGGTTGGACATAAACTGTATCTCCTGTTCATTCTAATAACTGTTTTGAAATTCACTTGTTAGAACTTTTCTAAAGACAAAAATCATCTGGAAAGCATATTTAAAAAAAAAAAATTCTTGGCGCTATCCCAGACCTGCTTAATCAGACTCAGGGTGAGGGAGGAGCTGGAGAAATCAGCAAACTTTGCAACGGCTGCAGGTGACTCCTATCACCAGCCAGGTCTGGGAAGCAGCGCCACGGCCATGCAGGAGTCAGAATTCCAAAGCCAAGGGTCCTCCGTAGCCGGTCTCCTGAATAAGGTCCCTCAACAGTCCCAGCAGCAGAGCGTCAACAGTCTAACCAAGGGCTCAGGCACTCTCGCTTTAAACTTACACAGTGTAAAGAAAGATGAAGGATCCTGGGATTCCATCAAGTACCAAATGTATCTCCCTAGCCTCTAGGTTTTTCTTCTCCTCTGTGAGTAGAACAGCCAGTTTTAAAAGGCAAAAGTGCCTTAAAGGTCAACGACACAGTCATAGCCTGGCGCTCCCCATTCCTAGTGTTTGCCCAGGTCCCGCGGTGCGTCTTGAGATAGGGGGCGTTTGAGGCCGACTGGGGTTACAGCTGCCTGTTCCTGCCCGGCTGCCCGCCCGTGCAAGGTGATGCTAACGACACGCATTGTGGAAGTGTGTTGTGGAATGCAGTGTGGAGCCCAGGGTTAATTTTTGAGCAGCTTTTGCTTTTTGCTGTTGTTAGCGGGACAGCAACCGGAAGCTGGTATTTAACTCTCGGGGCTCTGCTCTCCTCTTAGGTGAACCTTCAGAACTAGAGAACACTGTGCAGCAGGCTCTGCATTTACATCACAGGCACACTGGGTACTCCAAGTGTGTCTTTTAAAGGACTGTCTTGATCCTAAAAATGTAAAAAACATAACTCCCCTGACTTACGGATGAGACCTTGCGGGACATCTCACAGATGCCCGCCTCGGGAGTGAGATGCGAGCCAAAGTTACCACCCTCGAGCCTGCTTTCTGTAACACAATTCTGTGTGATCATGTTATACGGTCCCAAAACGTGTTTTCATATCATTGGGGGGGGGGATTTAAAAAGCTATAGTTGGGATTTTCGAAGGCGCGTATTTTTCATTGTTTGAATGCAGGGATTCCCAGGAGGCCAGCATTTTATTGTGGTCTGAGAAACTCAAGCTATCTTCTGATTGAAATGCTATCATTGAGTTCTTGTGAGGTTACTATACTTTTCACACGTAGTGAAAGCAATCTGTGTGAATCAAAATAATTATCCCTTTACTATATGTTTCTGTATGTCTCTGTCATAAGTAAAAAGGAACAGGTATAAGCTAAAATGTGTATGTTTAAATCTCTGTCTTAAATTTTAGGTAAAGCCTCATGAAAGTTTTAACACAATTATTTAAGAGGTAGAAAGTTAAACACCCGTCTGTATCTTTTAAGTTTTATACTGTGTATTTGTATAATTTTTTTATCACATGCATGTATTATCTATTCAGAACATATTTTCCTGTTCCTGAAGTGGTGGGGGTGGTCTGGGGAGGCTTCTTCGTTGACTGACTGATTTTGTTTTGGGGACCAGGTCTTGTCTAACCCATGCTAACGTTGCAAAGCTCAGGACCAGCTTTGAAGTCCTGATCCTTCTGCCCCCAGCTCCCACGCAGTGAGATCTCAGGTGTGCCCAAAATATAAAGTCACAATTTTTAAATATACAGAGAAGTCTTAAAAAGGACCAAAGAAAGGTAGTTCAGAAAACCTCATCTCGCTTTGTCAAACGCATAGACTGAGTTGGAAGGATTCTAAAGCTACTAAGAATGAAATGAGGGCCGCAAGAATCTCTTGCCTTTATGGTTATAGAATAATTATAGGATATCGAATAGCTCATCAGACTGAAAAGATATCGCATAGTCAATCTGCATTTTGATTCCTCGAGAAGTATGAAATAAATATAAACATCAAAATATATTTGCTTCTTTGTTCTACTTTTTAAAATTGTCCCCAAAATTTTAATTCTTTCCTAACTCCACCTTATATTTAGAGAGATGTTTATTTTTAGTAAACTGGAACTTTCTCGTAAATCCACCCACTTCCTCACTGACTTTGAAGGAAACAGAGACAGAAGGCTAGGCACACCCTCCTAGCATGTGGACACGCCCTTACGGCAGGTGGGCATTAGGTAGGCCTGTGAACTTTGGATTTGGCTTCCATCTAGAGAATTTCTAATTCGAGTTCTTATTTCCATGCTGGCATATCCCATCCCCTTAAAATACCAGGTAACTTGTGGCCAGAAGCCCTGGATTGTTCTCTCACACCGGCAGCTACAGAAATATTAAGCAGTACACTCCTTGACACAGTCAGCAAATAGATGGGTGGATTCGGACTGTCTAGGCTCTGTGCGTAGGATGAGGTTGCAAGCACTCTCTCAGAAGTCTTTCTTGGTATCTTAGAAGCTGTCATTAGTCAGGTTGTTGGAGTCTTTAATCTGTCTTCTTCCTCTTGCTAGAACTGTAGCTCATGAGTTCTTATTCTTCAACAAAGATGGACACTACCCAAGCAACATCTTGTTACATGAATTTCTTTATATTTTGGGAATGTCTCTAATCTTTGCCTAACTTGGCATTTCAATGGATACATAAGAGACATTCATTACTCTGCTGTTTTAATCTTCTTGGCTAGAGCAAAGAAAGAGAAAAGTTTGTGACAGAAAATATGCTTTTTTAAGTGCACCGTGTGCTGTTCTCGTTCACCACGGCACAGCAGATCTTTCTAGTACGTTCTCACTGGCATGTTTGCAACTGCATCCACGCTAACCATAGCTTCCCATGTCCTGGGCCGGCCACTGTGCCTCGTCTTCTGTGGAAGGGGTTTGGCTGGTTAAGAGACCTTATAAAGAGAAACTTGTGATGTTTGTCCTGTCATATTTCCTTACATTTAACCACATGATATCAATTCTGTGCTTTGGTAAATCTCAAGATTTATTTATTTAATATATACGGTTGTTTTGACTGCATGTTCCTCTGCACACAACAAGAGGGCATTGGATCCCATTATACTGTAAGCTGCCATGTAGGTGCTTGGAATTGAACTCAGGACCCCTGGAAGAACATCCAGTGCTCTTAACCACTGAGCCATCTCTCCAGCTCCCGCGCTTTGTCTTAACTAAGCTTTGTCATTGATTCAGTTTGTGGTATAGAATGAATCTAGTTTGGCACACCCCATTTCAACATTGTACTGGAAGGTTTTGTGTCAACTTGACCCAAGCTAGAGTCTTCAAAGAGGAAGGAGCCTCAGTTGAGGAAATACCTCCATGAGATCCAGCGGTAAGGCATTTTCTCAATTAGTTATCAATGAAGGAGGGCCCAGCCCTTGGGCTAGTAGTCCTGGAATATGCGAAAGCAGGCTGTGCAAGCCAGGAGAAGCAACCTAGTAAGCAGCATCCCTCCATGGCCTCTGCCTCCAGGAGCCTGCCCTGTTGAGTTCCTGTCCTGACTTTTTTCAATTATGAATAGCAATGTGAAAGTGTAAGCTGAATAAACCCTTTCCTCCTCAACTTGATGTTGGTCATGGTGTTTCATTACAGCAATAGAAACCCTAACTTTAGACAGACATCTGATTGAATATCATGGTACCCCATACTACGTGTACTTTGATAATATTTGTGTGTGTGTGTTTAGAAGCTGTAATTATCTTGTAGAATTCAATAAAATAAATACCTTTGTGTTTGTTTCTGGAGAAATATTAGGGGGCACTGGGAGATGGAGAGAATTAGGTTTATAAAAGGAGACATCAATTTTCATCTCGGGCTTTGACTGGTTTATCTTTGTACTTAGTGCTTGCACTTTTATATAAATGATTCTTCTAGCAAACAAAAAGAATTCTTGTGAGATGTCACTTTGACCATAGTTAAAACTTTCCCCTCAGTGTTTGAAAGATATAATAAGTTTGGAGGCAAACTTACTCCTCTTCATTGATGGTATGCAGTCACTGATAAGTGGATATTAGCCTAGAATCTTGGGACACCAAAGACACAATTCACATACCAAATGATGTCTGACAAGAAGAAAGGAATGGACACTAGTGGTGGAAAGGATCAAAGCATCAGTGTAGGGAAATACCAGAACAGGGAAGTGGGAAGGGGTGGATGAGGGAGCAGGGGGAGGGAAAAGGGCCTGTGGGACCTTAGGGGGGTGGGGAAACAAAAAAAGGGAAATGAAATGTAAATATAGAATATATCCAATAAAAAAAGACATAAAAAAAAGAAAGAAGAAGAGTTATCATGCAAGCCTCAGAGTTGCTCTAAGAAAGGGGCGGGAGGAGGTTGGGCTGATGTCACGTGACTTCTGACAGCTTGTCTTGGTCTCTTTGCTTCCAGAGGAGATCTGCACCCTTGTCATTGCTGAGAGTTTCCCTGAAGATGGGGGCGTCTTTACCTGCTCAGCCACAAATGACTATGGGTCAGTGACCAGCACGGCCCAGCTTGTCATAACCTCCGGTATGTGGGAATGAAATGCACCTGGGTCCTCCTCCCTGGATTTGGAGTAGTTTCCCAGGAACAGGGCCCAGCCCTTAGGAATGTGCATGACCACTCCAAGAGTTACCTTAACAGTCCTGTGTCTCATCTGTAAACGAAAGGCTTTGGGGGGGAGGCAGGGAGCAGTGGAGGTGGAGGGACAAACAAGGTGACTAACACTCACTAGGTCATGGGGCCAATTAAAAAAAAAGTCATGCAGTTGTGTTCTCAGAAACAGTGGCGCGTGTGATCTTCATGCTAACCCAGGTCCTCTTGCCTCGGAATGCCCCCTCTAAGTCAGAGGTGTAGTTACAGTCCGCGGAAGTGCAGAGGACCTGCAGAAACCTGTCCGAAGTTGTCACTAAGCTAACCAGGATTTTAGCTTCCGAGAGAGGAATGCAAACTAGTAAAATGTAGAGAAACGGCGAAGATCTTAGAAAGCAGATTTCGTCCCAGTATTATATTAATGTGAATAATGAACAACTCTGATTTGAAAGATGAAAGAACAGAATTCAATCCAGCGTCCAAAAAACACAGGGACATCCAAACTCAAAAAAAACTAATTCACCAAGAACACAAGAAGAAGAAAGTAGATCTGTGCTTTTATTTGTGTTTTCCTGTGACAGTTTGCTGCCCTGCATCTAGCAGTAGCTGCCTCATCTTTCGAGCGACTCATAGAGATTTAAAACTGAGCCCTTTGGCCAAGCCTAGCACACGGTAAAACACATAGTAGGTATCAGGGACAGTGGGTGGCTGTTCCATTGCCTGATTTCTAGAACAGCAAGAGACTGGGGGCTAGGTGGCAGCAGAGGCACAATCACAAGCTTTGGGGATTATAAAGGTCTGTTCACTAAGATAAGTAGAGACGAGTTCACCTTCCCGGGAAATGGTGGACATCAATGAATTCTGTGAGCACCAGCTGGAACCTACAGGGCCGCTACTGGAGTTACATAGCCCGCAGTATCTTGCATTTTAATTTTCAGTTGACTTGAAGAGGGTCCCATCAGATGATCACAGCAGTCCCCAAACAATAAGGACAAAAACTAGATTCTGTCGGTTTAAATGGCAAAACCTGGACTTGTAATATTTTTTTCATGTCAATCTCCTATATGACATCAATAAATTGTTTGGTTTTCTACATACTTCAATAAGCATTTCTTGGTGCACTAGAAGGGTCTGCTGGGCTCTCAGAAAATGATTTAGAAAGGGTATGACGTCAAGATACATTTCCTCTATAGAGAGCAACCTTTTAAAATCTGTTTTCTACTAAGTCATAGCTGAGACAACATAATTTCCTATCTGACATGAGAATTTTCTAAGCACTCACAAGAATTTCAAGGATTTCACTTGGATTCAGAACTTTTCTTCCCCCTGGCTTCAGAAGGGATGACTGCATAAGCCTTTTCAGACCTTGAGCTCTTTCAGGGAGAATGGATAGGCTGTCCAAGGGGATTCTTGACCTGGGTGTGAGAGGATAAAGTATTTAGGTTGACACTGATTGCAATGTCATGTTTGATGATACTGTATCTTAAGGGAGTTTTTCTACAGTGAGCTCAATTCAGAAATGAGGCAAGTAGCAGCCACTCCAAAGGCCATGAGGCTGGCAACACTCGCACATCCCATGACAGAACTGTAGTACCCCTTCCCTAATGACATGCAAGGAACTCCCACTGGATCTATGTCTTATTTAGGGTTTCCATTGCTGTAAAGAGACACCATGACCAAGACAACTCTTATAAATGGCAACATTTAACTGGCCTGCCTTACTGGATTTGACATTCAGTCCATTATCATCATGGCAGCATCTAGGCAGGCATGACTCGGGAGGAGCTGAGAGTTCTACATCTTGTTCTGAAGGTACACAGGCAAAGATTGGCTTCCAAGCAGCTGGGAGGAAGGTCTGAAAGCTCACCACCACCCCACCACCACCACCCCCGAAGTGACACACCTCCTCCAACAAGGCCACACCTACTTTAACAAGACCACACCTCCTAATAGTGCCACTGCCTGGGCCAAGCATATTCAAACAACCACAGTCTATAAGTATGAAAAGCATTTGTTGAATGGGCAGAAATTTATCATTTTCCCCCTGTCCTGTTTCCCCCTTTTCCTAGCCAACACCGAGAACTGTAGCTATGACTCAACAGGAGACCCCAACAGTGATCACTTCCAACACTTCCCACCTCCCCCTCCGATCCTGGAGACAGACTCCTACGAGCCGGCATCCCAGAAACCACCTGAAATCCAGCAGGTGAACAGCCCCAACTTAGGATTTAGCATGGCAGCTCTTCAAATGCAATTCAACTCTGCAGAGAGGGAGACCAACGGAGTCCATCCCAGCCACGGAGTCAACGGGTTGATTAACGGCAAAGCCTATGGTAATAAATCTCCTCCGACACCAGCTGCCCTGCTTTCGCCCACTAAGGAACCACCACCACTCCTCGCCAAACCCAAACTGTGAGTATTTCTGCATGGCTTTATAATACTTTCCATATCCCTGTGCAATTTTCTCTCTGGTTAAAAAAAAAAAAAAAAAAAAAAAAAAAAAAAACTTTCTCCAGGACTGGACGGGGTGGCACACCGCCCCTTCTGCTGGCAAGTTGTCCTTAACTAGCTGCTGAGGGAGGTCCTTCAAAAATACAAAGAATATTTAAGATAAAGAAGGTAAATGGCTCTCCGCTGGAAGCTGTACTGGTTGTGGCTGTGGCAGTGTGAGGGGGGCTGCCTTCCAGTTTGCGGCCGGGCAGGCTCTCCAGGCAGGATGGAGGTGGGAACTCCTCGGAGTCCTCTATTAAACCAAAGGCAAACTTTTCAACTGGAGACATCAGTAAGAAGCACAGATGTGAACAGAAGGGGGGAAAAGTAGAAAGGGAGAGTGGGAACCCAGTGGCTAATCCTGGCCAGGAGACGGAAAGCAGAGACAGGCTTTGCCAGGTGGAGGAGCAGTCATCACCCCCCAGCCTCCTCGCTTGTGGAAGTCCGTGGAGCCGCACATTTCCACCTCTTGCGTTTGATTTCTGTTATTCTCTCAGGACCATGAGTCTTGCATGAGCTGTTCCTGTTGGCACTATGTGGCAAGCATTGTCACGAATGCAGCCACCACAAAGTGAAAGAGACAGGGCTGGAACTCAAAGGTACTCTATCCTAGCAGGACAGTTCCTAATTGTCCCCTAAGGTGGGTCGGTGGGAATGTATACATTCCCTACCGAATCACATTTCCATGCGCTGAAACTGCTCCATCCAGGAAAGCCTCCGGGTTCCCTGTGGTGTCTGATGGTGTTGACTTGGAGTAGAAAGGCTCCTTCACACCTGAGTTCTTTGCTTCCTTAGTAGTAAATACTTACCGCTCTGCAGTCTGCGATCAGGTGGGTCTGTTAGCAACGTTAGAGTCCCTTAGAAGCCCGAGCCGGAATGACAGCTCACATTTAACATTGCTGTGTTGTTTGCCAAGGGATTTCATGGACCGCCGCCAGATGCAAACCAACTCGAAGAGCACCTCACCCAGTGGGGAGGTGGCTTTATAAACTCAACCTTCTGGCAGTCTTAGGACGCGATTGTAGTGAACTGCCCATTGCTACCCAGTATTTCATTTCATGCTGTTCTGGTGCCTCTGTTTAAGGTGGTAGAGCTAACTGGTCAGGTCTATGTATAACATTATGTGTTATATATAATGTTATGACCTGTGTTCTCGGTTCTCACTGAGAAGATAAAATGAGCTTGAGAGAGAGAGAGAGAGAGAGAGAGAGAGAGAGAGAGAGAGAGAGAGAGAGAGAGAGAGAGAGAAGAAAGGAAGAAAAGGAAGGAAGGAAGGAAGGAAGGAAGGAAGGAAGGAAGGGAAAGGAAAGAGGAAAGGGAAGGGAAGGGAAGGGAGGGGAGGGGAGGGGAGGGGAAGGGAAGGGAAGGGAAGGGAAGGGAAGGGAAGGAAAGGAAAGGAAAGGAAAGGAAAGGAAAGGAAAGGAAAGGAAAGGAAAGGAAAGGAAAGGAAAGGAAAGGAAAGGAAAGGAAAGGAAAGGAAAGGAAAGGAAAGGAAAGGAAAGGAAAAGAAGGGGCATCTATAAAAAGAAATTTACCTTTTTAGAGCATCAGCCATAAAGTTAATTGCTACTACTGACTTGTTTCATGTTTGCATTTTAAGTATGTGTTTGTAGTGCCTTTGCTGAACCAGAGACCACTTCTCTGGGGAAGGGTAGATATGTTTAATGAGGAGGTCTTGGCTGTGCTCTTGATCTGGTGGGATGTTTCTCTTCTAACGGTCATCATAAATCCGGTATAAATCACAGGAGAGTAAACCGGAGGGAGAGTGAGCAGCGTTGACACCCCTCCTTATCTCAGGCATTTCAACAGCTCTCTCCAGCTCTCAGCCGTGTGGCCGCGCTTGCCTGAGTGACACCTTATCTGCAAAAACAAAACAAAATGAAACAAAATAATCGGTAGTTATTAAAAGGTTGAGAATAGCTTGAGGACAAGCTTCAGAGGTGATTACATAATCTGTTTAAATCGTACCTTTTCAGAGGCGAACAGGGAGCAAGGGCCACGAACTCATCTTAGTGACTGTTTGTTTCATTCTAGCTTCTTACCGAATAAGTCTATTACTGGGTCTTATTTCTAAAAAACAATGCCTGCAAAGTCAAAAAAAAAAAAAAAAGCGTACAGTTCGCAGTTAAAAGTACAGATTCTCAGCATTCAAAAAAAAAAAAAAGGTCGTCTTTCAAAGGTGTAGTTCTGCCTAAAAATCCTTAGGGAATTTGTGAGTAGCAGACTCAGCAGCTGTGGCAGAGCTCGGAGGGACAGCTGATCATGTTTGCCCCGGTGCTTAACTCCCAAATCCAGCTAATCAATGCAGAAATCACAGTGTGCTGTTTCCAAAGCCCCGTCTATGTCTCTCCTCTTCTGTCTTCCTCTTCTTCCTCGTGGGCAGGAGGTGCAATCGAAATGCACACCAGCCAGCAACATGAGAAATCCAGGGGGGTGGGGTGCTGATGGAGAATGGTGCTTCCACCCAGGAACAAGCAGGTTACAAGATAAAATGCTGACCTTCCAGTGGGGTGCCAAAATTACACACATGGCCATAAAAGCCTGTGCCGGTTGATAATGAGATGGTTGAGAAAAACTTCCCATGTTAATGCAAACAGATCTCTTTGCTCCCGTCCTTTCTCTAGTCTCCAAAATAAAAATGAAAGTAGGATTAGTATCTTCCATGCTGAAGTAAAAATTAATTCTGATTGAATCAGTCTTTCTGTGTAATTATATTTACCGCTGTTGCAGTAATATAAAATTTCGTCTTTATCTCCACCCATCCTTAGATGCTCCATTGTTTCTGAAAAATCTTGTCTCGAGGGAGAGATATAACCTAAAAATTCTTTCACAGCAAGTATCCTAGCTGGATTTAACCATCAACTTGACATGGCCAAAATTTCATCTTAGAGAGGTATTGCCTGGATTAGATCAGCCTAACAGTATGTCCATGAGAATCATCTTGATTGCTCATTGCTGGAGAAGGGCCTAACCCACTGTGGGTGATACCATTCCCTGGGCACTGGTCCTTGGTGTAAAGGAAAGCTAGCTCAGCATGAACCTGAGAAGCCAGCAAGGAGCTTTCCCCATCATTTCTGGTTCATGTTCCTGCTTGAGTTCCAGTCCTGACTTCCCTCAGCGATGAATTGTGACCTGTCAGCTAACATAAACCTATTCATCTCCTAATTTGTTTCTGCACATGGTGTTTGTCCCAGAAACCAAATGAGACTATAACATCAAGGTAGCCAGTATTTTAAAAACGAATGTTGGGTCTTCCTATAGTCTGTATGTAACTGTTTAAAATAGAGAATTGGATTTTGCTGCAGAACCAAGAATTAGGGATGGTGTGTGTGAGAGAGAAACAGGGAAATAGTGACTAGTGTCAGTCCTTATCAGCAACTCAACTGTACCGGGCTTTCTATATTTGGAGGCTCCTCGTGGATCCCCTACACTCCTACACACGCGTTGAAGTACAAGTTGTTCCTCTGCCTGGAATGTTCTATGATTGGAATGTGATAAAAAGCTGGCCTCTTCTTGCCTATCAAATCTCAACTTAATGTCATCCCCTTTCCCAGCCACCCAATCTAAAGCAGCCGGCCTCCCCTTTAATTACTACACAGTATACAGTTGCTTCTGATGGTCATTTACTTGCTATTGCCTTTGTATGTTGAGGTCCCTCTGGGAATAGGGATCTTCACTGCCTTTATTTGGTCTTATGCAGTAGATGTCCATAAATATTTTTGGATGAGTAAAATAAGAGGAGAGCAAGAAATGAGAGAAAGAGCTCCCGGTTTTAAAGCCACCTCATTTGTTCCACTTGATTTTTTCTGTAAATATTTCCAGGACCTCTATCTCCAAACACCACCAGATCCAGAGTTGTTCTCCTTTATAATACATCTCTAACTGCTATTGCTTGTCTCCTCACCTGTTAATAACTGAATGGATGTGAAAAAACCAGCAACAGTCCCATGTGGGGACATGTAGATGTTCCCATGTGAGGACATGTAGATGTTCCCATGTGAGGACATGTAGATGTCACTCAGTTGGTTGAGTAGCTGCCATGTGTTGGGATAGAACCGCAGCTCGTGTCCGGACATACCACACCAAGCCAATACAGTTCCATGTGAGAGGAGTTTATTGTGGGAGAAGGGGGTGAAAGGGGTAAAGGAAATGAAGGGAGAAAAGAGAGTGAAGGCCAAGAGGGTCTGCCTCTTGTTAAGGCTGTGACATAACCACTTGCAGGTAAAGGTGGGAGGTAAACCAGATGAATGTTGGGATGATGGGAATGCGTGGTGGTTGCCATGGCAACAGATGCACAGGTCCCGGTTGCCTATGGATGACGTCACCATCATGGCTGGATTTGGAGGTGACCTGTAACTGTAAAGCCAGTTCCTGATACCAACACCATGCACAAAGCCCTGATTTCCATCTATAACCAGCATTGAAATAGGCATGAATGCCCATACCTGTGATCCTGGCACTAAGAAGGTAGAGGCAGGTGCATCACAGATTCAAGGTCCTCTTCAGCTACTTTGCTAGTCAAGACCAGCATGGGCTCGACTTAAATGAGAGACCTTATCTAAAGATAAATAAATAGAGCTAGAGAAATGGCTCAGTGGGTGGAATACCAGTGCAAACCTGAGTTCAGACCCCCCTGAACCCATGTAAGGTGCCAGATATAGTGATACTCTCCTGGAAACTCAGCACTAGAGCGGGGAATGGAGACAGATGGTCCATGAAACTCATTGGTCAGAAAGTCTAGCTAAATAATGAACTTTGGGTTCAGTTAAAGACCCCATATTCCTCAAAAAGAAATATGAGGATGAATCAAGACCAAACATCTACCATCAACCTACTCCTCTGACTTCTATATACAGAAACGTGCATGTGCTACATCCATACTAATACATACAACTCACACACAAAACATACAAACACAGTGGGGTGAGGCATAGAGTAAATATAAACTTATTTCCCACATACTAGAATCACAGTAGAAAAATTCATCCAGTTACTTAACTCCTTTCTTCATTTTTCCAGTGCTCCCATTTGATTGATGCCTGGCTTTAACACACTGGGGGGGGGGACGGGGGGTGGTGGAAATCAGCCATCTGAAAGGAGGAGACAGGTTCCATCTCTGGCAAACACTTACAGTGTTAGTTGGCCTGGGTACAGTCAAACTGCCGTTTCAAGGTGTGCGATCTTGACCTGTTAACAGCCCATCAGATTACAGGCTCTGAGGAAGGGTGGCAGGCTTCGGGGCTGCTCCCTTCCTGGCCTGTTTATGTTGGACTAAAGCTCAGACTCCAATGTGTGGCTTGGGTGGCATAACTTAAAAGGCTGAGCCTTTTTCCATCCATTCACCCCTCCTAGTTAGGGTTCAAGATCTCATTAAATCACCCTTCGACAATAGAACAAAATTGGCTTCCCATGTTGTGTTTACCATAAGCCTTACCTGGGAGATTCAAAAAGCAAAACAAAACACAGTGGGCAAGGAGAGTGAAGGGAAGCAAAACCATGTAGAGAAAAGCATGTGCTGCAAATAGCCAGAGACTTTTAACCATCAAGCAGCAGTGAAAAGATGCTTAGATGCACGCGAATATACTCTAAGTTCAGAACATGTCCTTTTCTCAATATTTTGACTGCCTACAAAATACTGGGACATTCTGGACTCAAAGATGAAAAAGGTAAGAGTATTTTTACCTTTGAGTAATCTATAGCCTAGTGATTGCCGGGATGATTTTGGTAAGAAAATACACACACACACACACACACACACACACACACACACACCTTTTAACTTGATACAGATTTTATTTTTTAAAAAAATATCTGTGAATTTGAACTCAGTGCAATATTTTTCTTCTTGGGTCAACATTTACAAGGTGAATTATTTTACCTTTGGTTTTAAAACTTCAATATGTATCAGCTTACGTTTCTGCTTAAGTGACTTTTATTGTCTTCAAAGAATAGTCAAAGAGCAGTTTAGTAGTGGTAAAAATGAAAAACATAGACCCAAAGGGACCTTCAGCATGACATTAGAGGGAAAATGGAGGAGAAATGTTAGAAGCAGAAATAAAATCACACATACACATACACACTCACCCAACAGGATCAGGAAGGAGTGGAGCAGAGATAATGGATGGTCCCAGGTAGACCAGCTGGCCATACAGCCTCTTTATAAATACCCTGTGGTGACAACTTTACATTAACAGTGTTAGTGTTGGATCTCTTCTGAAACAACCCCTCCCTGAGGCGGGAAGCCTAATCAAGAAACTTCCTGAAGTATGAACTTTTAACTAAGAAATAACATTTGGATTTAGTTTTTCCCCTCATTTTTTTCATGGAAATACTGGCTCTAATGCAGTGTCACATTCGATCAGACTACTCAGGACTGACAGTGTCTTGTTAACTTCAGTGTGTAAGTGCATTTCCATGAGTCTGAATCATCATTTGGTGGCTCAGAGTCTTATTTGGTGTGTATTAAATACTCACAGGTGCCCTATCTATGTCAGAAGTAGTACTCTACCACCACCTCCCCAAAACCACAATACATTCAACCTCAAATATTTGGTGGTTTACCTAAAAGAACACAGGATGTTATTTTCTTCAACATTTCCATTTCATCTTGTCTAAAGGTTTATAAGACTTCCTTTGGTAATTACAAAGTTGAAAATGCCGTACCTTCCTGATGAAGACCTTTTTAATGGGGAGATATCTAAGATAAAGAAAGCCACATAGAAATATGGCCAACAATTGAGCAAGGAGCCGGCTTAACAGTTCAAAGCACTCGTGGCTCTTACTCAGCCATTCATAACTCCAGGGGATCTTGCCTCCTTGGGCACTACCAGACACACTTATGGTTTATGCACACACATGCGAGCAAAAATGCATACACATAAGATTAAATAAATACAGCTTTTGAATTATGAAGACCAAATTAGGCTATGGAGAATAATGGGTGAAGAATATAGATGATGAGGGAATTCTTATTTCCCAGCAAGGAGGGGAGCATATTTGAAAGTAATAGAGACCCATATTACATTCAATGCACTCTTTCAGCGGCTTCGTATCAGCCAGCATTGGCATCTAGAGTGTATAAACAGAGAGTGTGTGCACTTGGCAAGGCTGGAGCTGTAAGGGTGCGGCTATGCTGAATTTGAATATCCTTAAAAAGTGCCATTAAAAACACCATACATGCAGTGCTCAGAGTCAGAGAAGACGTAAAGATAAAAGGGAAGGCCTTGCAAATCGAAGAGGCTGAGATTCCAAGCTAATGAATGCTATTCCAGGAGCACAGCTCCTTCAAGGCAGGTGAGACTGGAAAGGTATTCCATGGAAAGGAATACCAGTGTGGGGTGGGGCTGGGGGGTGTGGGGGTGGGGGACTAGCTAAGTTCACAGTCCACAGACAAGCATCCCCCAAGTGATATGAGAACTTAAGACACGCCAGTTTGAGTGGGAAGTCCAAGTGGAAATGGAGGTCACAGGCATAGGGGAAATTGTCCAGCAGATCAAGACGCTAGAGGGAACACTGGCCTGGGTGGTGGCCGAGGGTGAGGGCACAAGGCCAAGGGCTAAATAGCAAACTCATTGAGAAAAGTGCGGAAGGGAAGCGGCCAAGGTTGTTGATGGCCACAGGAAAGAGAGTGATTATGGGTGGAGCTCAGGAACTTTACAGGGGAAGCAGGCAATGAGTGATGAAAGCAAGTTCTCCTAAGGGTGACTGTAGGAAGCAGGTGGCAGGCAGGACGTGGGGGTGGGGGTGGGGGGTGGGTGGGTCCTAAGGGGCTAGCAGCATCCCTGGGGAAATGCCAGGTCTCCATAGAGACAAAGCAGGTTAGGAAAAGTCAAGACATCCCAAAGCAATAGAAGGATCTAGAAAAAAAAAAAAAAAGGCTCCATAGGATGACACTGGAAGACCAATAAGAAGAAAGCCATGGGGGTGAGAATTGCACCAGGAGAGGTGTGCCAGGCATAATCCTGGGATTACTTTTCTTCCAACAAAGAATGACTAAGGCTGTCCCCGGTGAGGCACCAATGGGGTCTTAGCCAATATAATTTCCCGTTTCCCTTTGCACCCCTATTTACTTCATTACATTTCAGCGCCATGATTGATTTCTGTCATTACTAACCCTCTTCTAGCCAAACGAGACCCTGGGCTGAGGTTTTATTAAACCAGCTTATTTCCTACGTTTGGCTATTTTAAGATAATTATTCTCAACTTCGTGGCTCCCCGATTTGTATTTATTGAATCTCATTCCGTGTCTACAACTCAGACTGAGGATTTATTTCTGTCTGCCGCAGACTGAACTGTGTTAGGCTGCCAATAATTTACTTATCTATTTTTAATTCTGTGAACATGTAAGTTTTTCATTCAGACCAATGCATCATCCAATGGAGAGTGCATTAGGGACAGCGGGCTTGTTCTAGTAGGTTCTAGTAGGTTCCGCTTACATGTGTAAAAACAGACGGTTGGTTTCCTCAGTGAACCTTGTGAACTCTGAAGTCAATGTCACTTCTTCTTTTTAAACCATTTCCATATGTGGCAAAGAATTATGTATCCTTTCATTCGATTTGTAACAATAATACACATAGTAAGCTCGTTTGATGAAATATTTAGATCTCATAAAATGGGATGGCTGGACAGGTCCCATTTGAATTTAAGCACGCATTGGCTTCATTACTCAAATGGAAACTATAAGTTATTTCCGATCAGAACTTCAGGCCTTACTGCCAGCGTGTTTTGGGTTCATGCCTTTTGACCACTGTCGGGATGCACTCGGACTGAGGGCTTTAAAGGACGCTGATCACTAAGGATTAGCATTCACTGGAACGCTGAACAAGGTCTTTGTAATGCTCCTGCTGCACCTCTCCAATGCTCTTTTGATCTGTTGTTATTATTTTTTTATTTTTTATTAGATATTTTCTTTATTTACATTTCAAATATTATCCTCTTTCCTGGTTTCCCCTCCAGAAGCCTCCCTATCCCCAACCCCCTCCCCCTGCTTCTATGACAGTGTCCTCCCACCCACCCACTCCAGCTTCCCCAGCCTGGCATTTCCCTACACTGAGCCTTCACAGGACCATAGGCCCTCCTCCCAATAATGCACACAGCCACAGAAGGTAGAACCCCTGAGAAGGTGCTAGAAAAACAATTGAATGACTAACACAATCTCCAAATGCAGTAACTGTAGTAACCTGGTCTTCTAAGTAGGTCGGATCCTGGTATTCATATGCCTCCCCTACCATTTCAAAGGTGGCCCTTTCCTGCCCACACCACTGACTGTGGAGGCTGTGAACCGGAAAGTCCCCAGATATAAGCTTGCCCTCGTTTCCGTCTTGGTTGAAATAGTCCATGTGCCGTGTGGTTTCCAGGAGGCGCCATGTGCTTAGGGATGTCCGTGTGGGAGAGTAGCCATAAAAGGTGGCTTCGTTACAAGGCAGCATAAAATAAATAATGCCTCTGCCCTCTCCAATTACTAAAATGGGACTTGTAGCTCAAACTTTGAGGTAAATTCTTGTTCCGTAGGACTGCGGTTTTTATGTCTGGCCCCTTCTTTCCTCAATAGCCATTGCTTTATTTCAGTTAAATAAGTAATCTCTAAGTGAGCATGAAATAGTCACACTTGTTCCATCCTTATTTGTACTCTATCACAAAGCAACTTTACATAAAGAGAGTTATTCGTGTTAGATTGTTCTAGAATAAGAGCAAGAACTTTTACTTCCTGTTTGTTCTAATTATTCTATCTTTGACAACGGGGTTTTGCGTGGTTATCGTCGTCATCAAGATTTCCTGGATGGGTGTGGTAATGTGTCCTTATAACCCCAGTACTCAGGAGGCTGAGGCAGGAGGATGACCAGGGACTCAAGGCCAGCCTGGACCACATAGCAAGTTCCAGATCAGCCAAAACCTTTATGATGGCCCATAGCTGCCTTATTAAAGAGAAATGATCATTTTACCAAAGAGTGGCAGAAGTGGGTTTCTAAGATCTATCTGAATGTTCTCCTAGTTGAGAACTTTATTTATGCTTGTGCTATCACTCCAGCAGCTGTAGGGGGTGGGGGTGTTGCATTTACTCAGTCTGTGTGACCAAAAGCTGCTCTCTAAGATGACTTACTGTTTTATGCTTTCGCTGTGGCAGTGACTGATTATGTCAGGATTGGATTCCAGTAACAATTGGAAGAGAAATGGAATGAAGTGCTCATTCGACTTTTGTCTAAGTTCGTAGTCGTTTGTGGTGAGAACAACTGCGAACAGCAGCTGGATTCACACCAGTGCTCTGCCTGCATTACATGGACAGCAAGCGGGGGACTTTGGCTTGAGATTCGGAGGCTATGTTCTAGTGTGCGCCTGTGTTAAAATGGGACAAAGCACAGGTCAGCAAAGACATAGATCTGCACCAATCCAGCTCAGCCCCACACGTGGATCTGGGTGGACAGAGGGGATGTGTGTGTGTGTGTGTGTGTGTGTGTGTGTGTAGAGACCATCCTGCAAAGTAGAGCCAAGAGGGTAAGGCTGAGAGGTCTAGAGACTGTCCAGCGTTCCGTGCCACACCCTAAAAAGTCATCAAAAGTTGTGTGGATACAATGAGTCCATCTTCCTTCCATGACTTTATCAGACTGAATTACTCCGCATGTTCTAGAATCAGTGTAAAATAACCACATACCTCTTCCTAACTGAATCCCATTTGGTTATAAGCAGCTTATCAAATAGAAACCTGGATCAGTCAGCCAATTCTCCCTCCCAGTGTCAAATCTTTCCCACAAGCTATGTTCATATACAATTTACAACTGTCGATATTTCTCATCCTTCAGAGTGAAGAATGTGTATTTTTGAGCTCCCCTAACCTTGACGGATCCTTCACCACAACATTTAAAGCCTGAACACAATATTCTATGATGCTTACAAAAAGTAGAAAGCCATTATGTACAGTGGCAGGCCAGAAGTCCTCACCTCACCTGTCACTTTGTCCTACTATGTAGACATTTTCCTGCCCCTCCCCCAGAAACTCATTGTCTCTACTCATATAGCCCCAGCATTTCTAACACTGTTATGATAAAGCACAGAACGGCATAAATTATAGAAACTTGACTTTGGAGACTTCGTGCAAATATAATTGATCCAGAATTAGTAGTTGAAATATTTGGTATGGTACTCTTTTGTCGAGTCTTGGCATGTTCTGCTTTTTCCACACCGATCTTTCTCTGTGTTTGTGTCACTGGGACCACAGAAGCACTCTCCAGCATCTTTTTAAATATCATTTTCCTCATGACATTTTCCTGTACGAGTGCTGTCCCTTGGATGTAGGAAATGCTCCTGGGGTTGTCTGTCACCCCACTGGGACTTTGCTTTATCATCATCTTGGGACTGCAGCTCCATTATTTCTTCTTCTGATTCCCAGACACAATTCTGTAACTGCATTTTCTTCTTTCCTTTGCTGAAATGCATGCCCTCGGCTCTCAAAGCAAAGGTGCAGAGCGCACTGACTTTCCACGGTAACTTGTCTGAAAGTGTCTCCCTGCCTGGTCTGAACTGACGGCTCGGCTGGGTTGAGGATTACTGGTTTTCTCTAAAAACATGTTGGGATAATTCCTTCTGATTCCACCGTCTAGTGTCACTATGGCAAAGGTCATACCCATCTAGCTAATGGACTTCGCTATATGAACTTTTTCTTTCTTCCTTTCTGGAAGCACGTGACCTTGTCCTCTGTTGTCTGTAGTGAGGACTGGATGCAGGCCCTCCGACATGCTCTGGGCTCCCATACATCCCAAGGTTCTCTTCCACTTCTTACCGTCACCCCCCACCCCCCACACACACACACCCACCCCCGGTCAGCTTGGACGTGAACTGATTCTATAGCCCAGACAGGTCTCCAGTAATCTATCCTGCCTCAAATACAGTCCTGTGTCACAAGACCTCTTTTCTTTAAATAGTATTTTTTTTCTAATATCTCTAGTTGCAACTTAGGAATGCAAACAGTGGTGGTGCACACCTTTAATTCCAGCACTCAGGAGACAGAGGCAGGTGGATCTTTGTGAGCTCGAGGTGACCCAGGTCTTCAGAGAGAGAGTTCTAGAACACCCAGAGATGCACAAAGAAACCCTGTCTTAAAAAACAAAAGCAAAAACCAAACCAAACCAAAAGAAGAATTAGCACAGCTGATAATGTGTTTGCCATACAGCTAGAAGATCTGTGCTTAGTGCCCAGAACCCACATGAAATAGCCAGGAAGAGGTAGATCCTGGAGCCAACCAATTCATAGTCATACATCAGTCAATATCTCTTTCCCTCCCCCTCCCCCTCTTCTCCATCCCCCTCCCCCTCCGTCTTTCCTTTCTCTTGCTCATTCTATCTCCCTCTACCGCTTCTTTTCCTCTTTCTCTTCTTCTCCCTCCCCACCTCCCCGTTTTTTTTTTAAACTATATTTATTTACTTACTTCTGTGTGTCTATGTGTAGATGCTCCTGAGCCATTGCTGTGCACATGATGCCCAGAGGACTTCTGGGAGTCAGTTTTCTGCTAACACCAGAGGAGCCTGGGGAATAAACTCAGGTTCACAGGCTTGGCAGTCTGCATCATTCCACCAGCCCTGCACTGTTGGAGTGTGTCGGCCCTGCACTGTTGGCGTGTGTCAGCCCTGCACTGTTGGCGTGTATCAGCCCTGCACTGTTGGAGTGTGTCGGCCCTGCACTGTTGGAGTGTATCAGCCCTGCACTGTTGGCGTGTGTCAGCCCTGCACTGTTGGCGTGTGTCGGCCCTGCACTGTTGGCGTGTGTCTGATTTTTGGTGTACTTCATGTGGCTTTCTTTGCTCCCACCTTCTAATCCTCCTGCAGAATATGTCATATTTTCATATTAAAAATTCACAAATCTTCCTTCTTGTTTTATTTTTATGGCAGTCCATTGTGCTTCCTGACTGCAGTGTAGGGAGCCTTTTTTATCTCATTACAGAAAACAATCCACAGCTCTCTCTCTCTCTCTCTCTCTCTCTCTCTCTCTCTCTCTCTCTTATTGTGCTGGTAGCCCTTTCTTTCCTCTTTCCACCCTTTCGCCTATATTATCTCCATTCTTTAAATCTCCTTTATGTCTGTGTACTAAATTTTGTGTTCAAAGCTTTCCATAACCATTAGATGACCTTTGACACCAAAATCCAGACTGCAACTATATGCTACATTGGAATCTGTGAACTGGGAATTTATGTCTCCCCCCCCACCCCCCAGGACGTGGGCTTGACAGACAGCATTTAGAAGCTATTCAATGAAAATGGTTGGCTTTCAGCTTTTAGCATGAAAATCAAATCCACATCTATGTAATTCCTTCCTTTTCTGTTTTTCTTAGTGAGACAGAGCCTTTTGTGTCAGAGGCTAGTCTCAAACTTCCTGTGTAGCTGAGGATAATTGTGAACTTGTGACTGATATGAATTCACCTCCCAGGGCTGTGGTTTTGGCCATGCGCTACCATGCCCGGTTTATGTGATGCTGGCTATCCAAGGCTTAGCACACTGTAGCAAGCATTCTACGGCTGAGTAGCATCTGGGCCTGGAGCTGTTCTTGCTGTGCAGCTCCATGATGTGAGCTTGCGGTCTCCTCGGGTGGCCGAGGAGGGGCTGTTGGCTAGCGTTGAGGTGTGGAGAACAGAGCTGCTTCTCCAAACTGTCACCCTGCCCTCTGGGCTTCAGCCCCATCCTTCCGTGTTGGGAGAGACCCAGCAACCAAGGTTTTGCTTGCTCAAAGTAATATCAGGGTTCACCTTACCTCCTCCTCAGGACACTCCTGGATCTCTTCTCTGTCCTTCAAAGTCAGTCTGGGTGCACCCACTCACTCTTAATCCCAGGGAGCATACAGGCTCGACTTTAGTCTCCTTCTTTTAGGTATTAAAGGAGGAACAAAAATAAACACAGCTATTCAATGCACCATTTAGATACATGTCAGTTTGTGACCTCGGAACTTGTTTTTAAATAGGATTCTTTCCAGCCAAAGACAGCAGGGTAGGACAGAGACAGACTCCTGCTGCCCTGGCAGGTGACCTTGGATAGGCTGCTCGATGCCCCCTAGATATGGTGTCTTTGTCAGTGATATGGAGTCGTGGCAGTGCCAACTTTACAGGATTGTGGTCACATGGAAAAAAAAATGTCCATCCCAGGACATGCCACAGGGCCAGACAATGTTTTTGTTATTACAAGAATGTTAACAATGAGTCCTTTGTTGCTTGGGCATATGTCAAGTTTCTGAGTAGATGACTTATAATCCTTACAAAAAGCCACCAGGGAGTCCTTCCATGCTGTATTTATTTTTTTTTCTCCCACTCCCTTAAAGCGAGGAGGGGGAAAGGGAATAGAAAACCCATTGACCAACTAGGAGAAATGTTTGCTTTTCGTTCAACTCACCCTGGAGGGACTGGAAACGATACAGATGCGTAGGGACTCTACTAAACGAAGCATCAGAAGGAGGGACATGGCTGGAGAGTTAGAAAGGTTGACAGACCGCGTTCCCCTGTACAAGTTTAGATATGAAGTCATGCAGAAAACAGTTAACAAGTTACTAGAAGAGCGTTTTTTGCGAACACGTGGCACTCCGGTGGCTGACGGCGGAACGGTTATTTGTCGCCCTTCCTTGTTGAAAGGCCGGAGCTCTCTGAGCGTTTCGGCCACCAGCCTGGGCAGCGTTAGGATGATTCTGCCACCTCGGCTGCATCTGATGCTGGGACAAAGCAGTATGCCAGCTGACACAGCCCTGCCAGAGTCACCCAAGTCACTGAGTCAGAGAAACCCTCCCACCCTGTCGTGCCTACAGAGAGAAAGCTGGGCAAGGAAAGGGCTTGCCTGGAGAGACTTGTGGCCTGAGTTTGATTCCTGGAGCCCGATATGATAAGGAAGGGCACAACTGATTCTCTGTAGCTGTTCTGTGATCTCCATAAGTACTCCGTGGCATACATGACGCACACACACACACACACACACACACACACACACATACACACATATACATACAAACACACACCAGGCAAAAGAAAAAAAAAACCTTAGGAAAGCTGCCTGTGGTGTTTCATGCCTGTAATTCCAACACTAGAGAGGCTAAAGGAGGTGGATTGTAATAAGTTTCAGGCCAATCTGGGCTACAAAGTGAGAGACAGTTCTAAAAACAAAAAAAAAAAAAAAATCAAAAACAGAACTTAAAAAACTTTTTCTTGTAGTTATCTTGAAATCCCCACTCTCTCTTTTCCCCACATATATCCAGGTGATCGATTGATTTTATACTTATTTATAAATAGTGGGATTTTTTCCCCCAGTGCAAGGCATGGAACCGAAAGCAAGCACTGAGCCATATCCCAAAATCTGAAAATTAACTTGATTTATTATAACAATAAAATTAATGTGTATTACTTGAGGTAAGTTTACCTCAGCCAGAAGCCACCATGAGCCATGAAGTCTGGCTGTGATTGATTGATTGATTGATTGATTGATTGGTTTATAACAAATCATTCCTCTGCTCTTACTTGTCTCCGTGTCAAATAACATCACTGGCAGCAGAGACTGCATGGTTAGTGGGAGCTGGTTTTGAGGAGTAGAAGGAACAGAAGAAAGGCCAGGGAGCCCAGCAGCTGACTTAGCAGAGCTGGGAAGAGCTCTGACAGTTAGAGATGCTCTCAGACGTTAAAATCACACGCCTCTCTCATCCTTTTCCTTCATTCTTTGTCCTCATTTTCTTACCGAAGCTCGGACTACCCGGACTACCCAGGGACAAAAGAACAGCTTAGACTGAGCATTTCAGCCTAACAATGACACAGCACTGGAGGAAGCCAGGCTTGGTGATGCGTACATACTCAGAAACTGATACTTAGGAGGTTGAGACAGAGGATTATCCAGTCGGGAAATCAGCCTGGCTAGATGGCAAAACTCTATCAAAGCAATAAACAAACAAACAAACAAACAAACAGGCCAAAGGATTGCTGTTCGTTCCAGGCTAGCCTGCCCTAAAGAACAAGATTCTGTCTCCAAGCAAATGAAAAAGAAAAAGGAACAGTAGATGGACAATACTCAGGTCTAAAATAGTAAGCGTATATGTAGTTTTCTTTTTACTTTATTTTATGTGTATGGATATCTATTTACCACCTATGTGCCTGATTCCCTCAGGGGTCAGAAAAGGGCATCAGAACTCCTGAAACATGAGTTATAGACAGTAGTAGAGTGCAGTGGGGGTGATGGGATCAAATCTAGGTCCTCTGGAAGAGCAACTGATGTGTTTATAAAGATGAAGTTATAAGAATATGTTCTCTGGGGGTGTGGGGAGGTTATGGGGAAGGGGGTGCCTCAGCAGACCCATGCCAAGGCACCCCTTTCCCCTGAGGGACCAGCCACAGGACGGTATAGTATAGAATAGAGTTTATTCAGGGTATGGGGAGGGGAGTTAAGGGGGTAGGAGAGGCAGAGAGAGGGAGAGAGTAGAGAAGTAGAGGCCAGCCATGAGCACGTGGAGAGAGGGGGGAAGGGAAGGGGAACGGGAAGAGCCCAAGAGGGCAAGAGAGAAGCAAGGGGAAGCAGGAGTAAGAGAGAGAGAGAGAGAGAGAGAGAGAGAGAGAGAGAGAGAGAGAGAGAGAGGAGGGGCAAGCAGCCCCTTTTACAGTGGGCTAGGCCTATGTGGCTGTTTCCAGGTAACCATGGGGAAGGGCATACCTGGCTGTTGCCAGGTAACTGTGGGGCGGAGCTTAGACAGAATCCTAACAGCAACCACTACTCTTAACCACTGAGCCACCTCACCAGCCCTAAGAGCATATTCTTTTCTATATATTCATAAAATAGTGTAGGTTTATTGACAAACATTAATAACCAACTTAATTTTTACTTTTCATAGCATTATCATCTCATACATGCATGAATCTTTATGGGGACAATTCAGGGGATTCCCAAATAGCATAAAATTTGTATACACTGTACAAGAAAGACCAAGAACATGTTCTTAATTTATGATTTCACACACAGTCACATAAAAGTCCATTTAACTAACCTGTCTTTTCCTGAAATTTTGAGAAAGGTATTGAAAATTACCACCGCTTATGGTGAGGAAAATGTAGTCTTTCTTGTTAATTATAAAATAGTAGCCTGACTTAGGTAGGCATTAGCAACCAAGGAAAAGGAGCGTGTTTTGAACAGTGATGTCAATAAAACTGTGAACCACAATGGCCCAAGACACTGTTCCACACTCAGGAAATCATGAGCTTTAGAGATGTTTTACAAGCATGGACCTCAGAACCTGGGGGGATGGATCAGTGGTTATGAACACTGGCTGCTCCTCCAGGGACCCCCACATTCTAGTCCTCAAACTCCCATGATGGCTCGTGCTGTCTGTAACTTCAGTTCCAGGGGGTCTGACTGCCTCTTCCAGCCTCTGCAGGCACCAGGAATACAAGGAACAGACATAAAAGTAGGCCAAACTCCCATACACACAAAATAACAAAATAATGACAGAGAGTTCATCAGAGGCTTGGCAGGATCCACAGCGTCTTAGCCATACTCTCTGCGCCACCCTCACCGATTTCCCTTTCAGAAGTTTGGGGTGGGGGTGTGATGGGGGAAGAGTACAGGTTGTGATGCCAAACGGTTGTCTGTTCTCTCCTTTTGAGTTTGAATGTATTTCAGTTTGGAGCTTTGTCAACGCTCAAGGCTGTCATTTTCTCCTACTGGTCATGGTGTCACTAGCCTGTGCCACGGGCCAGCTTCCGTAGATGCTTTTAAATGTCAGCTTCCAAGAGGAGAAAATTCTATAAAATCAAATGAGCCTGCCAGAAAACCAATAGCATTAGGAAACAAAAGCTAACCCCATCAAGCACCAAATTTAAAAGAAAAAGGGAGAGCAGACAGGGGAGGAAGGAACGTTCTAGTCAAACAACAAGGATTGAAATGTTCTGGTGTCTGTCTCTAACATGATAACGGGACGTTTCTTGGAAGCCAAGATAATTTTCTTGGACATCAAAGAGCTGAAGAGCTCTTGCAGTGTGTCTTGTAGGCCCGCTGGCCCTAAACTCCATCTTTCTTCTACATAATTAGCATGACCGCTGAGTGAGTTCAAAAGACAGGGTCAAGACAGCTATGCCGTTTTCGCTTTCACACACTGCCCATGGCCCGGCGGCTACCATCCTCCTTTCTCTGCACCCCCTCCTTCTTAGGGCTCAGGCGCTCGTTATGAGCTGCATTTCATGCGTACCTCCCCGTATTTCCACCCAGGATGCTGCAGGGAAGAAAGGATGGCGAATTGCCCCATGGCCACAGGGGATTGATTCCATGCAACCCTTGGGCTCTAAAGCCTACAAACGTCCAGTGCTTCCTTCAGCGTGGCATGGTTTCCTCGTACAACCTCCTGACTATTGGCTTAGGGCGTCGAGCATGGTTTGAACGCTTTGTAAGTGGTCGTCAAGTAGTGTTATTTTGGGGATAATGATGAGCAAAACTCATTGTTGTTCTGTTCAAGTATGGTTGCTTTCCTCCCCCATATGGTTTCAGTGTATGATCGGGTGAACAGGATGATACCCTGCAGGTGCATAGGTCTGACACCATCTAGAGAAAAATCACTGTCCTGTGTGTGTGTGTGTGTGTGTGTGTGTGTGTGTGTGTGTGTAGAGAGAGAGAGAGAGACAGAGAGAGAGAGAGAGACAGAGAGAGAGAGAGAGAGACAGAGAGAGACAGAGAGAGAGAGAGAGACAGGGAGAGCACATAAAGGCCTCCCTCTCACCATAATCTGATGAACCACCTTACCACAACACGCTGACAACGCACGGAATTCATGTGCTTCTTCTGCTTTCTTCTTCCTCTAAGCACCGTGTTTCTAATGGGCTCTACTTGAACCATGGTGCTACAGACACAGTCTGCTTCTTCTGGAGCCCAGGCTAGTCCCAAACTCACAGTCTTCTTCCCTCATCCTCCCGAGTGCGGTGATCACAGATGTTGGACACTACCGTCTGCCCCTGTTCATACTTAACACTCCTTTTGCAAAGCTCTTCCTCCTCTAGAGCCCGCTCCTGTAGTCCGCCTTCTCCTGCACAGTCAGCAGTTCTGTTGAGAGAGAACTTTCTCCAGGGTGTTCTCAGGGAGCCGGGGGCTAGCAGCAGCTACCCTCGACTTTGGGTTTGGCCCCTAACTGCTGCTTCAGATGTGTCATCTAGAAATACAGGGAATAGCCAAGTCCATTTCTTTTCAGACTTTTTCTCCTTGTCACCTGCTACCCCCCATGTTTGTAATCCACCTGTGTGAGCCCTCTGTGAGGAGCATAGCTGCTTCTACAAATAGCTGGTATTCTGCTGGTTAACCCAACTTATATCAGAAAGAAGTAATAGAGTAAGACCAGGGCATTCTCCCTCGGTGTGGAATGAACCCTGCTACAGGGTGTCTACGCTGGGCATACTTGTTCGCTTTGATTATTCCATTTGTGTAATGTGCTCAGGATTCATATGACTCAATTGTGCTGTGTGTATGTAGGTAGGTAAATATCACACGCACATAGTGTGTATATGTAATGCTGGCCTGGGCTCCTCTAGTAACCCAGAGCTGGCCGAGTGCTTTGGGAGTTTCTTGGTCCTTTTTTTTTTTTTTTTTTTTCTTCCGTGATTATAAAGTGGCTGCATCTGCTCAGACACCACATTTTCCAAGCACTGTTCAAATCCAGGAACACGAGGGCAGTCACAACCGATCTTGTGAGGCTCTGTTCATTTTAAGCACATAGCCCCTCCCTCACCTGTCATTGACCGTATAACTGTGTCCCAGGACAAGTTTTAGCTCTGAGAAAGGTTGGGGAAGTTGGTCTCTGGCAAAGTAGGATGAAATCACCGTGACGTGACGAGCAGGGACCAGTTGTAACTCATTCCTGGACTTGCAAAGGATCTTTTGTCTTCTTTTATCTGTTAAAAATCAGGATTAAACTTGGGTGGGGCCAAATCACTGCGAGAGAGCTGACAGTGGAAACCGGCCTCTGCCACAACACGTTTAAAAAACATTCAGAGAGACTGGCCCTCCAGTGAGCACTTCCAAATTACATGTGACCTCAGTGTCAAAAATGTGCTGACAAGTTAAATCAAGAGAGAGAGAGAGAAAGAGAACCAGAGGACTGGGGCAAAGAGCGGTGGGGGGAGGGGTGCTTAAAACGCGACCCATCCACAAGTCAAAGGCAGGAAAGGAGACTCACCATCCAGTCCTGGACAGCACGTGGCAGGGAATCTGTTCCGTATTTGTTCTAAATGCTCACCCTCTATCGGGCAGCCCCCAGGACTTGTGGCGGCTGGCTTGCGCGACCTAAAATCACCTGGGAACAAAGCCACAATGAAGGCTTGTCTGCATTGGATGGGCCCATGGGCTTGTCTGGGAGAGATTTGTCTTCATTAAGTTAATTGATGTGGGAAGAGCCAGTCCAGTGTGGGTGGCACCGTGTTCTTGGTGTGGATGGGGTGGGTGGGGACTAAGGGGTCATGCAAGAGACTGGAGGACTCCCGCTGAGTGGAGCAAGTGGACACACACTCATCCATTCCCCTCTGCTCTTGCTCTTGGCCTTGGGTGAGGTGTGAGAAGCTTTTTCGATGTTCCTACATGATTTTCCCCCACAGTGATGGGCTAACCTGGAATAATAAGCTAAAATCGTCCCTTCCTTCGTCCCCCAAGTTGCTTTTTGACCAGAGCATGTTATCACAGTCCCAGAAGCGACTCTAGAACAGGACCATTGATAACACGAATGGATAGGAGTCCTTGCTGGACTGTCAGTTTTTTGTTCAGTCTCTTTTACACATGAAGACTCCACCTGACCCACAAAATCAACGGCGCTCGAGCCTCAAGTATGCCCCTCACAAGAAAAGGACGCGACAGAGGTCCATGAACCGAGGGCTCAGCCCTCTGACACAACCCAGACTCTCTTCCCGTGGCGCATATTTGGAACATACTTTTTCCTTTTTTTTTTTTAAGTAAAGTTATACACAAGTTACAATATTTTTTGAGTGCCAGATGGAGAAGACATCTGGAGAGTGAAGAGGCAGGGAAAACATGTGCCACAGATGGCGCACATGGGAAAGAAATGTGGCCACGTCCTGAAGGATGAAGAGTGGAAAATGTTTCCACAGTGTACAGCGTAGCAGCCTCTCAACGACAGACACAAATATCAGGTGCCAATGGCTTTCCACAGGACAGTATTCTTAACAAGGAGTATTGAGATGGAAAGGAAGGAAGGAAGGGAGGGAGGGAGGGAGGAAGGGAGGGAGGAAGGAAGGGAGGGAGGGTAGGTACCACTTTTTCTTCTATGGTCTCCTTTGCTTTGTTCCTCACAGAGATTTGAGCTGTTTCCACCTTGTCAACCCCTGGATGTATGCTTACCTTTCAGAGGGTCTTTATAGTGTGTGGCAATCCTATTAAGATGGAGTAAAAGAAAGTGGGCGTTCCTTAGCAGGCTGGGGGTGTGGCTAGTAGCACAGACAATGTAGTCAAGGTGATGTATGGCCTTAAACCTAGTCCTTAGGAGGTGAAAGGATTGTAAGATCCAAGCAATTGCAGAGAAGTTAAGCCCAGCCTATATAAGACTTTGTCTCAAAAAAAGAAGAAAAGAAAAAGAAAAAGGAGAAGAAAGAGAAGAGAAGAGGAGAGGAGAGGAGAGGAGAGGAGAGGAGAGGAGAGGAGAGGAGAGGAGAGGAGAGGAGAGGAGAGGAGAGGAGAGGAGAGGAGAGGAGAGAGAGGAGAGGAAAAGGAAAAGGAAAAGGAAAAGGAAAAGGAAAGGAAAGAAAAGAGAAAAATAGAGCCATATAGCACAGTGGGCAAAGGCCCTTGCAACTAGGCCTAACAAGTTCTGATAGAAGAAGAATTGAACGAATTGTCCTCTCACATTTCTCTCTGTCTCTGTCTCTGTCTCTGTCTCTGCCTGTGCGTGTGTGTGTGTGTGTGTGTGTGTGTGTGTGTGTGTATGATCCTGAGGCCATCGGTGAAGGTGGGTGTGTGGGTTTAAGGAAGATTGGCTGCAAGAGGCAGAGAGATCACTTCGAATGCTGTGGGAATGCTTGGAAATGAGATGTCCCAACTTAGAGCCGACTGAAGGCAGCAGGGAAAGAAAAGCAGGGAGAAAACATTAAACACACAAAACTAAATGGCTGCTGGTGACAGCTGCCACCCTTCGTGACAGTGTGTACTCTGCCATCTACGGGCACGCCTCACGCACCGTGTGTTCTTAGCTCCTTACCCCCAATCCAAGATCAATGGAGTTCTGTTTGTTCATATTGTTTTTTGAGACACACACAGACACACACACAGAGAGACACATACACACACACACACACACACACACACACACACACAAAGTGAGAAAACAGAACTTTAAGGAAAAGAAATGAACTTGGGGGTGACTCGAGCCCTGCGGCCCTGCCTACCAAGCATGGGTCATTTACTCTCTCGCTTCCAAGACCAAGGACGGGGAGAGTCTCTGCCGGCTGTAGCTTCCAGCAGAGCCCAGGGAGCAGAGAGTAGAGCAGCTGCTGTCCGCATCTGTTTCCCAGCACGCTTCCTGAGCTCCGGAGTCTGGGTGGAGGGTGTCGTCCTTGAATTCCAAGCATGGGAAGAATCCGAGCAAGCTCTCCGTTTAAAACCGCAATACCAAGCCGGGCGGTGGTGGCGCACGCCTTTAATCCCAGCACTTGGGAGGCAGAGGCAGGCGGATTTCTGAGTTCGAGGCCAGCCTGGTCTACAAAGTGAGTTCCAGGACAGCCAGAGCTACACAGAGAAACCCTGTCTCGAAAAACCAAAAAAAAAAAAAAAAAAAAAAAAAAAAAAAAAAAAAAAAACCGCAATACCTTTGTGATTCCCGCTCGCTCGCCCGCTCGAGTCTCAAGGCCGGTTCACTTTGCATTTTGCATTGATTTGTGGTCAGAAACTGTTTTGAAGAAAGAACTTAAAACTTGTTATTAGTTGGGGTTTGGAATGGATTAAACTTTGAATCATTTTCTGTAACCAAAATGTCATTCTCACACACACACACACACACACACACACACACACACACGCGCGCGCGCACACGCACTCAAGCTGGGCATGGTAGCTTATACCTGAGATACTAGCACTGGGGAAACCAAGACAGGATTACAACAAATTCAGGGTGAGCCTGGGCTAAGACATGAGTTCCGGGCCAGCCTGAGCAACAGTTTATCATGCTTCCTCAAAAACAATATGAACAAACAGAACTCCATTGATCTTGGATTAGGGATAAGGAGTTAAGAACACACGGTGTGTGAGGCGTGCCCGTAGATGGCAGAGTACACACTGACGTGAAGGGTGGCAGCTGTCACCAACAGCCACGTAGTTTTGTGTGTTTAATGTTTTCTCTCTGCCTTTCCTCCCCTGCTGCCTTCAATCGGCTCTAAGTTGGGACATCTCATTTCCAAGCATTCCCACAGCATTCAAAGTGATCTCTCTGCCTTTCTTAAACCCACACACCCACCTTCACTGATGGCCATCAAGTTGCCGTGGTGATCAAGGGCTTATTTCTACTTTCCTCTTCTTTTCTTCTGTGTGAGGAGTGCGGGCACACTTCCGTTGTGTTTCTCTCAGGTCCATCCACCCCTCTCCTCCAGCTCCTCCCTGACCCCCTCATCACTTTCCCTCTTAGCCCCATGTAGTCTCTCGTTCTAAAACCCTACCAAGTCTACTTAGTGATTCCTGTACATGCCCTGCTGTGGAACCTTCTAGTGGAGCTTGGGTAGCCTTTCGGGAGCTACGTCCCTGAAAACCAAAGTAAAACAGAAAACCTTACTCTTACTCACCACTAGAACAGCCATCAATTTCCTGTAACTTCTCAGCAAGTGGTAGGACTCACATAAGCCACTCCCCTGCCCATGCTAGGACTGTGGCTGGCTTGCTCTTGTGCAGATCTGACACATAGAGTCAGTCACAGCTGCTGTTCGTGTGGACAACGGCTCTGTCGTGTCCTGCCAAGAGCTCTGTTGCAGACACCCACGGCTTCCGGATCTTCCCATCTTCCAATCTGCTCCCTCTTCTTACAGGACCCTAAACTCTCTTGGTGGTGGCAGAGGGAGAAGAAAATATATAGCTGCCTCATTCTTATACTATCAGGCTTTATGCTATAGATATAGATATATCCCAAAAAAGCCTCCCCCTCCCCCCAAAAAAAGCCTTTGGTTGATGCACCAAAGGCTTCATTCCTCAGCTGGGGACACTATTGGAGGGATAATGACTTCATCCATTGATATAATCATAGCTGATGTACTATTAGGAAGTGGTATCTATGTAAAGGGAGGAGGACAGTGGGTGCACGCCTTTCAACTACATGTCTGTACTCAGAGCTTTTCTTTCTCATCCCTTACTGCCTTCCGTGAAATGAGCAATTTTCTCTTCTGTGTCCATCCAGCCTGATAGTTTTGTCTCACCACAGGTTCCAAAACAACAGAGCCTAACCAACCCTGGAAAAGGGTTCACAGGACTATGAGCCAAATAAATCTTTTCCTCTATCAGCTCTTTCTCAAGTATTTTGCCACAGAAATGCAAAGACAACTAGAAGACATCTGGCACTTCTCCGTGGAGCCGTGTCTAAATATGTGCATTGCACTGAAGAGCTCACGGTATAAAGCTGCCTTTGAAACAATGTGTAGAAGGCTTGCGTGCATGAAGTCTGCGCTGGGAAAATGCTTTATTGATGGTTCAATACCGAAGCTGCCGCCCCAGGTACCACACACCCCTAAACGTCTCACCAAAACCAAGTCACTGCCCAAAATCAGGATACCTGTCCTGTGTGTAGAGTCCTGCTTCCACTCCTACCAGTGCTCTGATTAGAAGTCTTCTCCTCTTTGTTCAAACTTGAGACGTTTGTTTACACCATCGCTTCCTTATTTAGAAGATGGAATTTTCTCAGTCTAAAGCCACTCTTGATTAGGAGGTCACATCGAGAGTGACTGTGTAAACAGGCAGGAGGGTCATTCCTTGCTTCCTCTGACATTCCATGCCAATGCCATGGGAACTTGGGGGGTGGGGGAAGTGGTGCCTGCTGTTTAGAACCAATGACATAAAAAGCATTTACTTTTTACAATTTTCATGATGGCTTCAAACACCAGAAAAAAAAAAAGAAAGATGAGTTATAAAAGAAAGTTCATGACAGGTTCCTCTCTCCTGTGTGGTCACTTTTAGACTATGGATGATGCTATGTTTTCCTCGTGTTTTTGAAGAAAGCAGAGTTGTTTAATCACTCCTCTCAGATCTGACATTTTGATCCTTTGAAGAGCCCTAGCATTGCACATTAACAGTCTAACCACAGATGCCCTCTTCAGGTAGCTGGACATCCGTCTCCAAACACGGAGCCACGCTGCCACCTTTTCTCGTCTGGCTGAACTGACAGATATCATTTATTACTCAATCTATCAAGTACTTTCGAGATAATTGAAAATTAGACTTGCCAGGAAAGACCATAAAAACTAGAGTCAGAGTTAGTGGTTTGGAGTGTTCTTTTGAAAGATTGAAGGCGTTAATTTAAAACAGTTCAAGAGCTTAAGCCGAGAGAGTTGATTAGCTTGTGCTTAAAAAAAAGAAAAAGAAGACAAAGGAGAAGGATGAGGGAGAGGAGGGGGTCCTCTTCAAACTCTACTTTGACTTGGATAAGGGCAGGGTATTATAGCAACTTCAAAATGAATTTAAGGGAATACACTGACTGTCATTAAAGACTTCATTGTTCAAAGATGTCCATTTTCCATTGTGCTATTGTAACAGTAAATTATTAAAAAGATCTGTTCTATGCTCCTGATGGATATATATACAGTTCGGCACCTGCCCAGGAGCTCTGGATTCATGAATGGGAGAAATTCACACACAACCTTTATATTTAATATGCCCTGGCTAGCTCAATATCTGGGCCACTCTTGAACCTCCATGTGGCTAACACACACCCATCTGATATTCCTGAGTTAATTCTTGCTAAACCTATCTTTCATCTCTGCTACCCCAGACCCAATGGAGGGAGTAGCCCCTGGGGCCGCTTTCCCCAATTCTTACATATAGGCAGTCTCTCCCTACTGAGTGGCCTGTCTCATTTCCTCTCCTAATGACAGAGTCCCACCTCTGTCCCCCTGCCCAGCCATTGGCCACTGGCTTTTTATTGACCAGTCAAAAAGTTGACTATAGGGACCTCAGTGGATGTGCGGATTTCCGTGTAAGCATAAATCAAATCCCCAACATGCCTTTCTACTTAATTAGCTTCAGTCTCACTGAGCTAAAAGAAATATTAGTTGCTCAAAATAGTATCTTGTAGGCAACAACCCATGTCAATAGACAACAATGCTGAGTGTACTATGAGCCCAATTAACGCCATCCCTAGTGTATGCTTTCCCTATTGGCTCCATGACCCACTCATATATCTCTTATTTCCATACAACCAAGCCAACATCAGGTAACAGATAGACTAGATACCTTTGTTGCTTCTGTCCTAGAGCCAGGAAAGCAAAATGAGAGGTTACAAAGAAAATGACTGTTATTGTTATTCTTTTGTTTTATCTTAGTTTTGTAAGACGGAGTCTTTCTGGAGCCCAGACTGACCTAGAACTCACTATATAGTCCAGGCAGGCCTTAAACTCATATCTTTAATTCCTAAATCCATGAGCCACTCTACCTGACTGGGCCATTATTCCTGCCTTTCTTCATTTTGCCATCTGACCCTGTGATAAGTTCAAGTTCTGAAACAGATTCTATCCATCCTTATATTTATTGTGGTGTGTGTGTGTGTGTGTGTGTGTGTGTATGTGTATGCGTGTATGTATGTATGTATGTATGTATGTATGCATGTGTATTTATTTGTGTGTGTGTGTTATAATGTCTAATGTTTGGAGGCCAGCCACATGTATCAGTGGGTAAAACACTTGCCACCAAGCCCAATGACTTAAGTTCTAGCCCCAGAACCTACATGGTAGAGAGAACTAGTTCCTACAAGTTGGCCTCTGACATCTTCATATGTATCATAGTGGATACACACACACACACACACACACACACACACACACACCATACACACACAAAATAAATGTAAAAAAAGTTAAAGAATGCTTGTGAGGAAAACTGTTCGAAAAGAAGAGGAGGAGGAGGAAGAAAGAAGAAGGAGGAAAAGAAGAAGAAGAAGAAGAAGAAGAAGAAGAAGAAGAAGAAGAAGAAGAAGAAGAAGAAGAAGAAGAAGAAGAAATGTGAAAATGTGAGCACACTTCAGCTGAGGTTCTATGACCACAGAAAGCTCAACTCAGACAAATTGTAGAGACAGAACAGGAACTGGTGGAGTGGAAGATGGGTAGGAACTGGCCTCAGATGACAGCTGGCTTTGTTTCTCACTGGGCAGAGCACAAAAGTCTCATGTCCTAAAGCAGGGTTCAGAGGGTCATAGCTGCCTTTCAAAATGCTGTGGCTATACTAAGAAAACGTTGGTGGGTTTCCAAATTAGACTATGCAGGGACTTCCCAGAAGCTTAACCCATGGTGCTACTATCAGTGTTTCCCAAGGAGGCAAGGAGACAGTGTGAGGCATAAATTTTAGAATCCTTGAGTTTTCATGTAGAGGTGATGGTTTCTTTGCTCCAGCCCAAAACAGTTGACCATCCTTCTATCCTGTTCAAGCTCTATACCCAGTATCTCTAAAATAAATCCATCTTCTTTATTCAGACTGGAATCTAGACTGGTCCCATTTCCCAGATCCTGTTTACAACCCTGACAACTGTTTTTCTTCTTACTCAACAATTAAGTCAAATTTTGTTTCGAAAAGGAATAAATATATTTGAGACTAATCTTCAGAAAAAGAAAACCAAGGTTTCTTTTTTAAAGTCAGGTTTGGTTAAAGTATCATGCTATCATTAAGGGAGCTGGAGAGATGGCTCTGCAGTTAAGAGCACTGACTACTCTTCCAGAATTCCCGAGTGCAATTCCTAGCAACCACATGGGGGCTCACAACCATTTGTAATGGAATCTAGGGAGTGGGGTGATGCTGTCTATGTCAAGACACCCAGCAAACAGGGAGACAAGAAGTGTCCAGGGAAAGATACAGCTTTCAAAGATAGTTTGTGATGTGCTTCTTCCACCCAGACATCATCTATAATAATCTATCCAGTATGTCACCAGTAGAATAACCCAAGGTTACCTTCTATACTGTCATGATCCAATTGCCTTCCAGTGGCTGGATCCAGGAGCTAGGGACCGTGTCTTCAACGTACCAGCCTGTTCTACATAGGAACTCTAATAGGGCAGTACCATGATTCTAGGTCTCTGGGTCACTGCATGTTAAACCTCAAAGATATTTATCCCACTCTCTGCTCTCCTGGGAGGTTTTATAAGGTTGCTGACTGGGATCCTTTAACTTGCTGTCCTTGTTTATTTTCTGATTGTTTTGTTTGGTTCGGTCTGGCAGGATGCCTAAAAAGAGTTTGCCTGCCATTTGACTTTCACTGCAGTTAGGTTTTGCAATCTTTTCAAAACCTCCTTCAGGAGCCCTTCATAGATCTAACTGTGGGCATCTCCCAGATTTCTCAAAACAAGCATAACATAAATGAGGGGAATTTAGAAGTTTCCAAACTGTACCAGATGGGAATTTGTCTCTACTGCCCAAGAAGTCTTTGCTTTAGTCAGAGCAGAACAAATCTGAGAGCTTCTCAGTTAGACTCTATTTTTTCATTTGAGCAAAGGGAAGTGGGATAACAGACCAATGTCAAAGGTCAAAGCCTGTCCCCTCAGGAAAGCGCTTAACTCAGAGGACAGTACTCAGGGCACTTACCTCAACCATAAGATGTTTCCCTAAGTCAGTAAATTGTTTCCTTTCCAAATAATTGGGAGAAAGACCAGCTTCCAGGGTGAGTGTGGTGATTAATTCCAATCTGTGACTGACAAACAATCCTGCATACCAGGGGAGAGTTCTGCAGAGGAAAGGCCCCTTCTGGAAGCCTGATTTTCTCTGTTCTTAGCACTGCTTGCTCAGGAACAGGGATGAGTGAGGCTAAAGGAAACCTGTGAGGGCAAATGCTTTTGAAGAACCAATCTACAGGGACAACTGGTCAACCTCTGGAACATTAAAGTCATAGGTCCATTATCTCCTGAGTATAAAACAGAATAAGACAGCTCTAAGATTAGGTACTAGAGTATAAGCTACTAGAGGCACAGAAGTGTAAACTCATAGTCTTTTAACAATAGATCGAAGGATTATCGTGTTTTAAAGTTGAAGGGAACCTCAGAGGTCTCTTGGTCTAGTCTCTTCATTCCTTCTGAGTGAGAGAACAACATAGGACTTACATGACATGGAAGATGTCAGCTAGAGATAATGAAGGGGCAAAATGTCTGCTTTGGGGCCATGCACCAGTTTAAATCCTGACTCCATCCCTTTCATTTGGCTATGATCTTGAATACATCATTTATTTTCTTTAAGCTTCAATTTATTTGTGTATAAAATGAGAATAATAATAGAACATGTGGAGGTGCTGGTATTACATTAGAGAAAATTCATTTAAAACACGTAGACTAATGGCTGCCCTGAATCATCCCTCAAAAGTTGATATCAAGTATCCATCCTCGTCACCATGAGGCTCTCATTAATGTTTTCATCACCACCATTACCACTAAAGAAGCCAGGACCCAAGTCTCTTGGTTCAATACACCCTTTAATATTCATCACGGAATCACCTTTCCATATTATTAACACTACACTGGAAACTCAATAGTTAAACTTTAGCACTAATTAGGAACTATGATGCCATAGCATATAAAGTTTCTCTAAAACACATTGTCACTTTGCAAAAGAAATGTATCACTTCAAAATATGTCACTTTAAGAGTACTTTATAAGCCGGGAGGTGGTGGCTCACGCCTTTAATCCCAGTACTTGGGAGGCAGAGACAGGCGGGATTCCTGAATTCAAAGCCAACCTGGTCTACAGAGTGAGTTCCAGGACAGCCAAGGCTACACAGAGAAACCCTGTCTGGAAAAAAAAAAGAAAGAAAAAAAGAGTACTTTATAAAATGTGTGATAATTTTGTTTCCATATGGTTAAATTTCCATTATATTTTAGTGGGTTTTTTTTTTTACAAAACATATTTTCTTATATATTAAGATGTATTATTACTAAAGAGACTTTCTTCTACTTATTTTCATTTCCTTTTTACTTCAGTATGGTTGCAGTAAATCTTTAAGTCAATTCTGATTGAATAGTCAGATTATCCCAGTCAAATATTCCCTGTCAGAGAAAGGCTGTAAATTACCTGTGGCAGTGACATATAAGATAAAAGATCCCTGTGACTCAAAGCCATGAGGCCTGAAGAGCAGGGCGGTGGCTTCTTCACTTCAGTGCTACCAGGTTGCTTAGCACATAATACAGTTAACAAATGTCTGGATGAACAACACACCTTTCTCTGTTCCACTCAGTGGATGAGTGTTGTAGCAAATTCTCTTACCAAAACAGAAAAAAAATGATCAATGTTGGGCTTTATGAAAGCTGTTTTTATTATAATATAGACTGATTTCTTAATTATTTTGAGATCAAATTTCACATAGGCTGGCCTCAAACTCACCATATCACCTAGGATTCCCTTGAACTTCTGATCCTCCTACCTTTGCTATCTGAAGTTTTAGGGTGGCAGGTGTGACCACCACACCCTGGTTGGTTTGCTTGGGGCTGGAGATTGAATCTTGTGCCTTACATGTGCAAGGCGGGCATCCTACTAACTAAAATATATCCCTAGCTCCCAGAATTATTACTTTTAATGGCAGAGACATTGGCTTCTCAAGTTAGAACCATGAGAAACAAAGTGACAGCTACGCCAAAAAGCCACACTCTGTGAATCACAGCAATTTAAAAATATCGTGAAGATCCTTCTGGGAGATGGAAATAAGCACAAATGATCTATGAGGATCTAGAAATGAAAATGGTATTTGAATACAATCTAAGGAGAGGAACTTGACATGTTTCTAGGTGATAAATCTTTATGAGGTAAATTTCCAGAGAAAGGAATTTATACCCAAAGCCATAAAATACTAGAACTAAAATGGAGTTCATCTGATAAATGGAGACATGGAACTAAGACCTAAAATGAAAACATTTTAGATCAAGGAAGACTCCCAGGGTACCTCCTTGTACAGGGAAAGGAAGGGACATAATGAATGTTTAGTAACAGATAACCATATAAATGATGGTTTATCATGTTTGTCTTTGTCTTTTGAGGATTCTCACACCTAACCGAATACTACCATGTGTGTGACATTGTCTCTATCTGGCCAAATGGGCAGCTAGTCGTCCCCCTCTGATGCATGTGTAAGCAGAGTGCTTGTCTAGACATTACTCTGAGATTGAGGCTTTAAGTGAAGCTCTCCAACCATCAGCTTAAGCATCAGTTTTGACTCCATGTCCAGCTCTACCAGAAGCATACATTTCAAGGAAAGACAACGAAGCCAATTGAATATGCAGCCCTATGAACATGTGACTATATATTCATATGAATATATGAATAACCTGCAGTTGTCATTCATAATTCACACATGAAAATATCACTTTATTTCCTGAGTGAGTCAAAACATCAAACACCGAGTCTGGCTGCCCTGGATGGGTCCGATCTCTAGGACTATAAAGAAAGAGTCAGACACACTTTGAAAGGTTGGCAGCATATTTGAGACGGAAGCGGTCCAAAGATTAATTCAGGTTACATGACCATCATCTACAGAAAAGACAGGAAAACTTGGTTGTATTTAGAGAAAGAGATCTAATGAATCTTGGCTCAGCATACCAAGAAGAAAGAAAGAGCCAGAAAGAGAGCTAGGCTCTAACCCTCAAGTGACTCAATTGCTCAAGGTAGACACAATCTCCTAAAGGTTCCAAACCTCCCCAAACAGCACCCCACACTGTGGACCAAATGGTCCTATAGGACCTATAGGACATTTCACAGGCCTATAGGAGACAGGCCTATAGGAGACATTTCACAGTCAACCCATAGCAGCAACTTAGTCAAGTAAGTGACCTCTGTCACCTTTGCCATATTCTGTTGGTCAGAAACAAGATAAAGACTCATCTCCCACTCGAGGGTACGGAATTATACAAGAGTGTGACTTGTGGCTTAGGTCATGCTCATGGAACACAGCAATTGCCATCATTATTATTTTTCACAGAACTAACCATAATTTATTTAGGGTATTTTTCTTTTAAAACAAAGCATGTGCAGTTACCGCCTTAGCGAATTGAGATCAAGCACTAGGCTTTTTCCGACTCAAAGGGAAGCTGAGGGAGGTTAGGAAAAGTAGCTTTCTTCCTGGTCCAGGTTTGACAGTAGACCCATTTCTCCTGGCCTCCTACATCCATCCCTTAGGCTTGCTTCACGGCCTCACCCAGATACTTCTGCAGTCTTACCTAGAGCTTAGCCAGAGCGCTCTACCTCTTTAATGTCCACAGGAGTATTGTGATTTCCAGATTTACTTTATAATCCCTTTAGTAGATGATTGATTACACTCTACCTAGATGTTAAGCTGCTCACATCTGAGTCTTTTTTTTTTTTTCAATAGAATTAAATCATCTGTCAGTCCTGACAAGGAGACAGGCTTTCTAAGTGGATGCCCATTGCATCAGTTAAATCTAAAATAATATCAAGGTTGGGGCAACTATTAAAAGTATTAGATGTTGGATGTGTGACTCACTAAAATCCACTCTATGTGGATAACAGGGTGAGAGACGCAACAACAGATCATAGCAGCTTTGAACTAGGTGCTCTGAGTTCAATCCCAAAATGTCCCCCTTGATAGCCATGGGACCTTTATGGTTTTTACACCTCTCCTTCCCTAGTAATCACTTCATAAGTATGAAGCATCATTATCAACAAGCTGGACATATGAAAGCTTCTTATCATGGCCCCTAACAGGGCAAAGACTGCCCAACCTAGACCTGTCTCCAGAATGTCCGCGTGTATCCGCATCATGTTCCTTTGATATGGTAGTCACTTGCTAGCCAACGTAGACTAAATAAACATTGCATCACGCCTCCTCCGGTCGCATTTATAAATAGTCTCCATCTTTGTTTACAGTGTTAGTGGTTAGGATGCTGGAGAAAGAGTGAGTGGGATGGCAGGAGATGAGGAATTCCTTTGGAATCAGCGATATGGGAAGGTCAGTCTATGTTGACAAAGCTGAGGGAGGTGGAACTAGCAGGCTTCCCTACACACAGCACTGAGGATCACACAGAACTCAAGGAGCCCATCCGGTGGATGGAGGTAGAGCGCTACCAGAAGCAGAACTCGGCGGAACACTGGGTTCCCAGCTGAAGGCAGGGGTCACGGGGTCAGACTCACACATGGCAGATTCGGCCCTTCTGCAGCTGTTTCCATTGCCTGTGGTACTCTAACTTTTACCCATAAATTTCTGAATAAAAAAGCAAATATGACTGCCTGTCCCTGGGATGAGGATATTTTCTGGTTCATAAGGTGTCTGTGTGTGAGAGATGCTTCAGGCATTTTGAGTTTATTATTCAGTTCTGTGGACTGAGAGTAGGTATGATTTTGCTTCTGTTGTAATTTCTATTTCTTTTTTTTTTAATGATAAGTCCATTTAAATACCTCTAAATGATTCTGTACCATGAATAAGCTAGAATACACATCTATATGTTTTATTTTGTTGCTTTCTTTTTCTTTTTTCCGCTTATATTGAGATGCAAAATCCAGATGTGAATGTTGTATAACCCTAGCACTCAGAAGGTAGTAACAAGAAATGGTGGTGCATTGTCTGTAATCCCAGCACTTGGGAGGCAGAGGCAGGCGGATTTCTGAGTTCGAGGTCAGCCTAGTCTACAGAGTGAATTCCAGGACAGCCAGGGCTACACAGATAAACCCTGTCTCGAAAAAAAAATCAAAAACAAAAAAAAAAAAAAAGAAAAGAAAGAAAGGAAGGAAGGAAGAGAAAGAAAGAAAGAAAGAAAGAAAGAAAGAAGGAAGGAAAGAAGGAAAGAAAGAAAGAAAGAAAGAAAGAAAGAAAGAAAGAGGAAAGAAAGAAAGAAAGAGAGAGAGAGAGAGAGAGAGAAAGAAAGAAAGAAAGAAAGAAAGAAAGAAAGAAAATCAGACGTTCTTAGCTAATACTGAATTTGAGGAAGCTAGGGATTCAGCAGAGCCTATCTATAAATAATGATCTATATAAATGACCTCTACTAATCAAAGCTAGTTTTCAGTGACAACAAAATTTAAGGTAATTCCAATGTATTATTGTATCCAGTATTTACAATCTTTAAAAAAAAAAAGCCTCATAGTCCAAATAATTACAAAATAAGATGGAGAGGAACTTTAGAGTGACAGGGAGTGACAAGAGAATAGAGAAAAAAAAAAAAAGAACCAGCTAGTTATGCAACCGATATTTTAGGGTGTGTTTGAAAATAATTCTAAAATGTATTGGGAGTGCATTTGCTATAGGAACACCAGAGGCAAGAGAACAGAATTTAGCAAGTCTCCATTGAAATTAAGGACCCTTTCTTTGCATGTCCATGGAGAAATATAACAACCACTTATCTCCTGAGAAGCAATCAATGCTAAATGACTTTTCCAACTTCTTTTAATATTAATCACAAGTTTACAGAGTCCTTTTCACGGAACAGGCAAAGTATAGAACTCTATTATATATATGAGATGAATTTGTTCAGACACCTCAACATTTCTATACCAATTTCTTTCCTTTCACTATCTCTCCTCTTATTTTCTTCCTTTGCCCTTCCTTCCTTCCTTCAATTCTTTCTGATTCCTATCTTCATTCTTTTTTGAGTCGCAAGGGAGTTTTACAAATGAGCTGAGATCCACACTCCGCTCACCCGTGGTGGTGGCCCTCCTTGAATCTTGCCTCCTGCTGCTCCTGTGTCACAGTTTTCTCCTTCCACATGGACTGAGAGTCAGTTGGAGTGGCCAGCAGACTGTACTGGAAGAGTGAGTGAGTGATGGCTTTGTAGAACAAATTGCTCTGCCCCTGTTGTTTGCTGCTGCTGCTGCTGCTGTTGTTGCTGTTTTGCTGCTGTTGTTGCTGCTGTTGCTGCTGCTGCTGCTGTTGCTGTTTTACTGTTGTTGCTGTTGCTGTTGCTGTTGCTGCTGCTACTGCTGCTGCTGCTGCTGCTGCTGCTGCTGCTGTTGCTGTTTTACTGTTGTTGTTGCTGCTGCTATTGCTGTTGTTGTGGCTGCTTTGCTGTCATTGTTGCTGCTGCTGTTGTTGCTGTTTTGCTGTTGTTGTTGCTGCTGTTGTTGCTGTTTTGCTGTTATTGTTGCAGCTGCTGCTGATGTTGCTGTTGTTGCTGTTATTGTGGCTGTTTTGCTGTCATTGTTGCTGCTGCTGTTGCTGTTGTTGCTGTGTTGCTGTTGCTGCTGTTGCTGCTACTGTTGCTGCTGTTGTTGCTGTTTTGATGTTGTCCCTGTTTGTTTGCCATCTTGGATGGTTCCCCTTATGCCAGCTTCATTTAAGGGTAAACACTAGCCATGTAAAAAAGACTCTTGATCCTCACACTGACAACCAGTACCAGTTAGTCAAACATCTGATTGATCTACCTTAGAAATGGACCTTCTGCCACAATCAAGTTGAGGATCACAGCCCTGGTTAACATCTTGACCGCAGCCTGAGAGGAGACAGGAGTTAGAGGCTGCTTGCTAGACAACTGCCAGATTTCCTGCCCCAAGAAACTATAAGAGATGGGTTGAGTTCATTTTTGGTTTAAGCCAACATATTTTGGTTTAATGTGTTATGCAACACATATTACACAATAGAAATGAAGGCGCATACAATAATAGAAGTAAGTTACAAGTTTTTAAAAGTCAGAAATAGAAGGGTAAAGAAGTCTACAGCATTTTTCTTTTTTTCTAGTTTAATAACTTTATTACACTTACGTGCTCTGAGCCTCTAGGAATGTATGTGTAGATGTAAAAGTGAGTCACAGTATCTCTCCTTTGGGTTTTTTCCCTTTGTTCTTCTCTGTTGTTTTGTGACTGGTGCTAGTGGTGGTGTTTCCTCCTTTTGTAGTTTTGCTTTGGGACTTTTTAGAAGAATAATGAAGTTGTTAAGTTCTTTGTTTTTAAAGTTTTCATCATCCTTCCATAGCTACAGATAAGTATATGTGCCTTAAAGTGCCCACTCTCTCTTTTCTATGGTTTATTTTACGCTGAACATAACTGGATTTATGGTCATTCAAATAAGCAGATCTGAATGCAAATTCCTCAGTGCAATACAGTAACAATTCCTATTAACATATTCCAGAACAAGTCTGAGATAAGATCCTTGCTGTGGCTTTCCAAATACTCAAATTACGCTGACTGTTATTTTCCATTCTGGGGAGCCATAAGCTCATTGCAGGGTGATGAGTTTTAAGTGGGAACAGTCTACAGAAAAGCGATTGCACGATTTCAGATCGAATCAAACCAGGAGTCAACCAAGACTCCCCAAGCTGTCTCGGGGTAAATGTGCTCTTCCCGCCTTACCGAGTCACTCCCATTATTCAGTTTAATATTCGGCTCTGAGTCCTCCATAGTCTTTGTACAGCGTTCAATTGATCAAATGTGTTTCTGCCATTGGTATCTGAACAGCGAAGGAGATAAAGACCACACCCTCAAGAAGCTCACAGTTTATTATTCTGGGAGACAGTCCCTAGGATTGTAAATGCTCAGCAATAAAATTTAGGGTGCTGTAAAGAAAAAGGCAAAGTAAAGAGAAATAACGGTAAAAGAGAAAGTTCTATTCTCGGCAAAGAGTCAAGAGACAAAACACTGGCAGAGAGCTCAGTAGAATCAAATGAGCAAAACAGGGTGAAAGAGGCTTGGCCTGCAAGAGCTTAGGGGACTGACTGCCTCAGGGTGGCTGACAGGAGAGCACGGTGACAATAGAAGAACTGGAGCGTGACAGAGAACGCAGCTGTGACTGAGAACCAAACCAGAGCCTTGCAGGCCACTGTAAGGATCTTGGTGCTCAGTACAAAGGAAGCAAAGCCCTAAAAAAATTCCAAGCAATGGGGTCATACGATCTAATTCTTAAAATATCCTACTGGCAGCTGCTTGGTGACTAGGCTGGAGGCAGTATTTAAATAATAATAATAATAATAATAATAATAATAATAATAGAATTAGTGCAAGGCCACTTAACAGATTCTTCCCCTCAGGCAGGAAACTGGGGAGGTTTGTATGGGTGGGGTCCTTGGTGGAGGCAAGTAGAAGTGGTGGGATTTCACATGGTAGGACTTTCTGTTGGAAAGAAACGTCAAGGGAGACATTCTGGGTTTGGTCCAAGAGTTGAGTGAAAGAGGCCATGGTTCACAGACATGGAGAACACCAGGAAGGAGCAGGTGGAAAAGCAGGGAAGAAAGCAAACGTTCCCATGGAGCCATGATAGTTTCGTGGGGTTTTTAATGGGTTTCCGTTTGGGGTGACATTCGGAAAAGCAAATCACAGAGGTGCCGAGGGAGCACCGTGCATGCATGGTGGAGTTGTCCTCCGAAGGCCATCGTCTACGGAGCCGGATGTAGGGGTAGTGAAGACTGTAGAAGTCCCGGTGCTTAGACGGCAGGAAAGAGATTCAAAACCCAGGAATCGCCCCAGAACGAGTGTGAGGGAAGAGCGTGCTTGGAGAAGACAAGCAGGGACAGGAAATGGGCTCCCAGTTTTGGCAAGATGGAGGTCTGGGTTGATCTGGCAAGAGACTACCAAGGAATGTAGGGGCAAAGCCTAAGAAAAGTATCCTGAGAAGTGAGGACAGACACTAGAAAGGCAGATACATCCCAAGCAGCTATTCACACATCTTTTAAGGCTTATCTGCCCAGGACGTGAGGAACAATGAGATGATGGCCTCCTCAAAATGTTGATTTCCTTAGATTCTCTTTCTGGGGGGCGGGGGGGGGGAGAGAGAGAGAGAGAGAGAGAGAGAGAGAGAGAGAGCTTTGAGATTACTTCTGCCCCAAGTCCCAAGATCTCTCAGGGGCAAATACCTGGAAATCCACACTGCCAAAAGAAACACACGATGAGTCCTGCATTTGTCAGCGGCCCAGAGACAAATGGGGGCATCTCAGACTGAGTCAGTCAAATGCCATTTGCAAATACATAGCCAGGTAATAACTGGAGCTAAAAATAAAAGCTTTAAAAAAAATAATAACAAGGCTTGATTTTTATATTCTGAGAGCAGCTTGCATTCATTTCATGATTGGAATAGGTGGTGGGATCTTTTTGGATAGCAAGAACAAGCCTCGGGGCGGAGGGATTCATGCAAAGGTAATTAGACCTCAGAGGCTCTACATTTCTTCCTGGCCAGACAGGCCACGGCAGTTACAAATGCCTCCGGCTCCGGCAGCTGCCGGTCTGAGCGATGAGCAAAGGAGCTGCTGGAGATGACTACGGGAAGGGCTATCCCCGGCTCACTGTGGACTTCACAAGATCCTTTCACAAGAATTAGCTCGTGTCTTCACAGCGCCCTTTGAACACGCTCTTCCGCATACACGGGCTTTAGTGATCTGGCGGTGTGAACTCTGGGTGACTCAGACATCCGAGAGCCCCGTCCTGACTTCAGCTTAGTTTTTAAAACATATTTTTCAATTCTGCTTCAGAGAAGGTAGACCTGACGGGCCCTGTTATTGATATATAAAGCAGCTACCAGAAGGCTCTTCCCTTGGAGAGCACAGTGATTATGAAATATGAGCCATCTCCCCCATCTTGTCTCCTTTTGGAGACACTCCCCCCATCCCCACCCCCACCCCCACCCCACGGTGAGCCTCGGGTCAGGCAGCCTCCATGAGGAATCCGCACTTCGGTCGTGTGCACTCCATACATTGCACTCAGAGGCCCGTCCTGCATCTCGGGCATGTAAGCCCTCTGGCATGAATCATGCACACTTGGTGAAGCAGGAACTTCTTTCTCCCTGTGGATCTGAGTTTGTTAGTACTTCAGTCTGCTTGGAAACAGACGGAGAAACATTAAACCCAGCTTTTTTGAGGTTAGTCCAAATTACTTTTTTAGACAAGAGGAAAAAAAAAATATTATGTCTCCTAAGGAAACTTGTGACCACGAACAGTAAATTTAAAATGTTTGAAAATGGGTTTTTTTTCCCCTCCCACATTCCCCACTTGTGCATAGTTGAAATCCCTAGTTTCGTCTCACCAAAAAAATACATGCTAGACTACAGATCCGTGGCCTGGGCTTGGCCAAATGCATTTCTTACATCAGAGGCTTAGAATGATACGTATTTTATTCCACCCTCTCTGCCAATGTTACCCCTTCTCCAGTCCTCAAATTCAATAATCCACTAGATATTTTTGTATATTGAATCTTTGAAATACACACTAGGGAGTCCAAGGGGACCTTTCCCTTGGATAAAAATTATATTGACAGGATTTGCATACATTTCAAGGACACAGCCTCATCCAGGGGCTCAAAAATACCTTTCTTCATAATATACAAGCTCACCTTTCTCTACCTGTCAAGGACACCGATCTCAACTCACCTAGAGGTAACCCAGCCACTTCCGGCTTCTAACCTAGGCTCTTCTAGGTTAGCTCAGTCTCTGTAGAATGTCTGGAGCTCCCTTGGGCCCCACCCATCTCCTCTTCAGTTGGAATAGTGACCTCACTGAGGCTAAGGCTGTATAACGCACAGCTGGCCTGAGGTGTCCGGGCCCTCCAGGTGTGCTCCTTGCCTCTGATGGCTCTCCAGCTGTCAGCAGCTGCCTCGCCTTACCGGCCTTTTCAACTTAACTCAGACCCCTGGAGCCTTCTCCTCCCCCAGCTACTTGAGCCTTGCCACCCTTCTGTGCCTCCCTCATTAGAGTCCCCCAGTTGGGCATTGGTAGAACTGAATTAGGTTAAGGATATTTAAGTCTGAGTCTAAAGACGGAAAGGATTCGCTGGTTCTTTTTCTGAAGTCCTCTTAAGTAATTTATACAGTAGCGCAGGGCGGTGTGAGGAGACATGGTTTTATTTTTTTTCCATACAGAAAAGTTTCCCAGCACACACTTCTGAGGAATATGCTTCCCAGCCCCTTTTCTTTGCTGCCCTAGGCAATGGCACGTCTCCAACTGGGACACTCAGAGACGGATCCTTCATGCTCCCGGGTTCTCTCGAGGCATAACCCCGAGTCTCTGCTTTAGTGCCTACCTTTCCCTTAGATAGAAATTGTATTGATAGGATTTGTATAAATTTCAATCACACAATATTGTACCCGAAGTTTTTTTTTTTTTTTCTGTAAAGTACCTAAAAAGTAATTGGCCTAAGGAATAATTTAATTCTAGAGGTAGCAATAGACTGTGCTATTCTTCCTTCTTCTACCATGGTGGACCTGAAAAGGATAAAGGTATTCTTTCCTCGTGAATGTGGAAAGTTTTCTTTCCTTTAACTTCACGCTTTGCGAAAATTCTCTTCTTCTCCTAATCTAGAAGTCCCGTTTCTTTGTAAATGTCATACATATCAAATAACTGTGTTTTAGCTACTTATTGAAAGTCCATTTCATAGTAATAAAAAACATTGTGAGATAACCCCAGAGTCAAATGTACATGCAAACTGATTATAGAAGTTAGCTTTAGTTCCAGAGGAGCAGTTTAGTTCCAGAGAACCAAATGACTGATGGTCCATGACTCGAATCCCAACACTCCGGAGGTGACAGCAGGGATACAGACATTCCTGGCCACCATCGGCCACACTGAGTCTATGAAACTCTGCGTGGTAAATACAATAAAACAAAATCGTCTCCTAATCTGATTATTTAAGTGTATTAAACGTTTACAGGCTCTTGAACTTAAAATGCTCTTTTTCTTACTCCCCCTCTTTAAGACAAGGTCTCACTATGTAGCCCTTACTGGCCAGGTCATCACAGAAATCCTCCTGCCTCTGCATGAGATTAAAGGAGTTCCCCATCACACCTGACAAAAATGCCAGTCTTTATATAAACAGTTTGTTAAAGTTTTAATCTCAGAGAGTAAAATGAATCACTCCGTAGGTTTAATATGTGAAATCCTTTCTTTGTCTTTTAATGGAATTTACAGTACCACCTTACATCATAGTGTCCTTTAGTTCAAGGACACTTAACTATCACAATATTCCTGCAAAGTGGATGGTATTATCTTCTTTTCACCTACAAGGAAACCGAGGCTCAGAATAATGGACATAGGCCCAGGTCACACATGGAGCAGGTCACACATGGAGCAGGCTCTGAAGCTGCTTCTGACCCTTGGGCTGCCCTACATCCAGAGTCCTTAGCGTATGTGAGACGGATGCCAGACTTGCCTTTAACTAAACGCACTGTGCTGAGATGCCCCCAGAGAGGCTCTGAAGACCCTGTCTCCCTTCAAGGTATTCTACAGGCTGCATAAGCAAGGGTCAGAACAGGATTGCTCTCTGAATGTAGACCCTCAGGACTGACTGGGGATATAGGTACCCTTAAACCACTGTACCCTGACCATGACCAGAAACAAAATGAAACTAATTCAGATTGGGAGTTTCCAGAACTCTTGTAGTCTTTTCTCTGAAGACTTAGAAGACGAGCCACAGAGACATAAAGCTCTTTCTCAAATCTATCCCAGTGACAATCTTTATTGGGGAGTTGGAATGGAGGTGCTTTTCCGAGATAGGGTTTCTCTGCATAACCATGGCCTGTCTGGAACTCCCTCTGTAGATCAAACTGGCCTCAAACCAATAGAGATCTGCCTGCTTCTGCCTCTAGAGTGCTGAGATTAAAGGTGTGTGCTACCATCTTCTGGGTACACCAGTGACATTCTTTCTTTCTTAAGATTTATTTATTTATTTATTTATTTTATGTATATGAGGACACTGTAGCTGTCCAGACGGTTGTGAGCCATCCTGTGTTTGCTGGGAATTGAACTCAGGACCTCTGCTTACTCCTGTCCCGCTCCCTCCAGCCTAAAGATTTATTTATTATTATATGTAAGTACACTCACTGTAGCTGTCTTCAAACATACCAGAAGAGGGCGTCAGATGCCATTACCAATGATTGTGAGCCACCATGTGGTTGCTGGGATTTGAACTCAGGATCTTCGGGAGAGCAGTCAGTGCTCTTAACTGCTGAGGCATCTCTCCAGCCCCACCAGTGACATTCTTAGTGCCTGCCCATAGAGATGTGGGTTCAACCATCCTAATGGTTAGTAAGAAGGAGATGCACACAAATTGTCCCCGTGTGTGTGTGTGTGTGTGTGTGTGTGTGTTCTATTCTGTTCTGTTCTGTTCTGTTCTTGTGATAGGGTCTCACCATGTACCCAGGCTAACTTCATATTCAACACTCCCCTGCTTCCACCTCTCAAGCACTGAGATTACAACGGTGTTCTTCTGCGCCTGGCACAAATAATCCCTTTAAATAATAAGTTTGTTGCATATCTTCTTACAAATAGCATTTGCTAAGCACATGACATGCAATTAATAACAAAGTGTCTGGCTACCTCTTGTCACTTCTCTCAAAAGAACTTGATACCAAACCAAGTCTAGCATTTTTGTACAGATAATGTCTCAATGTTTATAAGGTTTTTTTAAGGATGTATTTATTTATGTGAGTACACTGTAGCTATCTTCAGGCACACTAGAAGAGGACATCGGACCCCATTGTAGATGGTTATGAGCCATCCATCATGTGGTTGCTGGGAATTGAACTCAGAACCTCTGGAAGAGCTCTTAACCACCGAACCAACTCTCCAGCCCCTAAAAGATTTATTTTGTTTAAAATATATTTTATAAACAGAAAACTCTGTATCCTTTGGCCCTTAACATTTTGTAGTGGGGCTGGAGAGAGAGCTCAGCAGAAAAGTGTCTGCTCCACAATCTCAGGGCCTGAGGTTGCATATACCCGGTACCTACAAAAAATTCCAGATGTGGCCACATACATGTCTGTAACCCCAGCACTGGGCTAGGAGTCAGGGAAGGATCCTGATGTTTACTGACTAGACTGTCTAATTGAAATAGGAAGCCCCAAGTTCAGTAGGAGAGACCTTATCTCAAAAGTAAGATGCTAAGCAAGAGAGCAAGATCTCTCTCTCTCTCTCTCTCTCTCTCTCTCTCTCTCTCTCTCTCTCTCTCTCTCTCTATCTCACACACACACACACACACACACACACACACACACACCATTCTGTGCCTTTTTTTTTTTTTTTTTTTTTTTGGTGTGGATGAAAAGTGTCTTTCTTCATCTGTTTACCCTGAACCTTTCTAAGTACTCACTATTTATAAGGCAAAACGAGAGAGATGTCTGGGATTCTCAGACTTTGCTGTGTGGTGAAATCACGTTATCTCCAGCCTGGTGTGCTTTCCTATCCACCCATTCCCCTGAATTCCCACATATCTTCCGGTCCCCAGAGTCGATAACATACACCCTCTGCCCCAGCATTCTTGACTTCCTCTGGCTCACAGCGGACTCAGAGCTAACTTCCTCTTCAACCTCACTGTGACATCTGCTAACTTCTCACTTGCAAGGGGGATCGTATCCTGCCCATGATCCTTCATGATAGGGAAGTTCCCCTCCAGGCCCTTGTTCCTTGTGTGGTAGTTAAGAGGTATAGAAATTAAGGCAGATGAGACACGCATACCTGTAATTTCAACACTCAAGAGAGAAGTGGAACGAGGGATCAGGAGCCCCAAGCCAGCCTGTGCTCTATGAAGCATTTATCAAAAGCAAAACTAGAGAGGTGGGAAAAAGGGAACCAAAACAAAACTATTTCCCTGGAGCTTAATCTCTGTGAGCTTTTACCTGGACAACTTATTGGAACTAAAGGCTTAAAAAGATAAACAAGGGCTGGAGAGATGGCTCCGCGGTTAAGAACACTGACTGCTCTTCCAGAGGTCCTGAGTTCAAATCCCAGCAACCACACGGTGGCTCACAACCATCTGTAATGGGATCGGATGCCCTCTTCTTGGGTGTCTGAAGACAGCTCCAGTGTACTTACATAGAATAAATAAATTTTTAAAAATAAATAAAGATAAAAAGATAAACAAATAAGATAAGGTCCTTAAACCAAGCAGCCCACTGCTTGAAGATAGATGCAGGGTGTTCAGTAAATGGAACCATGAGAGAGAAGAGGAAGGGCAGATGAAGGAGAGAAGGAAAAATACTAGTAATCGCCATCTTGGAAGACACAGAACACGCATGGCCCTGGGGACCAAGGTCAAACATCACATGACCCATGTAATTAGGGGAAAGCAATGTTCAGATAACAATACGTAAGAAATTCTATCCAAAGGAGGCTCTGATTTATGCAGGTCACATGGGTTCTTGTGAGTATGAGATAACCTCGAAATGAAGACAGATTTGGTCTTAGATTCATTTAATCACATGTTCGTTGACAGTTAAATTCAGAGCCGACACATGCGGGGACCTAGGTTCTCATAGCACAAGCTTAGTTAGTTACTGCATATCACTGGCGTTAATCTTTCCCCAAAGAACAGACGTAGCAGTAGCCGGGAAATGGCTGTTAATTAATGAATTCATCATCCACAGTTCACTGACAATGATGGAAATCCTGTACTGTACATTCTTTTAAGTGTAGATTCAGAATCTGGATATGCAGCTAGTGAGGTAAGCATTCGGGCCCTTTTCCTATGATCCTGAGCCAAATTAAATGGCTGAGTTACTAATGGGTTGATTTTTTTTTTTAAACTGTGGTATGAGGGGGTGGGGAGGAGGAAAAGGGAGGAAGTCTTCTCTTGGCATAGGCTAAAATGAATGAAAATGCTTGAGTGTTATTATAATCTCCTCTGTGACAAATCCCAGGTGGCTTTCTGCCACGGCTTGGGGCAACACCCATATGAACTCAGGGCCGGGCCGTGCGGATATCACAGTTCCTAGTAAAAAGGGCAGGGACCCAAGCTGAAAGTTAGCCTCTTGTCCGTCCGACCCACCTCTGACTCCTGCCAAGTGTGAGCTGGGGGAGGGGGAGTTAGCAACATAATTCTTCTAGCGAGAACTATATTGCCTTCTTGAGAAAGAGGGTGTTTCCTCCACCTTCTCCCTTGACCAGCCGTTGCCCCTCAATTCTCAGACTTGTGCTTTACGACTAAGTGCTACTCGACATAACTCTTATTTTGAGACCATTTCCTGAGACTGAAATTGTGGTAATACAGACTATACGTCTACCACTTGCAACAACACCCTGCCGATTGGAGATATTCCCTGTGTGCACCCGCCACAGGGAGGCACCCAGCCTAAGAATACACAGACACAGCCAGGGGCCTGGGCCCTGAGAACCGGCTCAGCTCTTGTCCTAGCACTGACTAGCGGAAGGGTCCTAGGAATAATCACTATTTAATGTGACCCTCATTCACGTCTAGCCATAACCTTGTACTTTACAATTGGTTTTGTTCTCGTGGTTTCTGTATCCAGCCCAGATTAGCCTCCCTGTAGCTGCCAACCATTGGTGCTGGTCCTGACTTAGAAAACTAGAATGGGCAGCCTCCTCTCTCACCGGTATGCTAGGTCATCATATAATTTGAAAGTGGCTGCGGTGACCCCATACATGATCCCTTCTTCAGGGTAAACATCTCAGAGAGACAGTGCGTCCCCTTTTTATAACTTGGCTTCGAGACATTTAATTCTGACAGCCTTTCTCCTAGTAAGCCGTCTCAGTTCTGGAAATCATGGTCCCCAGAGAGGGGTGCAGCACGTCCGGGTTTGTCCATTAAGCACAAAAAAAAAAAAAAAAAAAAACAGGACAACCAGTCCAGCAACTAGCCTCACTTGAGACCCTGTGTTTCTTTTTTGTTGTTTACTTTAAAAAAAAAATACGCTCACTTAGTATGTGTGTGAGTCCAGGCATACACACATATGCCACAGAACGAATGCGGAAGTCAGATACCAACTTGGAGAGCATGTGTCTCTCTCCCTCCATCTGAGTCCCAGGACTGAACACAGACAGGGTTTCAAGCAGCGAGCACCTTTCCTAGCTGTGCTATCTTGCTAGCCCCACCCGGTGCTTCTAGTACTTAGGATGATGTTTGCTTTGTTCTTCGAGCTACCAGCAATATCTTTGGTGCAGACTGTGTTTATAATCAATTTGAGTCACAGGATCCTTTCTGCACAAACTGCTCTTCTATACACTCACATTCAATAATTTCCACTCTCTCACTGTTGTAGTAAAATACTTTTCATATTAATATAAAAAAATAGCCAGGTGGTGGTAGTGCGAGTGCCTGTAATCCCAGCACTCGGGAGGCAGAGGCAGGTGGGTCTCTGTGAGTCTGAGGCCAGTCTGGTCTACAGAGAAAGTTCCAGGACAGCCAAGGGTTATACAGAGAAAAGTCTGTTCAAACAAACAAGCAAACAAAAAAGAAAGGAAGGAAGGAAGGAAGGAGGGAGGGAGGGAGGGAGGGAGGGAGGGAAGGAAGGAAGGAAGGAAGGAAGGAAGGAAGGAAGGAAGGAAGGAAAATTTAAAAATAACCTTCAAAATTACAGTACCCAAAAATATATTGTAAGCGATTATCTAAAATTATCAGTATCTAGGGTTTTCCATACACACTGAGTTTCCTATCACTTACAGACTTTACCCTATTAACCTACAAACATTTTGCAGAAGTCATTAAGCCTTGACTAGTCTTTCTTATGACCATCTCCCTAGCTTTGACATCAACCACTGACCATTTTCACTTAGCATGCTTCATATTTCTAGAACTCCACATAATCTAGAATCTTCCCTATCTCCTCATTTATCTTTCTAAGAACTCCTATCCACCATCCAGGCCATGGTTCAAATGTCAGCTCTTCCAGGAGGCCTGTCTGATTTCTCTTGCGACAGTTTCTCATTGTCGTCTATGTCTCTGTTCTCTGTTGACTTTGTGCATTCTTTGGTGGATGGTTGGTTTGCATTTTCCTTGTTTTTCAGTCTAGAATCTCACCGTGGATCCCACATTGGCCTCGTTCTCCCTCTTATCTTCCCTCTCCCTCAACAGGAGGCCACACTCCAGCATTAGTTTCCTAAATGCTGGAATGACGGGCATGAACCACCCTGAGTGACTCTTGATCTTTGACATTGCATGTGAAGTTATAATTCTTTGAATGTGCCTGCTGAAGATCAAGTCCTACCCTAAATACAGTCGAAGGGCAAGCCATACTCTGTTTTAACTGTAGCATCTAAAACCTGAGTGACTCAGAGGCAGAGTTAAGATGGTTTCTTTCCCTGTCATGGTTTCTATTTATGTTCTCTGTAATTGTCTAGGCAGGAGATTCATTCAAGTCTCCAAGGCTTGACAGCCAGTCAAGGTCAAGGAGAAGAAGCAGAGTCTGTTCTATTTAGTCTCAGAAAGATGGGATTCTTCAAGATGTCTTACATGCTGGTGTGTTCATGACCCATATGCCTACAGTCTGTTTATTAAATTGTTTTCATTATGCATATGTAATTATTTTTTGGAGAGCATTGGCTAAATTAATATAAATCAGGCCAACACAGCTCATTTGAATGGTATGCATTTGGTTTGAATATGTTGGTGACTTTTCCAGTGAAGAACATCTATTTTAACCCAGTCGAACATTAAAAACAAATTATTCTCTTTGCTTCTATAAATCAGAATTTTTCAAGCCCACTTAATCTCAGGAGAGTGTGACTGCGCACACGGCTGCCCGCAAATGGTGACATTGAAAAATTGACTTCGTCTGGTTTGTTCCCATCTTGAGGGAGAGGAAAACCAACTGGGACTCTCAGGCTCGAGTCTCTCCTAGGACAGGGTTTGTAAGGTTAAGAGCCGCAGTTTCTGGGAAGCCGGCCTGGGTCTGTGAGAAGCAGGCCTGCCTGGCCTCAGCACACAGCGCACAGAACGCAGTCCTGGGCTGATGTTTAACCTTCTGAACTCCCGCTGCCTGCTGCAGTCCCGCTTACCACTCAATCACGGCTCCCAGGACACATGCTGCTCCAGACTGTCTGCAAAGCTTAGGGAACCCTGAAAGGAAGCCTTTCAAGTCTGCTTCTCTGGAGAAAGCTAAACCTGCAAAACTTGGCCAGACACCACACTGGATCTCCCTCTGTGGTGACTCAGAAATCTCAAGGAGAACAGGAAAATGGAGAAGAGTAACGGTGACAGGGCCGGAGGGCGTAAGAGATGAAATTTGTATTTCCACTGAGTGGGTGATGTTTTGTCATTTCAAAGCCTGATGTAAAAAAAAACTCACCGGTTTTCAGTTATCTACAGAGCAAGAACATAAACACTGATTTTAAAATATTTCATCTCTCTCCCAAATGAGGCACTGTGCAAATTTCCGTCTATGTGCAGGGAGGACCTTCTGCACCATCCTTACAAAGTACAGGCAGACATCCAGAATCCACTGTTGCTGGACTTGAAGTGAAGCAGTGTGGCTTCACAGGAGACATGGGGAAAGGGTCTGGAGGAAAGGCCTTGGGAAGTCAGAGATGAGTTAGGGGCAAAAGAGAAACTAAGACATGAAAGGCACATTTATTCTAAAGACTCCTCTCCCTCATTATCAACTCGGCCTCCTGAAGCGATTGTTTAAAGTGATGCCCTTGTGTGAAGGGTGGGCCTGGATGTTATGAAATTTCACTTCTCTGCAGTCTGGAGAGCCACCCCACAGCCCCTGGGGGGTGGGTAGAGATCTTAGCATGCCGTCATCACGTGTATCACTAGAGAACATGCAAGATGGCGTTGAAGATGATAGTGAGGAATGGGAAAATAAACTTCTGTAAGCAGAAACCTGTTTTCCAATAGAAACTAAAACACGCTTTCTTCGGATAGCAGGCCTTCAGCGTGGTCAAGTCCCATCAATTTGCGGCTGATTAACATATCTATTCTCTCCCACTAAACAGTGTGACGAGTGTGACACATGTGATTCCATAGCATCCCTATTGGCAGTGATTTAATTAAGCGCAGAGAGAGAGAGAGAGAGAGAGAGAGAGAGAGAGAGAGAGAGAGAGAAGAAGGCTAGAAATGTAGAAATGGCGCAGACTGCTGGACTTTACCATCTAGCTCCATGCACATGACCGGCTACTACTAAAGCGATTTCAAGTAACACCTGGCATTTTCTCCTTTCCAGTTTCCAAATGATCAGTCCTTCCTTCGGTCTTAGGTATAACTCGTGTGTGTGTGTGTGTGTGTGTGTGTGTGTGTGTGTATGTGTAGTTATGAAAGTACTTGTTCATGCATTCGTGTTTGCATGTGGGGTGACATATGTGTATAGGTGGGTTATGTACTTGTGTGTGTGTGTGTGTGTGTGTGCATGTTGAGGACACAAGTTGGCAGTTGACGTGGAGGGTCTTCCTAATCACTCACTACTTTACTTCCTGAAGCAGGGACTCCCACTGAACCCAGAACTCACTCTTCAAGCTTACATCGCACTGAGCTTGTGTTGAACACTGAACTTGTCTATCGACTGTAAAAGTAACTTTTATTCTCCCTTTGTAATTGTCTTCTCCAAGTCTGCTGGACAATTACTGTCTAGTCTGCTAACCTGGGCCTAGTCCGGAGGCTGCTAGCCTCCAAACAATCTAATCTAGGCGGAGAATGTTTTCAGCCACCGAGACAGCTCACCCATTCTAGTTGTGTAAAATCAACTCTACCTAACTCTGGCTGGCTGGTTCAACTCAGCTGTTCGAGCTCAAACTTGTCTTCAAGATGACTGATTTAATCTGGCTTCTCTCAGCTCCTCCTGAGTTTCTCCCCTTGGCCTCAAACTAACTCTGGCAATCTGTTCTGATCTTCTGGCTCCTTCTCATTCTCTGGTTCATTCCGTCTTCCTCTATATCTATCTCGTTCTCTCTGCAACCAGTCTCTATGAAACTATCCCAGTATAACTGTCTCCTCTCTGCCCTGGCCCGAAAGCAGCTTTCCTCTCTTCTCGTGAGAGTTGGCTATATCCTATTCTGTCAAATATTTCTCTGATTCGTCACTTTGTCTGCCACTCAACTAGACATCACTTTCAAACATGGGTGCTTCCTTCTACAAACCAACTCTGCTTTCATTGTTGGAGATTAATGGTGTATTGTAAGGGTTTATTCATCTATATTCTAGCCAGAGGGATTGAAGATATTTACTAAAGACTGAGCCGCACCACAACAAGGAGCTGGTGTTTTGTTTGTTTGTTTGGTTTGGTTTTTAAGGTAAACAACACAATCTTACAGCTCGCCATGTGATCAAATATCCTGCAACAATAGAGGCCTCGAAGTGGGAAGCTGTTGTGTGGAAATAGTGTATACAGCCTATGTGTAATAGTAATGAAATGTACAGCTCACACCATGTACTCTGCATAATATATATGCTCTGGTTGTGAAAGCATGCCTGACATCCTGCAGAGTGAAGGTAGACAAATATATCCCATTTATCTGTATTTTTAGGACTTTGTGCCTAGAATTTGTGCTCAACAAATATAGAGGATAAATTAACACAAGAGGTAAGAAAAGGACCAGTAAGTGTGTTGGAGTATAGATCACTAATAGAAGACTTTCACAAGACTTTGGGGTCTGTCTTATGAATGACACACACACACACAACAAAACTCTCACTAAGTACCTTATATAAAAGGAAAAAATAAAAATAAGGAAGGTTAGGAGGGAGGGTGGGGAAAGGTGGAAGGGGGCAGCTACTCTCGTGTAGATCCTTGTGTGGAGTCTGTCAGCAGTTCACATCATTCTGAAGTTCATCCATTCTGAATGAGGGCACCTCCCACATGTCTCCACGCTGATTTATCTTCCTGCCTGTGACACTCTCCCATGAGTTTAGTGTGCAAAAAGATTTTTTAAAGTAGTGGTGACAAATGAAATCAAGATTGTTTGGACTCTGAGAACTGGAAAGTGGCACCTTTCAGTGACTGACTTCAGAGCGGCGTGTGCCGTGAACACCCGAGGCCACCCTTATCCACTTAAGCTCAAAACTGAAAATACACTCCAAATGCACTTCTGTCGAGGATTTCTAACTAGGCTTCCTCAATGCAAGCTAGAATAGCAAGAAGTCTTTTAAATTATATCTGAGTCTTTTATTTGTTTGTTTGTTTGTTTGTTTGTTTTTGGAGACAGGGTTTCTCTGTATAGCCCTGGCTGTCCTGGAACTCACTCTGCAGACCAGGCTGGTCTCGAACTCAGAATCCGCCTGCCTCTGCCTCCCAGAGTGCTGGGATTACAGGCGTGTGCCACCATGCCCGGCCTGCAAGAAGTCTTTTAAAAGCTGTGTTTTCTTTATTTGACCACTAAGAGACTCAAATAAGATTTGAAGTGCATAGGTTTGAAACATCAACAATGATTATGTGAGTCAATTAACTGTCAGACAGGATAGTTAGTGTCAAGTGGGCGTGGCTTCACTTAAATCTCACCACACCTCACATCATGGGGATAGTGGGAGGAAGACCACCAACAAATGACTGGAGCCCATTCCAGACATCACGCCCCGGGCCAGGTTTCTGTACTGACCCCAGACTTCATCTTCCTAGGCTAAGGCCACCTGGGTCTGTCTGTGTTTAACCTTCCCCTTTCTTTTTCTTTAGCGTCTGTCCCTCAGCTTCAGTGCCACCTCCCTGGCCACTCTCCTGCTCTGTCCCAAAGGTCACAGGTACACACCCAACTCGAGATAGTATTTAGTCCACTTCCCTTCTCACATTTAGGAAGTGTTCCTTAAATGCCCTGGACATTTCAGGACTCTATTTATTAAACCTCATTTTCAATTTAACCGCATATCATTTCAATTTCCCTTTCCTCCGCATTGTATAGCTCTGAGAATAAGCGTTGGAAATGTGCCTATCACAAGCTGAGTCACATTTAAAAAAAAAAAAAGTGTTCCCTCCTCAAGCCATTGTTTTCTTTTCTTTCTTTTTTTTTATTTTAAGAGAAAAAATTTATTTTAATAGTAAACCTAAACCACATGAAACCAGCAAGAAAACATATAATGAATTTATACCTATTCCTATCTAATGAGGGAATATAACACAGAAGTCCTAGAGCACCGCCCAGCTCAAGAAATAGAACTTTGACCCATGCCCCAGAAGCCCTGTGAACCCAGCCTTGTGACCACGCTCAGAGTTACCATTGTTAGCATTAATCTTATTTCCAGGCTTCACATCCTTGTTGAGGGCTCCCCTTGTGCTGTGGATTCACCTCCAGGCCCTGCAGGGCTTCCTGCCATAGAAGGTGCTTGGCCTCTAGGCCAGCTCTTCAGACTCCTGTGCAGTGTTTCCACTGCAGGTAGACTTCTGGACTTTTCGAAAGGCCGAGTGACGTGCAACCCACAGCACGTATTTTTGATAGGTACAACTTGATAATGTCTGCGGTCAGGAGACAGCCTTGGCAACCTCCTCAGTCAGAACAGCAAGTGTACACATCAGCTCCAACATCTGTTCCTCTCTCGGCAGTCCTCTCCCCTCCCCCCCCCATGTCCTGCTGTGTGTTTACTCGAATGCTCTAGAGGCACAGAGAAAGCCTCTGTAGTACAAAGGTACTTGCTCTCCTCCACGCTCTGCTTGCCTCACATCACTACTTTACGACTTGCTCTTGAGGTGTGTGTGCACGACCATTTGATTTTTTTCCTCATTAGTGTATGCAGTGCGCATGCGTATGCATTAAAAAAGCACATTCGTGTGCATATGTGAAGAGGCCAGAGGTCAATAGTGAATGACTCTATCCCTGGACGCTAAAGCAGGAGCTCACTACTGGCTGGTCCAGGTAACTAGAAAGCACCCAGACCTGCCTGTCTCTGCCTCCACCACACTAAAGCTAAAGAGTTACAACATGATCACACTTACCTTTTACGTGAGATCAGAACTCAGGTCTCACGGCTTTCACACACCTGACGACTGAGCCATCCCTCCAACCCCCTCGTGCTACTTTAACTTAATTTTATTTATATTATTTTATTTTCAAATTATATTTTTGTTTTCACGATTCAGCCACTATTTAAATTGCTGTCGATTTAGATTTCGTCTTATCGTTACATGTAAAGTCACTTGATTGACTTCAGTTTTTTTGTTTGTTTTTATTTTTATTTTTGTTTGTTTTTGCAATCACTGAATGAGAATTCCAGATCTTCTGTGTCAAAATCAGCATCAGTATCATTAGATTTTCTTAATGTGGAGTCAGTTCAATAGGGGAGTAAAAGGACTTTGGTTTTAGTTTGAATTTGTGTTTCCGCGACTGCTGTGAGATAAACATCTTCTCTGTGTGCTTCTGCCCACTGTGCACCTCCTTTAATAAACTGCTGCTGCTGGGACCGCTTGCCTATTTCGGCCAGCTCGTTTGCCTTCCTCCTGCTGAGTCTTGTTAAGTCACTTATAGACGCGGGGTGGGGGTCCGTTATCAGGCATGGGCTTTGCAAACATTGTCTCAGAATCTCTAGGTTTCCTTCTGATTTCATCAGAGACAGTGCAGTTTTAAAAATCTGACACTGGAGGTCTGGATGGCTGTAAATCACTATGTGGACGCTGGGAACTGAACCCAGGTCCTCTGGAAGAGCAGCGTCTCTCCGCCCCCTGAGAAATTCTTTCTTGATTAAATCTCACAGAGGCATTTCCACCCTATCCTCAGTTTCTCACTGTGATCTCTTACTGTTTAGAGATATTGAGTCTATTTGCAAGTTGGATATTTGTCCATGGTGTGAGATATCGATTGACATTCTTGAAGACACACACACACACACACACACACACACACACACACACACAAGGCCGGGTTGTTCCAGCACTGTTGCTTTTAAAGAGTCATTTCTCCATTAAACGGTAGCTGTCAAAAACTGGTCATCATATATGCCCTGAGCTCTGCCCTCTGTGTCCTGTTTTCCATTAGTCTCTGTGTCTGGGCTTATGCCAATACTCTACAGTTTTGATCACTGTGGCTTTATAGTGTAAATTAAAGTAAGGAATGTGAGATGTTGACTTTTGCTCTCTTCCGAGGTTGCTTTGGCTTCTGTGGATCTTTTCTCATTTCTGTACATTTTGTTTTAGAATTGGCTTATCAGCTTCTAGCTGAAAAACCCAACAGGATATGAATTGACACCTTGTTGAATCTAGTTGTACATTTCTCCACATACCTGCAGTCCCAGCACTCGGCGTGGGGGAGGAGGCTGAGGAAGAAGATCAAGGGCACCCTGGACAACAGGCCAGGCCTAAGTAGTCCTCTCTCGGAAGGAAAAGCAAATAAATGTCAGCGTCTGATTGCATCATGCCTTGTGTATAAAATATTAAGTAATCCGCATGCATATTGATTCTGTAATCTGAAGCCTTGCTAAACTCCACTGCTCCACTGGGCTTTCTGCGTAGACCATGGCATTAGTTACAAATACACCCTTGATTCCTTCCTCCCGAACTAGGCCGTTGCTGTCATTTCTATTGTCATATTTGCAGTGGTCAGAACCTTCCAGAAAATGTACATCACTATTAAAAGCAGACACCCTTGCCTCATGAGCAGGACGCCTTCAGTCTTTCGCTATCACGCCTAAGATTTTCAGATACCCTTTGTCAGTTAATGACGTTTGACTCAATTGCCGCTTCATTAGGGATTTGGGATTTTTTATTTTTATTGGAATTCTGGACTTTGTTAAATTATTTTTATGGCCTCTATTGAAATAACCATATAGGTTTTTCAGACACGGTGAATTATATCAATAGATTTTTCTTTTTTTTTTTTTTTTTTTTTTTTTGGTTTTTAGAGACAGGGTTTCTCTGTGTAGCCCTGGCTGTCCTGGAACTCACTTTGTAGATCAGGCTGGCCTCGAACTCAGAGATCCACCTGCCTCTGCCTCCCAAGTGCTGGGATTAAAGGCATGCGCCACCATCGCCCGGCTCAATTGATTTTTCAAATGGTAAAATCGGAATTCAATTTGTAGCTCAGACTTATGCATAGAAGTCCTTCTGAGTCCGCTTTCCAAGGGCTAGAATAACAGATGTCAGACCCTATGGCCAGCAGCCTCCATATTTGTTTTTTAGATGAGTCCCACTTCTTCTCCATGAAGGTAACCAACCTTCATATACATCTTTGTATTTGACTTGCTAACATTTTAATCTTCATGCTAAGCTGTAGAGAATATTTGCTATGGTTCTGAGGTCTTATGGCCTGTCCTCACTTCCTATTCGCTCTGCTCCTGACTGCTGATGTCTGTCACAAGCTGGCCTCATGTCCCCTCTGTCAAGCAGTATCTATCATACCTTTCCTCCCAAGACGTATCCAACCTGGAACTGTAAGCAGGAATAAACCCTCGCTCCCTTTGCTTCCAAAACAGCATTGGTCTGACAACATACTTCCTTTTTTTTTTTTTTTTCTCCTTATTGTTTACTCTAGCCACAGCCCTGTACACCAACCAGGGACTTTCAGGACTCTGCTCCAAAAACACTGTCTAATGAGCACTCATTCTATGGGGCCTGGCCTCCTCTTTGAATCGCTGTTCCTGCCCTGTAATTGAGAGAATCAGCTGCTTTGGAGTCAAAGAAAATGCCTCCGGTATGGCTTCTAGAGACCTCAGGCTATTTTACAATCAGCCCTGAGGAGCTCCGAGGGTACCAGACTAACCTCGACATCAGGGTGCCCTCTCATAGTCAATCGGCCTGGTGGGTGCACTTGAGGAGGCCCAGTGAAGGATCTGCAAGGAAAAGGAAATAAGGGAGATGCAAGTTAAGAAAACTTTCTGCTGCACTGGCATTTCCTAAATGTCCTATTGAGGATCTAAGTCTCCACATGCTATGATCTCTGGGTTGTTTGGTTGGTTGGTTTTGGTTTTGGTCTTAGGATGATAAGTGTGAGTGTCTCTGTTTCTGTCTTATTGGGGGTCTGGACACTTTCAAGCAGATCCATGTCACTCAACCATCTCTTAAAGAACATCCTGATCTCTAAGGAAACAATCCTCATTTTCAAGATGCCTCGGCTTAAGACAAATAGATGAAGTACGTGGTGTGGTGTGGAGCATGTCCAATGTATGGCCTACCAATGGGACAGAGAACATCCATGTAAAATGTCAAAGTAGAAACCGACGGTGTCTGTCTTGGCTTGTGTGACGTGCCACGGCTCACAGCTGTGGTTCATGTTATTGCTTCCCCTCCAGGCTGAGCTATCTTTGGTGATGTTTGGATTTCTGGCGCTAGCACGTGGTAGATACACACGATAAATAATTATATGACAATTTTTGCCTAGCAGCGAAGCTCTATTTTAAGTAACTCAAAATAGAAGATCATTTATCCCGTACTCTGTCGAGAGATGCCATTAGCTACACCTTAGAGATGAGAAACTGAGTTCCGAAAGGCTGGGTGACATATGTCCACACTCATGTGACTTACTAAACAAATCAGAACCTAAGCAAAGGAGAATGGCTTCACCGGCCCTCCTCTCGACACTTTAAAAATATGTTGACGCTCAGCTCTCAGTCATTCACTTTATTGGCACTAGGGAGGTGGTTGTGAAAGACTCCACCATAAAGCAACGGGGATCATGTGAATTTTTCTAAACTTAAGCACCAAACATTAGACTGTCTTCTCTTCCTGAACTTCTGTGGATTGTGGGTTCCACAGTGACCGATTCATGCTATCAGCACCCCGTAAACAAAAGAATCCCTACACACACACACACACACACACACACACACACACACCTTTTAATTTTTCCTTATTATAGGCTTTATAACAAAGCACATAAAATCATGACTTTATTCCTTAGGAACCGTTCGTTTCAGACTTTTCAATATAAACCTACTGAAGAGAAAAAAAAAAAAATCTTTGACAGGGCAATATCTTCTTTTCAAACCTACCTATGGAAGCTCCAGCTAAACATGTGTTTTACTGACAGATGTCCTCATTCAGGAGCACCGTACTCAGGAAGAGCCTCACACACACATCCTATGTTGTGACTTGTTTGCCATGGAATGCGCCACATATAAAACAATAGCTCTGCCATTTTCTTGTTTGTTTGGTTTTGGTTTTGGTTTTGGTTTTTGCAGCACCCACGGTCATGTAGAAGTTTCCGCGGTGTTCATAATCAGCGATGTGGCTCCGAAGTGATTCCCCGCGGGGCCCTTCTGTAGACCGGCTAGCTCTCCGTAGGACAGTTTTGTTCTCCTCTCGGTCTTGGTCATCTTCCCTTCCCACTCCTTTATTCCGTTTCCGTCTAACTTTCCTGAAGCCTCTTTTTACTTGACGTATAACTACCGTATGGTTTTCATATCGTTTCCTGAGTGATCATTATCATGTTCTCCTTGCTGTTGGGTCAAGGCAGTTTAGAAAATTTTCCTCCTGATCCCACCTGGGCCGTTGGGAGAAGGCGTACGGCGTGCTGGCTGCGGCGATAAATCCAAAAATTCACATCCATCTGGCGTAAGTCTCAGCCTCATGAAACAGCAGAAACCAAGTCATTTTTTTATGTTACTCAGTCTAGCTGCCCTGTTGTAGTCTTTGAGTCTGTATTTTTTTCCCCCATACAAAATTATCCAGCATTATCTCTTACCTCATCTTTTCTCCCTCCTGTAGACAGCCATTGGGGGAAATGTCGCTGTGGATAGGCCCTATAGTAACCTGTGGGAATTGTCCACAGTCTAATGTGAGGTTTTATATATTTAAATATGCATATGCCTATGTGGATATGGTTTTTAAAGAGCAAGAAATGAATTTGCGTTATAATTATTCAAAATGAACTCAGTTTAAATGCCAAAATGATATTACCATGCCCTGAAAAAGAGTCACAGTTCCCTCTGTTTTTGAGAGAGAGAGAGAGAGAGAGAGAGAGAGAGAGAGAGAGAGAGAGAGAGAGTGTGTGTGTGTGTGTGTGTGTGTGTGAGTGTGGTGACAGTTATGTTAGCTTGTCCCTAGGGACTCTTCAAGAACAGATACAGGGAGCATCTGTAGCCATCCCCCGGTCCTAATGAGTCACTGGTAAGTCGGGAATATAAAGGGTGATTCGGGTTCTAGCACACACTGCCCAGAGGTCTACAGCAGCGCTGGCTCACAGGCAAACTCGGTGCGGTGTTCGCTCACAGTGTTACAGGTACTGGAACACATTCCCAGGCCTGCGAAGGCATCAGGGGCTTGGTTTACAGTGTGAGAGAGACTTGGAGACCATCAATTCACAAGCAACCACCAAAGAGTGGAGGCAGAGACCCTTCCCAGGAGAGCCAGGCACGAGAGTCGGAATTTCCTTGCATTTAAGCCCAGCGGCTCCACCTGGGAGGTGACAGGGAGACCCTGGGTTTCCCCGGCTCCTGATCCCTTGGAAAGACAGAGTAGCCAAGTGTGAGTTTCCTAGCAGGACAGACTGTGAAGCTGTTAAGTGCACAGTAGTCTGCTCCAACAGACTTTTCTCATCCCAAGCAGACCCCGCTGAGCCACAAACAATACTGCTTTGTGGGCTCTGGTCAGGCTGGCCACAAGGTACCTGTGGGGATTTCCTTTCCTGAGTCTGCGAAGCAGCTGCCCTGAGACTTGGCAGGCAGGCCACGCTGAGCTCAGGAATATTCTGGCTGTAAGTGCCTTCCAGCCCAGAATGATCTCCCAGACATTTCCCCTTTGATGAAGCCCCAGGTTTTGGTTTTGGTTTTGGTTTCTTTTTTTTTTTTTTTTTTTGTAATGAAAGGCCATTACATGTGACATATAATGGGGCCCTGGCTGTGTTTCATTAACTTTTAATTTAGGCTGTTAGTATGGAATTAGTTAGCAGACTGGAGAATCAATCAGCCAACCACTGGGATTCCATCTTAACAAGGAGAGTCCTGTAGGCGTTCAGATGTTAGCTCTGTGTGTGTGTGTGTGTGTGTGTGTGTGTGTGTGTGTTTGGTGTGTGTGTATGTATGTGTCTGTGTGTGTGTCTGTGTGTGCGTGTGTTTGGTGTGTATGTGGTGTGTCTGTGTGTGCGTGTGTTTGGTGTGTGTGTGTGTATGTGGTGTGTGTGTGTGTGTGTGTGTGTGTGTCTGTGTGTGTGTCTGTGTGTGTGTATGTCTGTGTTTGGGGTGTGTGTGTGTGTGTTTGGTGTGTGTGTGTGTGTTTGGTGTGTGTGTGTGTTTGGTGTGTATGTGTGTGTGTGTGTGTGTGTGTGTTTGGTGTGTGTGTGGTGTGTGTGTGTGTGTGTGTGTGTGTCTGTGTTTGGTGTGTGTGTGTGTGTGTGTGTGTGTTTGGTGTGTGTGTGTGTATGTGTTTGGGGTGTGTGTATGTGTGTGTGTGTTTGGTGTGTGTGTGTGTATGTGTGTGTGTGTGTGTGTGTCTGTGTGTTTGGTGTGTGTATGTTTGGTGTGTGTGTGTGTGTTTGGTGTGTGTGTGGTATGTGTGTGTATGTGTGTGTGTGTGTGTGTGTGTGTGTGTTTGGTGTGTGTGGTGTGTGTGTGTGTGTGTGTGTGTGTGTGTGTGTGTCTGTTTGGTGTGTGTGTGTGTGTCTGTTTGGTGTGTGTGTGTGGTGTGTGTGTGTATGTGTTTGGTGTGTGTGTGTGTGTGTGTGTGTGTGTGTTTGTGCATACTTTCAGGCTAAGGAGCTTTGCTGTTCCACTCCCAGCACTACAGACAATCGCAGCTCCTGCTTCCTGGCTGCTGCCAAGTTAAGTCCCTGACCGGGACACTCCGCATCACGCAGCACTTATCTGCTAGGCAAACTCAAGTGTGAGTCATGAAGTCCAAGGAAAATTCCTTTTGCATGCTGACGAACTCGAGGACTTTCAGAATTAAACTGAAATAAAGTAACTCCGAGAATGGTGAAATTTTTTGAACAGTTGCTCTTTGGCTAGCGGGCCCCTACATTCTGGGAAGTTGTAAATCTTCAGACATTCTCCAAGTCATCTCGACATTTCTGTATATGTTTCAGGGATGATATCACTTCCCTGCTCATTCTGAGATTCTACCACTGGATTGGAAGATCTGACCGCTGCTAATCTGGGCCAAAAGACACAGTTAATAACTTCGGTTGCAAACCTAGTGTGCAGCCATCTCAAAGGAAGATGGCGCCCCAGCAGGCAGCTCCATTTTACCCCACTGGTTCTGAAGGATCTTCTAGGGATTTACAGAGCGTCGCATGATTGATTGGGAGAGGACAAGTTCCAGTGGCTTCAGAAAGAGACGTGAATAGAGGGAGAGAACTACTATAGGAAATGAAATACCGAGGCCCAGTAAAAACAGATAGACTAATGCAAGACACACATACCAGAAGAGGAACGTGCTCACAGACATCCACATTTAAAAAATCACAGCATGTATTACAGAGTACACCCCAGTCTTTATCTTAGAATAATTTACTATATCACACTCAGCCATAGGTATACTCAGTTTCACAAGAGAAAAGACTGCATGAATACATAATAGAATCATGGCCCCATTCCCCTTAGGCAATGATAGCACCTGTGGTTGTTTCCTTGCCTACGGAAGGTCGCTCAAAGTCACCTTTTACAGTTTGACAGTCATTGTATAGAACCTCTCACTTGTCCTAAAGCAGAAAAGATAATTTAGGGGTTCCTAGAGGAGGAAAACCTTTGATTAGATCTACAACTTTAAGAAGACCTAAAGCCAGGTGAGGCGTCCCTGGGTAGTGGTAGGGTTAACACCTGGAAAGCTTTCCCAGGCTGTCCCTTTCATCCTGTATCCTGGACTCCCCTGTGTACAGATTCAGCCAAGCACAAACCGGACAGGCTTGGGTATAAATTGCATGGGCATTTTTTTTTTTTTTACCCTGCCAGTATTCCCCCCAAACAATACTGGACAGCTACTCTTTACAAGACATATTCCATTGGTGTTTCTACCATCATAAAGATGTGTTGGATCATACGAGGGGCTTATGAGATGGCTCAGCTGGTAAGGGTGCTTGGCGCCAAACCTGATCACCTGAGTTCAATCCCTGGGTGGGACCTAAATGGCAGAAGGAGAGAACTGACTTCCACACGTTATCCTCTGACCTCCATACACACATACCAGAAGAGTAACATGCTCACAGCTATCCACATTAGGGTTAGGGTTAGGGTTGGGGTTGGGGTTGGGGTTGGGGTTAGGATTAGGGTGGCATGCTCACCATGGTACCCATGCAGTGGGGTGCAAACATGCCCTTCTACTATTCCCCGCCCCCTCCACACACAGAAGGCTGGGGAACATGTATAGCTTATATACAAAAACTATGGCACTCAGAGAGGGCTCTGGCACATCAGATACTTTTGGCATCTGTGGAGAAGCTATGGAGCCAGTCTTCCCTGAGTACAAGGGGCACCTGCACTCAGCTTCCACACATATTGGTGGCCATCGGTCCAGCCTGCTAATCAACATTCTTCCCTTCCGTGTGCCCGCCCACTGATCTATTGTGTATGGATTACGAACCAGTTTGAAAGAAGATGAGACCACCTAGCATGTGGCACACAAGTCTCATTTCTTCCTCTCTTGTCTCTCTGTCTCTCTGTCTGTCTCTGTTACTGTCTGTCTGTCTATTTCTCCTCCCCTCCCTCCCTGCTCTAAATTTCAGAGAAACACTTTAACCTGACTGAATTTTCTTTTCCTTTTCCTTTTCAGCCAGAGGTTTAAATAACTTATCTGTCACTTCATTCATAAACGTATCTGTCCTTTATTAATAGCCTACAATAGGTCATGGGTATGGAAGGAATCCTAGGATTAAACTGCAAGATAGTTTTCATTGTTTAACTTTGCTGTTTTCTAATCACTGCTTGTGAATTCCTGTCGGGTACAAAAGGTCAGTAGATACCCTTTACAGTCTTGCTTTATAGGGAGGACGACTTTGTGTAATATTGAAGTTCTTTTTAAATGCAGTATTTTTCGAGATGGAAAAAGTAGTACTAAATTGGTTTAAAAAAAAAAAGGAACCTTTCAGTCTGTGTCTTCTATGTGGCCATTTGAATTTAAACTGAACAAAACGTTCAGAGGCTGGGGAATGGCTCAGTTGGTAAGCTACTTATGTGCAAACATGTGAACTGAACTTTGGATCCCCGGAAACCAGGTAAAAGCCTGGGATAGAGGCGTGTGCAGGGATAGAGGCTTGTGGCCGGTAGCCCCAGTGGTAGGGGGCGGAGACGGACGGATCCCAAGGGCATGTTGGCCAGACGGTCGAGCAGAAATTGCAAGCTCTGACTCAGGGAGAGACTCTGTCTCAAAAACTACGGTGGAGAAGGAATTAGGGAGGCTATCTCAATATCAGTCTCTGGCATCCACACGTACCACATCTACATTCAGACATATATCCTCTCTCCCTCCCCTCCCCCTCCCCTCTCCCCCCTCCCCCTCCCCTCCCCTCCCCCTCCCCTCTCCCCCCTCCCCTCCCCCTCCCCCTCCCCCATACCCCTCCCCTCCCCCTCCCCCTCCCCCATACCCCTCCCCTCCCCCTCCCCCTCCCCCCTCCCCCTCCCCCCCAGTTCTTCCGTTACTCTAGCCACATTTCAAGGGTCAGATGTGGCTACAAGGCTGCCACACCGGGCCACCTAGACCCAGCATCTCTCCTTCCTCGAGAGTTCTCAGAGATTTTTTTTTTTTTTTACTCTCTTCCGTCCCACTGCTCTGTGCTCTCTAGAAAGTAAGATCTGGAGAATTCCAGCACGTGTTAGCACCTGCTCCCGAAAGCAGTCCATTTACACGCTCACAAGTATTTATATAAGTTTGGTTAAATATTAATTTTAAGTGGTTGTAAATGACACTTGAGGGTTGCAACAACAACAAAAAAAACCCTGTTAACTTGGCTTTGAACATGTTTAGTAATGCTGAGCTGTTAAACTGTAACTAATCCGACATTCTTGTCAGGACCGCAACTGGCACAGGGTTTTGTGGCCATCCCGTATGACCCCAAAAAGCTCAGTGATTTTTATTTTTTTTAACAAGAAGGATTGCTCATTTCCATAGACAGAAGGTGCAAATGACTCCATTCTAATTCTCATTTGAGTCGAAACCTAAGAACTGGAAGCCCAGGAAATTTCCAAAGGTCCAGGCAATTACAGTGAACTGGTTCTTCCTTGGGAAGACTCTCAGAGCCTGGGAGTCCATGTTCCCTGCCCCCTCTGAGTCCTGGGACTTACTCGTCTGGATTGAACCTGTGCAGGCCCTGTGCATGCTGCTATCGTCTCTGTGAGTTCACGTGCACACCAGTCCCGCTGTGTCTACAGGACACTGTTCCTTGGAGTCACCCATCCCCACTGGCTCCTACAATCTTCCTGTCTTGTCTTCTTCATAGCTCCCTGAACCCTGAGGCAAGGGGTTCAAGGAAGACATCTCATTTAGGACTGAGCGTCCCAAAATCTCTCACTCTCTGCACTCTGTCCAGTTGTGGGCCTCTACATTTGTTCTTATCTACTACAGGAGGATGCTTCTCTCACGAGGACTGAGGAAGGCACTCACTGATCTATGGGAAGACGAGAAGGCTGTTAAGAGTCATTTCATTGTTATGTTCCTTTAGCAGAACAACAGGATTAGGTTTCCCCCTAAGCCCGTGACCTATCTAGTTCAGGCTCTTGGGAGATGAACAGTGTCAAGGATGAGTTCCATCTTGTGAAGTGAGCCTTAAATCTAAGCAGAGAGTGCTTGACCACTCCTACAGAGCCTGCGGCCCTAGTGCACTGCCATGTCTTACAGGCGGGTCACTATTTACAGATTACAGTGTCGATGGACTGGTGTTTTCCTTTCTTCTGCAGTAGTTTTTAAAGTAACTTCCAGTATCATGAATGCTAGTAGGGATGAAGGCTCTAGTTAGGAACCTGTCCGACTTCCCTATATTCAGTGAGAGAGCTGTGTTGAGTGTTGTCTTCAGCAATAGGACCTTACCATCAGTTTGTGGAGAGTCACCAATATCCTTGACAATAGCCTGAGATGTCTGGCAGTTTCTATGGGGACCCGCTGGCCAGCTCAACTATATGCAATCCATTCCCAGAAATGAGGGTTTCACTTCAGGGTGAGAGCTGTCTAGTTGGGGTGCTTTCCCACCCCCATTATTTGAGAGTTCACTTAGATTTCTTTATGTATGTATGGTAGGAATCTTCTTCAGTAGCAGATTTCTATATGGCTCTCCAAAATGGCTCTTAGCACACATGCACAGTTTTCTTTAAAAGAACTAATAGAAAAATACTGCCAAGTTAAAAAAAAAAAAAAATGTCCTTAGTCAACAGCTTTCACTCCTTTGTCTGGGCTTGTCTTTTGGTCCGACCTCTCGGGATCTTCAAGGTCTTCAATTCCTGTGACTCTCCAAGAAGTTTCCTTCCCTGTTTCAACGTAACCCTCCCATTCTTTAGACCTTTCCACAGAACTATCCCAGACAGTTGGGGGTGTGGCTCTGTGGAGAGAGCTTGCCTAGCATGGGTAAAGCCTGGTGTTCACTCATCAGTTCTGCCAGAAGTAGTCCAGACAGAAGAGAGGGATGCCCTAGTTCCCTGGGGGGCTGCAGTGACAAATTCTAAGTGATTAGTCACCTTTCAGTTGATGTACATTGGCATTTGCCTACACGCATATCTGTGGGAGGAGCTCGGATCCCCAGAACTGGAGTAACAGACTGTTGTAAGCTGCTGTGTGGCTTCTGGGAATTGAATCGGGGTCCTCTGGAAGAGCAGCCAGTGCTCTTAACTGCTAAGCCATCCCTCAAGCGGCCACAGATTCTAAAGGAGGGGACACAATAGCAGAATTCTACCCCAAGAATTCGTCTCTGTACAGCACTAAAGTGTGTTCGAATGCCAAACCTAAAGCTTATATTGAGGACATATCTTCACATTATTTATAAGCAAGTATACCCACATATCTTATATGTGCTTGTATCATAAATAGAAATCAGATGTATAAGATGGAAGCCAGTATTTTAACTCCTGGTTGGGATTTTAGCTTGCCCTTGTGTTCCTTATACCCCACAGGAAACTGCCTGGGTTTCAACCTTGGCCCCACCCCTACCACCACCACCACCTCCTACCCCCAACCCACCCCCACCCCCCTCCACCCCCCCAGCCCCCCTACCTCCCCCACCCTCCCACCCCCCCTACCTCCCCCCCACCCCCGCCATGGTGTGTGAAACTTGGCCTGGGGATGACTTAACTCCTCATCTGTAGAAAGCAAATAGCAAAGCGATGACATCATGGAGCCTCTGGAAGGATTAGATACGTCATGTGTTCAGTAACCGTTGCCTGTGGAGAACCCGGAGAATCCACGGTGCCGTGCAAACACCGTCTTTCCTCCTTCCTCAGCAGACTCCCGCCTTGTGCTCTCTTCTCTCCCTGTGCTGGATGGAATCCCAGCCAATCTCATCACTTTGCAGAAGCACAGAGAGAGCCTTTCCCATCTGAAACTGATCATTATACTAATTAAAAGTCTGCCCGGTACTGTAATCTAAACTCTGTGTAGTCATGTATAAGACCTCCCCCCATCCTACCCATCCATCCTGTATCCCAGAGAGTCCAGGACCTGGCTGGGACATTGGTGGACCAGGGGAGCAGAGTTGGCCTTTTCTCCCGCCCTCTACTCCACCCTGCTCCCTGCCCTGCTCCTCCTAGCAACAAACCCCAGTTCTAGCTTGTCTCTTCTGGTTTGCATTCTCGGGGTTCCTTACCTACCTCACACTGGTTCTGGCAGGCTCCCTTCCAGTGTTGGGTGGATTGAGGGGACCCCCCCCTCCCCGCCGCCATGCAGTCTCCAGTTCCAGAAACTCGGACCCCCTCTAGCTAAAGTGCAGGTGAAGTTAAGGGGCCCGCCTCTCCTCCGGGGCAGATATCCAGCATACAGACCCTCAGCTGCCTCAGCAGCACTCTTTCATTAGCCTGAGGCCAGGCTAGCAGAACTGGTTTCTGTCTGGACCGCCAACAAGCCCATCTTTTACTCTCGGTCTGGTGATTTAGCGCTTTCCTTCTCAGTGTGAGGTATCTAATGCCTAGTTTATCATTCCAAACCTGTGGGAAATCACCCAGACTGCGGCTAGAGGGCTTGTAGCCTTACGTCCTGTAAGAGCAAATGGTACCTAGTGTGGGCCCAGGACGTGTGAGCTGTCATGGTGCTTAGTCGTGAGTTGTCTTAGGGCTGTTTTCTGTAAGCTGTTTAACATGCTATTAAAAAAAAAAACTACCACCGATCAAACGGCTTATCAATAATAGAAACTTACTTCTCATAGTTACAGAGTATTTCTCATAGTTACAGAAATTACGGAATGTAACATTAAGGTAGCAACCTCAGTGACTGGTAAGGGCCTGTTTCCTGTTCACAGAAGTCCATGACCCCTTGCTGTGGTCATGGAAACCTCATGACCTCTCTACCCTGGTCCATAGGAATAGGCAGAAGGCGACATCCCCTTAAGACGTATCATTGTGACTCATGATTTCAGTGCCTGGATTTTTTTTTTCTTTAAAGTATGCAGACATTTATCTGTTCCCACAGTACCCGGCTACAGCACTATCATCAGTTGAAGTGTAGTTTATTGCATTTTTTTTTATAACTTGTTGAAAATCATCTTTAATGTTTTCAAAAGAGAAAAAAAATTGTGACAGTTGTCTTGCTCTGTAGCCAAGGCTAGCCTCACTGTGTAGCCCAGGCTGGCTTTGAGCTTCTTTTCCTCCTGCTTTAGCCTCCCAAATACTAGAACAGCCATGAACATGCACCACCACGCCCAGCCTTCACATGACATTTGTTATGTGAAAGAAACAAACAAAAACAAAAAAAAGGAAAGAAACAGAAATATCAAGAATGTTTTATCAAGACAGTCATCTCTTTATAAAAGCTTTATTCTAAAAGACATAGTGTGTGTTGTGATTTTAAAATATATTTCTTAGTTTAATAAATGTGTCTAGAGCCGGGCAGTGGTGGCGCACACCTGTAATCCCAGCACTCTGGGAGGCAGAGGCAGGCAGATTTCTGAGTTCGAGGCCAGCCTGGTCTACAGAGTGAGTTCCAGGACAGCCAGGGCTACACAGAGAAACCCTGTCTTGAAAAACCAAAATCAAAAAAAAAAAAAAAATGTGTCTAGAAGATGGAAAGATTATACAGAAGGAAAACCGAGGACCTCTTAGAAAGCTAAGAACACGTGCTGTGCTGATCTTCCCGAGGACCTGAGCTTGGTTTCCAGCATCCCTGTAAGTCAGCTCACAGCTGCCTGGACTCCAGATCAAAGAATCCGAAGTTCTCTTCTAGCCTTTTCAGATACTGCACTCTGTGTGTTTGTGTGTGTGTCTGTGTGTGTGTCTGTGTGTGTGTCTGTGTGTGTATGTGTATCTATGTCTCTGTGTGTGTGTGTCTGTGTATCTGTGTGTGTGTGTGTATCTCTGTGTCTGTATGTGTGTGTGTCTGTGTGTGTCTGTATGTGTATGTCTGTGTGTATGTGTATCTGTCTCTCTCTCTCTCTCTGTGTCTGTGTATCTGTGTGTGTGTGTGTGTGTGTGTGTGTGTGTGTGTATCTGTGTGTGTGTGCTTTTCAGCTCAGGAATGGAGTTGTATCAGCTGCCTAACATTATTTGAGGAGCCACCAATCTCATCACTCAAAAGGATGAGCAGGAAGATCATAATTAAAAATAAAATAAATCTTCTTCTGAAATGTATCTGTACCATCTGAAATGTGCAGTTGACCCCACAACAATCAGATGGGAAAGTCAGCATGGTTTTGCTGAAACAAGTTCTTATGAATATGAACACTAAGAAAAAGAGAACATTGTATTCGCCTGACCTCTGCAATGAATACAGTTGATTTATAGCTAAAAGTGAGTTGCTATGTGTAGTATCTCCCAAAATGTGAGGAACAGAATGGTTTCACAAGAGCATCCATCAGTGCTGACAATGCCTGCCATTTGGTCTGGCTGTTTTACTTGCCTGTGATATCTCGCTCATTCATCTGGGTTAGCATGTACCATGCAGACTGTTCATGGATACTGAGGTACAGGAGGCTGGGGCGCAGCTACCCAGCAACCGCTTAGCTCAGGAACGGAGCCGTATCATCAGATGTACCCAATCACCCTTATATGGGGACAGTAAATGTGTGCGAGAAAACACACTCGGCTTTCCCTCGCTCACTATGGAAGGCTCAGCTGCAGGAGTGCCCGGACCGGAGCTGCCAGAGGCTGCTGTTAGCTTTCTCCAAAGGATCACTGCCCAGCCCATTCCACGAAAGCAGGGGCCAGTTGCTTAAAGGAAGAAGTCCAACTTGCTTGATTACCTGAGAAACTCGGGACAATAGCTGTCTCCCCTTTCTCTTTAAAAAGACACACACCCAGGTCTAGTCGGGTCCGGTTGCTTAGAAAATTCAGACCTGTACAAGTCTTCCAACACTTGGGCATTTTTTGGCCTCTCTTAAAAATTCTTATCTTAGGGAGACAGAGACAGACAGACAGACAGACAGACAGACGGACAGACGGACAGAGAGGAGGGTGAGATCAACAAAAGAAAAAAGATGCGCTGGCTTCAGAATGACCACAGCGACCACATGCTCCTCTGGATTCTCTCTGCATCCTCTCCCCCCTCCCCTTCTTGTTCTTGTCTAATCTCCACCCACGGCTCCTCCGCTCCCTAGGAGCATCTTTGTGACTCATCCGATGGCCGTCCTCTAAGAGGGTAAACAAATCCACTCACCCCTTCTGGGCCATCATCCCACCTCCAGGAAGCTGTCTGATCCCCAGTAAGGGAGATTACCCGTTCAAATGGAAATTACTCTAGGTCAGCTTCCTAGGCAATGGAATCTTAGGCATTTTCTCACCGAGGAGCAACAAGCACCCTATGGAAACTCACTGCGTTAGTGAGTACCAGGTCTGTGTTTCAAACTTCTCGCAGCCCTGTTCTGAAAAGGTGGCCTGGAATAAATGACAAGGAATATAGCTAGAATTGCCTGTTTGCATGATAAAGTCAAGCCTTTAGCTTAGCTTGCGAGGAAAAATATTTAAAATATTAAGATTTAAATATTAAATATTAAAAATATCTAAAATATAATTTTTTTAAAAGCCAAAGATGGGATCAATGGTTTTGTTTTGATCTCATGGCCTGCTGACCTTTTCAGTGACCTCTCCTCCCCATCTTGGCACCCCTCACCCAGCACCCCGTCACCCAGCACCCCCTCCCTCAGCACCCCCTCACCCAGCAGCCTGCTTGCTCCTTACTCTGCGTATTAATTTCCCTCCGTCTGACTCACACCTGAAGCAGATCTCTCAGGAAAATCTGCAGTTGACTTGAGTTAGACAGGAAGTGTCCCTGCTCCCAATCTGGCTGTTTCTCTTGAGTTCTGTCCTCACAGCAGGGGGCAGGACCACTCCTGTGAAGGGTATCAGACAGTTTGAAGCTGCCTCATCTCTCCCTCAGTAGAATCCACCACATAATGCTGTGTGCACTCCAGCATACCCTGTGCACTACTGCAGCCTTCATAGCCTACCTTGTCCCACAGATGTCCTAACCACAAACCTTTGGCTTTTTTTTTTTTTTTTTGGATATATTCTATATTTACAATTCATTTCCCTTTTTCTGGTTCCCCACCCCCAAAGGTCCCACATGCCCTTTCCCCTCCCCCTGCTCCCTCATCCACCCCCTCCCACCTCCCTGTTCTTGTACTCCCCACAATGATGCTTTGGTCCATTCTAGCACCAGTGTCCACTCCTTTCTTCTTGTCAGACATCACTTGGTATGTGATTTGTGTCTTTGGTGTTCCAAGATTCTAGGCTAATATCCACTTATCAGTGACTGCATACCATGGGTATTCTTTTGAGACTGGGTCACCTCACTTAATATGATGTTCTCCAGCTCCATCCATTTCTCTAAGAATTTCATGAATTTATTGTTTCTAATGGCTGAATAGTACTCCATTGTGTATATATACCACATTTTTTGTATCCATTCCTCCGTTGAGGGACATCTGGGTTCTTTCCAGCTTCTGGCTATTATATATAAGGCTGCTATGAACATAGTGGAACATGTATCCTTATTGCATGGTGGGGAATCTTCTGGTTATATTCCCAGGAGTGGTATGGCTGGGTCCCCCGGAAGTATCACGTCCAGTTTTCTGAGGAACCGCCATACTGATTTCCAGAGTGGTTGTACCAGCTTGCATTCCCACCAGCAGTGGAGGAGTGTTCCTCTTTCTATTGACCCCGCCTTGAAGAAAGAGGAAGTCTGCCCTTCCAAACCATTGCCCTTTAAAGAAACTCGAAGGATAGCTAATGCAGTGGGTGGTGAAAGGTGGGGTTTCAGCTAAAATGCTGGCTTGGTCTTCCTCATTTGCCGGTGTCATTCTTGGAACTGTCACGATAAAGGATCTTTTATTTTTACACAATCCTACTGTCAGGAATGTAAGTGTCTGTGACTGGACCTGAAGCACCGCTCGGCGCTATCTCTCTCTCTCTCTCTCTCTCTCTCTCTCTCTCTCTCTCTCTCTCTCCTTTCACTGCACTTGTCTGTTTGTAGATAGATATGAGTGCAGAAACATTGGGAGGAATGCTGCATTTCTTATAACTTACCTATATGTAGACGGTCACCATTAACTTTTTAAATCTTAGTTACTATGTTAGTTAGTGGCGAATATCAAAAATGGGCTTTATGCATGCTAGGTGAATGAGATAGATAGATAGTTAGATAGATAGATAGATAGATAGATAGATAGATAGATAGATAGATAGATAGATAGATGGAGAGATAGAGAGATAGAGATAGATAGATAGATAGATAGATAGATAGATAGATAGATAGATAGATAGATATAGAGAGATAGATAAGGATAGGCATGACTGTTGTGATAATTGTGCGGCTCTAGAAAGACCACACCAGGCCAAACAGTTCCACGTGAGGTTTATTGAGAGTGAAGGGTAAGATGACAGCAAAAAGAGAAGGGGGAAGAAAGAGAGAGAGAGATCAGAGGGGTCTTCCTCTTATATATGGATAGTGATGTAGCCACAGGTAAAGGTGGGAGGTGAGCCAAGTGCATTCTGGGAATATGGTGGCTGTTTCCTTGGCAACAGGTGTACGGGTCGCACTGTCGCCTAGGTTCACACCTGTCACTGGTTTCAGAGGTCCTGATACCAACAATGACCACTCCGAGGGATGGCGGAGGAGGTTTATAGATATGAGGGAGAGTGTGGCCAGAGGCATCTGGAAGGGTCCAGAGTGAAAATGATCCTGAGCCAGACAATGTGGAGGGGAGGGGGCAGGAGACCAGGAGACAAGAGGCTAAAGGTAAAAGGTAGACAAAAGGGGTTAGATAACTAAGATGGTTGCATTATATAGGGAAGGACAGCTAGGGGAAAGGTATCTGGGCCCCTGGGCTTGAGAAGTTTAGGGTAAAGGCGTGGATAAGCCAACCATACCCTGTAACAGTTAAAGGGCTGAGGATGTTGGGAGAGCCTGGCAGCCAGGTCTCCTTTGATATGATCAACAGACACCTCCGTTAGCCATTTGGTCCAGGTTTGAGGCCTAACACAAGACACTTGCCTTCTCACTCATCTGTATCGCCCAGACCCCACTGATAACTTCTAAAATGTTTACATACACGTATTTTTTTAGTTTAAAAACTTCAAGTAGGCCGGGCGGTGGTGGCGCACGCCTGTAATCCCAGCACTTTGGGAGGCAGAGGCAGGCGGATTTCTGAGTTCGAGGCCAGCCTGGTCTACAGAGTGAGTTCCAGGACAGCCAGGGCTATACAGAGAAACCCTGTCTCGAAAAACCAAAAAAAAAAAAAAAAAAAAAACTTCAAGTAGAACCATAATATATGCACTAACATTACCCTATGACAAACATAGTATCTTAATTTTATGTATGTGTATGAGTATATATATTTGATAGGCATGTGGCACATGTGTGTACATGTGTGGTATATGGCGTGTGTGGGCTGCACTCACTTGAGTATGTGTGCACAGATACTCATGGGCACACATGTGGAAGCCAGAACTGGATATCAGGAGTTTCCCTCATCCCTCTCTCTGCCTTGTTGCCTGGGGACAGGATCTCTCACTAAACCGGAAGCTTACCATGTAAACTAGGCTGGTTGGCCAGCAAGCTTGGGGGGGACCGACGGTTTCCTGCCTACAGGGAGTTGTAGCATCTGTGGCCATGTGTGGATTTTATGTGGGTCTAGGCATAAGGACTCTGGCACGCCCGTTTGTGAAGCAAGTGCTCTTACCTGTCTACTCCAGCCACCAATTTTAATTTTTTTATATATTTATATATTTATAAATTTTTATATAAATATATATTTATAAATATGTTTATATTGTATGTTTATATAGAAGTATTATAATATTTATAAATTATATATTATAATATTATATAATTTTATATAATTATATATTATACATATATGTATAATCATAGTATATTATGTGTATAATATAGAATCATATGAATATAACAAGTATGTTATATAATTATATAATATTATAAATATATATTGCATCTTTATATTTAATATGTATATATGTATGTATATACATATGACCTTTTGTTCTAAGTATATTAAAGTAACTTGTCACTTTCTATGATTCATTAAACCTTAGATAAACCAATTCATGTGTTAAAGGCTGAGAGGCAGCAGGAAGAAAACGCCTGCCCTTTTCATCTTCTGACCTTGTCCATTGGAAAGATACCAATACCTCTTAAGCTGAAATGTTTCTGTTTGTTTCTTTTGGAGACAGCGTCTTACTATGTAGCCCTGGTTGGCTAGGAATTTGCTATATAGATCAAGCTGGCCTTGAACTCACAGAGTTCCTTCTGCCTCTGCTTCCTGAGTGCTAGAAATAAAAGTATATACCACTAGGAAAACATCTCTCTCTCTCTCTCTCTCTCTCTCTCTCTCTCTCTCTCTCTCTCTCTCTCTCCCTCCCTCCCTCCCTCCTCTCCCCTTCCTTCTTTCTTTGTTTTCATTTGAATGAGAGAGATTTCTTCTCTCAATTCAAGACATCCCAACCACAATCTTCTCTTCCACCAATTCTCACAGCTCCTTACCACCTCCCCTCTCCCTCAGATCCACTCTCCCTCCGTTGTTTCCCTTCAGAAAAGAGCAGGCCTCCAAGATGGCCACCATAGCTTTTATCGGAATCACGAAGTTGGAAGTAGTGTCAGGCATTCGAGTCCTGTAGCTTACGTAAGGACTGTGTGTCCTGTAACTCAATGTTGTATGAAAATTCTTGTACTCCTTAAGCTGTGAGTATCTTGTGGTGGTAGAAAAAAAAGAAGCACATGTAAAATAATTGGAATCAGAACGTCTGTTTGATGGATGGGTTCTTGGGAGAACATGTGCAATAAATTTTGAATGTCTGACTCCTCTTATCCAATAAAGACTGTGGTAACTCACCTTAAACATTGTAGTAGTTTCCCTGAGGCAGATTGTTTAAATAATATATTCCCTACAGGTAGCCACTATAACTGTTTCCTGTGTTGCTTTCCAAAAACAGTCCATGGATTTATGATAGTTTGTCTGATGTGTCCAAGTGTGTATCCTGCCCTTGTACAAGATACCCCTGGGGGTATTTCATAGGTAAAGCCGATGACATGCATATATTCTTACCTCTTGAGGGACTAACAGAAAAATATTTTTTGTCTCTAAACAAAACCCATGAAATCTATTTGCCTCTTATTAGAAGCAGACTTCATATCTGCAGTAGAGAAGAAAATATAAAACATTTGCTTTTTAAAAAATCCTTTTTAAAAAAGGTACTTGGTAATTTTTTTTTTTTTTTTTTTTTTTTTTTTTTTTTTTTTTTTGCATCTGTTCTACAAGTTGTTCTCAACACAGGGGCCACGAAAATCACCTTGTATTGTTTTGGTTTTAGATAGCATGCTGTTAAAGTGAACAGAGCTTCTGTTTCAAAAATGGATTCCTTCCTTGACCTGTATACAAGCCTATTTCAGGTGGATTGAAGAAGACGTAAATGTTTGGTAGTACAAATACATTCAATAAAGAACTTCTAATTATCGTGAGGTGCTGTAAGGAGCGTAGAACAGAAAATATCTGCTGCCCATGTCGTCAATACTGTCCAGAATACAAAGATGGCCACTAGGAAAAATAAAGACAAAAAGCAAAAAAACACCCACCCATCAATAAGAAAGAGTCAGCTACAAAAAAGGGGAAAAGACTGGGGCTGCTGCTTCACCAAAGAGGAAATACAGATTGCCAATAAACTGGAAAAGATGGTTAGCCTTCTTCGTAATAAAGAAAACATGCATTAAACCAGTAGAGATACCACTGTACACCCACCTGATTGGCAAAAACCACAGTCTGACTACATGAAGTTCTGGCAAGGATGTGGGGAACAGGATATTTCGTACACTGCCTGTGGGAGTATAAATTGGTAAAGACCACACCGGAAAACATTTCAACATCATTCGATAAACTGGGATGTTCTATGAACCCTGTGACCTAGAGATTTGACTCATAAGCATCTCCCCTCAAAAGACACACATGCAACCAGACACAGAGATCCGGGATACCGGAGGCAGCCCGCGCAACTGCAAACAGGCCAGAAGCTAGTCGGCCATAGACTGAGCGATGATGTTGTAAGAGACTTGCTCATATCTATGATATCCAACAAATAAAATACATGAACTAAAGTAGGCAGAGGAACATAGATCTTCCAAATGTAATCTAGAACAGGAGAACACACAATGATACATACAAGAGGCTTCTGTTTATATAAAGTTTAAAAGAAGTGAGAGAGAAGCCGATGGATTTTCCTCAGAGATATACATCAAAAAACTGAGGACACTGAAACCCCAGTAGATGATTATCTCTCCTGGTCAGGATAGTGGTTAATCCAAGGCCTGCAAGGCAAGCCCTCACAGGACACGGAGCAATGGTTATCGCCTGAGTGTTTACTTTATAATTCTTTGGTAAGTTGTAAATATTTTTAAAGTCACACAGATGGAAGTTTACAATAATTATTGAAGAGATAAAGAGAGGCCTGCCCCCAAATGCCCCCAGCTAAAGCAGGCTATCCAAGGACGTTTATAAAAGGGGTTGGCACTGCTCCCCCTTGTCACACCCAGTGGTGTCGGCAGAGGCTTCCGAAGGTCCTAGGTAAACCAGTTGTTCACACCCTGCCCAACAAAAACAACCCCAGCCTCAGAAGTGGTCCTTTCGAGCCAGTGAAGACTCACCCGACAGAGGTCAGAGGCAGGAGGGTAGGCATTTCCCTGAGCTTGGACCGGTCTTGGCTTATTGAAGTGTGCACAGTAGGCACGCTAATGCAAGAGGTCACATAGACATGGGCGGAAGCCACAGCCAATGGATACCCCGTGAGTTTGCCATCTACAAGACACGCCCAACCAGCAATAAAACACCTGACTACAAATTTTCTAGTAATGAGAAAAGGAATGTCCCCCCCACCCCACCCCCTCCATTTAACTGTGTACTTAACACTGCATAATAATCTCTGGTAGATTCTCACTTAGCAAGAGTTCACACGGTTTCATGAACACAAAACCAACACCTACCTGACCTAGGAAAGCACTTTGGGACTCACTCGGAGCGACAAAGAACGTCTTTATGCCCATTGAAAACTGTCCCAGGAATGTAAAAGATTTCCCCGTTGGCACTCCTGTGGGCAGTGACAGAGAGGGTTTCACGGGCAGCCTCGGGACTTTGTGTTGTCTGAGAGTACCCCTGTTGACTTTGGCAAGGCAGCGAAAGGTCTTGGATGCAGAAAGGTATCCCAAGCCTGCTGTCAGCGGAACCTAATTTACACCCTTGTGAAGACCGAGGGTGGCCTGTTGGGAGTTGTTTTTCCCATGGCCGAGGGATTCATGGGAATGCTGTCCGGGCATGTCTCGGGTGATATATGCTGTCATCTTTTTCTTTTCCATTTACCATACAAAGCGTTTACAGTGGCAAACAGGCTGGACTTTCAGCGCAGGAACAATGAATGCGTGTTGATGACATTCAAATTGCTATCCTTGACCATCAGCCCCTAGGAAATGTCCCCGTATGTTTATGCCAGCCTTGCTACAAGCCACACACTGGTGGCTTTATTGACCGTGTGATCACTGGTGATGTCCGTGTTTCAAGTGGAGGATTCATCCTGGGTTTCTTTTTAGACCTGACAGTCCAAAAAAGACAGTGAGTTGAAATCCTTTAGGACAATCTTCAGATCGTCAAGACAAGGTACATAGGATGGCTTTTGTAGAGCATAGGGTAGCTTTTAAAAACAAAGAAAAACCCACAGTTATAATTTGAGTCCCTTCCCGTTGTAAAATGTTGTAGCTCTGGTAGTCTGTGCTTCCTTCTCACAATGGCGACAAATGTGGGTGCCAGGCACACAACCCCGTGTTCCCCTTCAGCTGCAGCCCTGGGTAACACTAGATAAGGAGCTGTTTACTGAGTCGTATGAGCATACCTGAACTGTTATTAAGTAAGCGTTATTGTTTCTGATGGTTGTAAGTCAGTAGTTTTTTCACTGTGGGGGTTAACTATTCAGGAGGTTTGTTTCTCTATGTGGGTAGTGGATACTTTCTCTCTGTGGCTATGTACAGTTTCTCTATGAAGGTCAGAGTTGTTCTTTACATTTTAGTTCGCAAATATGTGTGTGTGTGTGTGTGTGTGTGTGTGTGTGTGTGAAACATAAAGTGAGGGAAGTTGAATTCATGCAACTATGCTTTAAAGGATTCCTCCTGACTGTGTCTGCAAGAGATTCCTTGATCCCTCTTCTGGGGCTCAATTCTCTGATGGGATGCCAAGCCACCTTTTAAGTAAAAGAATGTGGGCTAGACAGAAAGCTTTCCTGGGGGAGAGAGGGAGACCTTCACTCTGGTACTCGTCGGAAGGAAATGCAATGAGGATGGGGAAAAAATGGAAATATTTAGGGAGTGTTCCCTTACTTCTTTATGTGTCTTCTCAAGGCTGTAGGCTTGGAGCACTCTCACCTTTTCTTGGTCTAATCCAGTGCTTAGACTTGCCTGGATTTCCTCAGGGGGTTCAGACTGCTTCCCACAGTCCTAAGTATGCCGCGTTCTTGCCCACCCTCATGCCTCTGTGCCTAGTGCTTTCCAGACTCGGGATGTCCCTGCCCTTGCCCCCCACCCCACCCCCAGCTCCTCTCATGCCTCAGACTCACTCCCCCTTTAAGAAGACCTCTGTGAGCCTGCATGCCTCTCTCTTCCTTGGTACCCAGGCAACCGTGTTGACCCTGTTACTTTGGTTTTTGCGGAAGTTTGTTCAATTGTTTGCTTGTTTTAAAGATTGCTGTAGTTGTTGATGATGATGTCACTGTTTCGTATATTTGTATGTGAATGCCTGTCACAGGTATCACCTGGATGCCGGAAGAAAAGAGTCAGATCCCCTTAAAAAGGAGTTAGGGGAGGTTGTAAGCCATCCGATATGGGGGTGGGGAACTGAACCTGGGTTCTCTGGTGCTCCTGACCACGGAGCCGGCTGCCTAGCCCCAGCCCTGTTTCTACCTCCTCATAGATTATTCCACTTTGTACTTTATCATGAGAGGTTATGGTTCGCCCCTGCTTCCTTCCCTGGCCAGTGAGGTCCTGTGAGATGGGGATTTTATCTTGTTTATTGTATTCGAAGCCCTTTCATCTGGACTCGTATCAACTACAGTATAATAGACGATCCGTAAAGGTTAAAGGCACAGCCTGTTATCATCCTTCTCCAACCATCTTTAACATACACACTTAGGGACTAGTTGTCAACATTCTGTCTAAGCCCCGCCCCACCGTTACCTGGCAACAGCCAGGTATGCCTACTAGACTAATGGGTTAATGTTGTTCCCCGGGTTTCCGGCACCAAATGATGGGTTATAAAAGAGAGAAGGGGTATTAGAGAGTGTGGCACGGAGGCGTGGGGGAAGGGGGTGCCTAGGCGGGCCCATGCCCAGGCACCTCTTCCCCCTGAGGGACCACACACACACTGACATGGTATAGAATAGAGTTTATTCAGGGAAGAGGATGGGAGTTAATGGTGTAGTGGAGGCAGAGAGAGACACAGAGAGAGAGAGAGTAGAGAAGTAAAGGAGTGGAGGCCAACCATGGCCAAGTGGAGAGAGGGGGGAGGGGCGGAGAGTCCAAGAGGGGCAGAGAGGTGAGAGGAGAGAGAGAGAGAGAGAGAGAGAGAGAGAGAGAGAGAGAGAGAGAGAGAGAGAGAGAGCAATGAGAGAGAGAGAGGAGGGGCAGGCAGCCCCTTTTATAGTGGGCCAGGTCTATGGGGCGGGGCATACCTGGCTATTGCCAGGTAACTGTGGGGTGGAGCTTGGACAGAGTACCAACACCGACTCCCTATGAAAGGGGCTGCTTGGCCACTCTTCCCTCTCTTGCCTTCTTGCTTCTCTCTTGCTCTTCCTTTCCTGCTCCCGCCCCCTCCCCATTCCCTTCCCCCTTCTCTCTCCACATGCTCATGGCTGGCCTCTCTCCTCCTCCTCCTCCTCCTCCTCCTCCTCCTCCTCCTCCTCCTCCTCCTCCTCCTTCTCCTCCTCTTCCTCCTTCTCCTCCTCTTCCTCCTTCTCCTCCTCTTCCTCCTCTTCCTCCTCTTCCTCCTTTTCCTCTTTCTACTTCTCCTCTTCTTCTTCCTCTCTTTTCTCTCTCTCTGTCTCTCTCTGCCTCTACTACCCTCTTAACTCCCCCTCCCCCATGCCCTTAATAAACTCTGTTCTATACTATACCTTCATGTGACCGGTCCCTCAGGGGGAAGGGATGCCTCAGCATGGGTCCACCGAGGCACCCCCCTTCCCCCACACGTTACCACACCTCCATAAAACACATTCCCCCCTCTCTTTATCTTTTTATAAACACATCACTAGTCACTTGATATCTTTTGCTCCAAAATTTCAGTAAAAAATGTAATGTGCGTGGTCTAATTCCAAATGTTAGCGTTCTGTCTAAGCTCCACCCCACAGTTACCTGGCAATAGCCAGGTAGGCCTGGCCTGCTCTAAAAGGGATGCTCACCCACTCCTCTCTCTCTTCTCTCTCACTCTCAGCTTCTCCCTTGCCCCTCTTGGGCTCTCCTCCCCTCCCCCCTCTCTCCACGTGGTCATGGCCGGCCTCTGCTTCTCTACTCTCTCCCTCTCTCTGCCTTTCTCTTCCTCTACTACCCCCTTAACTCCCATCCTGCGCCCTGAATAAACTCTATTCTATACTATATGACAGTGTGTGTCTGGTCCCTCAGGGGGAAGGGATGCCTCGGCTTGGGCCCACTGAGGGACCCCCTTCCCCAACACCGCCACAGAACATATTCTCACACCTCTTTCTCTTTTTATGATCACAACACCAACTGTATGGACTAGTCATCTAACATGAATGATTGTTGGCAAGCAGCAATTAGATTAGAAGAGTATTGTATATGCCTGTGTGTGAGGGTGCGCTGTGTGGTGTGTGCAGTGTCCCTATTGTACTGGGTCTCTCTCTCTCTCTCTCTCTCTCCTTTATTCTCTTAAGACAGGACCTCTCTCACTTAATCAGAGTGTGTTATTAGGTTCTGCCGACTGGTAAGGAGCTCCCGGATTTACTTATCTGTAACCCCTAGCAATGTAGTTACAGGCCTTCCCACATCGACTATTTGATACAGATGCTGGTGATTCAAATTCAAGTTGTCATGCTCGCAAAGAACACATTCTTACCCACAGAGCCATCTTCCCGCTCTAAAATACAGACATACATACATTCATACATACATACATACATATCAAGACATCTCTATTTTTTTGGAGCTTATTATCTATTTCAATTAACAAAGGGGGGTTGGGTGTGTGTGTGTGTTTATGCGTCCATGTTTGTATATTGTATTGGGTTGGTTACTCATCAGCTTCACAGGACCTCAAATCGCTTGGGCAATTAGCTTCTCAGGGATTAGCTTGATTACTTTAATTGGTGTGAGAGGCCCAGTCGTAATGGTAGGTGGAAGCATTATCTGGACAGGGGATCCTGGACTGTGTAAAATGAGGAGAGCAAGCTGAGCCCTGTCTCGTGCTCATCTCTTTCTGTTTACTGATGGTGGGTGTGGTCCTACCAACTACCAGTCCTTCTTGGTCTTGTTTCCCTGGTTACTCTGAAATGATGGACAGGACCTTAACTGGTGAGCTAAAGTGAACCCTTCTCCCTTAATTTGCTTTTCTCCTATCACAACATAGGAAAATACATGAATCCTATATTAATACGCACATTTTCACAGCAATGTTCACAGTTACATTTTTTTTCTTTCAATCGTGTACCGGAAACAATGCTTGGCATCAGTGGTCAAGGCTCTAGTTCACCACACACCTCCTCTCAGCACTTCACTGACAGTTACAATGTCATCCAGATACAATGTAAGAAAACATCTCAGGAACTAAAGAAAGAGAGAAAAGGTAGGAAGGTGGGAAACAAACATGTGTACAAATTAGAACCTATAAACATTGGCTCTGAAGGGCACAGTGAGGCTGCTGTTTTGTAGAGATCTGAGGAGACTAAGAGACTTTGAATATCAGACTTTTGCAAATATTTGAATGTCATGAATGACTCTATAGCAAGGTGACAGTGGTATTCAACTGAGCCCTAATTCAACAACTATTTCAAGAAAAGAACTATGAAAGAGTTATGAGCGCTCAAAGATCAGTTGGAAAGCTAGAACATACCCTCCGTATGTAATACAGCACCGCTCTCTACCTCGCTTAAACCCATGAGCACACCGGGATGAAGTATACCATCTTCTGAGAAGTGTAGAGATCTGTTTTGAGCTGTGTTCAACAGTGATGCCTTAGACATACACAGAGAGCTCAGCATTGGCCTCAGCTAAGAACATTAAACATCAGCGAAAGGATATAACAGAGCGCCTTGGAACCACGAAACAAACATGAAAAACAGGACCACCCCCACCCCCCAAAGGCATCTCATTTCTCTATCCACAATATTATTCTATGTTGGAAATTCAATATTGGATGTTTTTGTCAGTCCATTTCTTTTGTTATTTCGGCTTACTCTCATTTATGGTGCCATATTTCCATGCAGTCTTTTGTTTGTTTGTTTGGTTGGTTGGTTTTTTTGGTTTTTTCGAGACAGGGTTTCTCTGTGTAGTTCAGGCTGTCCTGGAACTCACTCTGTAGACCAGGTTGGCCTCGAACTCAGAAATCCGCCTGCCTCTGCCTCCCAAGTGCTGGGATTAAAGGCGTGCGCCACCACTGCCCGGCCCATGCAGTCTTAGTAACATCAATTGTTTTATTATTTTACTCTAAGTGGCTGCTGTCCCTTGGAAAATATGGCTATTCTTAGAGGCCTGTATCGAAGGAACCTTCTTCTAGGATTTTGTTTGTCCTGACAGACCATCACAAATCTGACACAATTCAATTCTTCATTGGCCTTTTTTTTTTTCTTATTAATTTATTTGTAACCATCCTAAGGCTAAATTTATATGTAAATTTGTCATCGCTTCCCTTGCAGTTTTCCTTGTTCCTCTGAATATCAAGATAACTCTCTTTATAACACACACACACACACACATACACACACACACACACACACCATATATCATGGATGGTTGGAGTGGCTTAAATGTAGGCTGCCTTTAAAGGAAGGTTGTCTTACACCAAGTAGGCCTCTTCTGAAGGGCTCAAAGTCCTGTCCTCATCTCACACAATGAAGTTTGTCTCGCATTGTGGCTGTTACTCATCAGCCAAGGGTCCTTCTGCTCTATTTAGATACAAATCAGGACTATGCTGGCTGTTTCCTTGGAGTTTCACTGCAAACATTGAGTAACACTAGCCCTGGGCTCTTGGATTTACAGCTGCGAGCCTCAAACGCTAAGGGCCTTCGGCACTCAGCCTCTCCCAGTGGTTCTTGGCTAGCCAGAAATGGTAGCTCTTGGTGCGTCTCTTAGACTCTTGTGGAGTCCAGGCCTACAGCCCTTCTCCCCAGCTTCTACAGTCTTTCCCAAGAACTCTTCAGCAGCCTGCCTTCGAGCTGTGGTCTTCCCCTCATGTAAGCAGCTCCACCCACTCTACCAGTGATCCAAACAAACAAACAAACAAGCAAACAAAAACTCTACTAACTCCTTGGCAGCCCCTGGACATCTTTCCAGGTCAGTTTTGGCGTAGGCAATGTAAGGAAGCAAGGGACAAAGGTCGAAGAAGACGAGAGAAAAAAAATGCGAAAGAAATATTTGGAGATATGGTTATGAAAGCTATGCTTTAAAATGTTTAGTGCTGACCAGGCATAGTGATACTTGCCTTTAACCCCCATGCTCCAGGACAGCGGGGTAGGAGGGGTGGAGGGGTGTGTGTGTGTGTGTGTGTGTGTGTGTGTGTGAGAGAGAGAGAGAGAGAGAGAGAGAGAGAGAGAGAGAGAGAGAGGTTTAGTGATGAAGCCAGGTATGATGGTGCATGCATGAAAGTGCAAGACTCAGGAGGCCACGGCAGCACACTGACCCCAAGATTAAGGGCCAGACTGGTCTAAATTAGAAATTGCAGGCCAGTCAGGACTCCATCACCAGGCTATGTTTCCAATAAAAACAAAATAAAAAAAAAAAAAGTTTAAAGGTGATGAAATAAATGGGAAAAAAAAATGTAGTGGCTCACGATAAGAAAAGCTGGCTGCACGACTCCTTCCGGAGGCTCACCAGACGATAAGCACAAAGCCAAAAGGCTCCAAGCAAGAAGTCAGGCACACACACACACACACACACACACACACACACACACACACGGTCAGTGTAAGGTACGAGGTGAGGCGAGTACAGGGACCGGTGAAATTCATGTCAATCAACGGTTGCATGAAGCTCTTCTTGTTCTAGTAGATTGACAGTGCAAAAGCTAGACGTAGGCTCCAAGAAAACTCTCATCAGACTGGTACCCAGGAGGTCAGGATCCCCCGAGACCCTTTGTCCAAGGCCAACCTACTTGGAAACAGGTTAGTTCAGATCACTGGGAGGGATACACAGGATCTGCTCAGAGAGCCTTTCTGTTTGCCATTTCACAAAGGTAACAGTTTACACGGGTCAGGACCATGTTTGCAGACATATTATACCCTAAACTGTCAGATGGAACTGGCCTGCGTGGACAAAGAAGGCAGCACTTCTGGACTGCAGAGAGCTTGGCAGGAATTTCTGAGGGAATTGTGCAGAATGGCAGTCTGGAGCATGCCAGATGTTTCGAGACTATACTTGCAACACATTGCAGTTAATGGTTTCAGCTCCTCGCTCTCCCTCCCCAGCTTGCTACTCTACAAAGAGATTCCATCTCAAGGGATGTTCCTACAGCCTTTCCTAATAACGGTGAATTGTACTTAATGTGAAGACATTATGAACATGTCTGATTCTCAATTAGGATTTCTTGATGAGTATTTAGATTCAGAGTCAAATCTGAGGAGCCAGCTTTCAATTATATTCATTTACTTGATGTTTTAGTATGGTGTGTGTGTGTGTGTGTGTGTGTGTGTATTTGTATGTGTGTCTGAGTGTTTATTTTCATATTTAAAACAAATGTGGGGAAACATATGGCAACCATTTTCTCTCTCTTTTTTTTTCTCCATCAAAACCTGGAGTATAAATTAGAAAATTGGAGACTTTCTAAACAGGCATGGAAATTAGAATGTGAATTAAAAGTTGTCCTGTTTCCCAACCCTGGTTCCCTCTTCGCTTCCTGTCTTCCTCCCCCTCCTCCCCTGTCCCTTCTTCAGATTATAGATTCCCACCCCACCTAGTCTCACCAGCCCAGATGTTTGGCTCGCTGAGAACAGGCCCAGCAGTGAGAGGCCTCCCAAAGGCTAGTAGACAGTTGGAACACTAGCATAGAAATACTGTCATCTCCGGGGCTCTTTAAGTATGCATTCCTTTTCTTTGGAAAAAGGCAATCCTTGTGAAAATGTTGGTCTAATTCTGACCTCACGTTTGAAGATCCGGGTCGCACTCCCCACCCCCCATAACTACGACTGTAAGATTTAAGCCCAGTTGAAGCTAAAGCAGGATGATACAAAGGCATTATTTATTGTGGTTTTACCAGAATCCTAGATTTTTAAATTGTGTTCTCTAGCTATGTCATGTCCAACCTTTGACTGAGAACGTGGGACACCAGAAGGAAGACATGAGAACCTGCTCCTGGTTCTGAGCAAAGCAGCAGTAATGGACAGAAAATGAGAAAAGAGTTCAGCCGCAGACATTTGAAAGATGGTATGAGAAGTGAGAACCACTCACCTCCGTTCCATCTCGCTCTGCGAGCTCCCAGCGTCCTGGAGTCACCCGAAGCCCAGGGCAAGGCGGGGATGGGGAAAGCCAGGGCCAGGCGTGGAAGAAACAGAGTCAACCGTAAGTTCTGTCTTCAGAACAAGGCAGCATGAAATGAAGGAATGGGATAGTTATTTCCAGTCTGCCCTCTGGGTTTTGCTAGCATCCGTTAATCATTCCCAAGGATTGAGACCCTGAGTATATCCTGGTGACTGTGTTCAATATTTTTTTTGGCATAGAGTTTCAATATTTTCTTTACTGAGACTAATTCATTATATAGTCCAGGCTAGCCCCGAGTTTCTTGTATAGCCCAGGCTCGCCTTGAAATCGTGATTCTCCTGTCTTACCTGGATTGCAGTCACATACCATCACATCCAGTTACAGCAGCGCTGTTTTCTCTTAGCAGAACTGTACGGTGCGCCTATGTTAGAAGGCAATAAAATGATGCACCCACGTTCCCCACATCCTGGGACTGGGGAGATGACATAGTGGTAATGTGTTGTGTAAGAATGATGATCTGAGGGGGTTGGAGAGATGGCTCAGCGGTTAAGAGCCCTGGCTGCTCTCCCGAAGGTCCTGAGTTCAAATCCCAGCAACCACATGGTGGCTCACAGCTATCTGTAATGAGATATGACGCCCTCTTCTGGTGTGTCTGAAGACGGCGACAGTGTACTTACATATAATAAATAAATCTTAAAAAACATAAAAAAGGAAGAAGAATGATGATCTGAATTCAAACCCACGGGACCCATGTAAAAGCACGTAAAAGGTGATGTTCCTCCATTACCCCAGCACTCCTACAGTGAGCTAGGAGACAGAGACAGGAGAATTCCCAGGAGTTCACAAGCCTACCGCAGCAGTGAATCTCAGAGCCTGCCTCCAACAGGGAGAAGGCTAGTATAACAAGCTGAGGTGGTACTTTGACAAACATACACACTATTGTACATATCTGTACACGCGCACACACACACACACACACACACACACACATGGGGGGGGTAAAAAAATTCACATTTCATATGTTGTGAAACTTAAACAAGTTTGAACCCATAAGCCACACTGTAAAACATCACCTGAGACTCGGTGATACGTGTGTGTGTGTATGTGTGTGTGTGTGTGTGTGTGTGTGCATGCATGTGCACATTGAGATGAGACAAGGTCTCACTGTGTAGCCCAGGCTGGCCTGGAACGTGCTGTGTAGACTAGGCTGTACTCAAACAAAGAGCTGAGCTTGCCCCAGCTTTCTGGGATTAAAGGTGCAGAAGGTACCTTTATGCGCTGTCTACAGCCAAGGATGATTTGAGTCCTCTCCCAACGAGAGTTCATCCAAGCCAGTCTCAAATAAAGAAGGGCAACTCGCCACAAACTTTGGGAATTTGGTAAGCCAAAGCTGCTTCCACATCGCTCACCATGGCAGACACCATGGCACCCGGACAGGGAGAAGAAGTGTGCTTTCTGTGTTCTTCAGCCCGACAGGGAGAAGTGTGCTCTCTGTGTACTTCAGCATGCTTTGTGCTATGACTGAACCAGTAGCTTTAAGGGTTGATAGTAGCATCTAGCTCAAAGCCTGGCAAATAATGAGGCTTCAGTTTGGTTTTTTGTTTGTTTGTTTGTTTTGTTGTTTTGTTTTTGTTTTTTTTGTGTGTTTTTTTTTTTAGGACAAGCATTGGGAACAAACTGTGGATATTTAATTGCATAAGGGTACCTTTTGCACACACACAAAAAAAATTGTTCCTCCTTAATTTTTTTAGACAAGGGCTAATTGCAAAAGGATTAAAAACCTCGAAAACTGCTTTATTCAGCTTATTGTTTCAGGTTCCCCTTTGCAGTGTGGATGATGTGTTTATTTGACATAATAAATACCACCAGCCACTTTGTTCCAAGAACCAAAAGGCCGTGTGCTTGCTAGGCAGGAATTTCTCGGTTGTTTATACGTAAGGAAACACTACTCTGTTTTATTGGATGGGGCTGTGGCAGCTTCTTTCTTAAATAGGGAATGCAGAGAGGGGAGCTTTTTCCATACACATCCAAGCCGAGAGGCCAGAAAGGATTCTTCCATGCTTCAGATGCCTGGCTGTTCTCAGCTCCAGAGAGCACGGGGGACGGAATTCACTGGAAATGTGTCTCCTTCGCTTAGGAGGACAGACCTTCACTTTGTGTGTTGGCAGAGCCGCTTAAGCCTGTGCCACGTATTTTCTTAAAGTGTTAGTTGGAACATTTGGCATGCAGAAAGTTGAAAACCAAACCAAATCACACTCTGCCAGCCGAAGCTAAGTGGCAGGATCCTGGCGTTTACCTTTAATTAAGCAGCCTGGGTTGAGGAGAGGGATTGAGGATTTGGGGGTTATCTGAGGGTTTATTTGGGGTTGTTTATTTTTTTTTTAATCCTTATTATATGAGGAAAGCAGCTGCGTGAAATACACACTTTGGGGTGAATTCCAGTGACTGCTGCAGCCCAACAGTACTCCCAAACTCCCTCTTTCCTTCTGATTTGCAAAAGGTACTCCTTAAATGGGCATAACTGGTGGCTGATTGGCTGATGAGCCTCAGAGAAGGCTGAGTCAGAGCAGACAGTTGAAGCCAGCTTCGTGTGTGTGTGTGTGTGTGTGTGTGTGTGTGTGTGTGTGTGTGAAGGGGGAGCAGTGGGCAAGGGGGCGGGGATGAAGGCAGTCTGCAAACTTAGCAGAATGTTTGAACAAGACAAAGAGCAGTTCCAGCGACCAAATAAGGAAGTCGATGCTGAAATCTTTCAGAATAGAAGTGTGTCAGAGTGGAGGCAGTCCGGGAAGAGTCAGAGCAGCGAGGCAGAACGGCAAAGGAATCTCTCTCTCTCTCTCTCTCTCTCTCTCTCTCTCTCTCTCTCTCTCTCACACACACACACACACACACACACACACACAAGGTCGAGAGTGAACACATCTCTGGTCTTTAAGCAGGACTGAAACATAAAACCATACAGACCAGCCTTTTCTGTTGCTATTTTGTAGACAACTGCAGGCATGCTTAGAAGCTCTTAGAGACTGCTGGAATAATAAACATCATCTTGTAAAACACAGAGACACGCAAAAAACCACACAAGATGAACACTGGGAAGCTTCATGGCCCTCTCTGTCATTAGGGAAACTTTGTAACTGAAAATGAGGGAAGTTTCTAAGAAGTCATTTTGTTAACCTATCCTAAGCCTTGACTTTAAGCAGCCTTTCAAAACAATGCAGACTGCTTAACCTCATGAATCGAGTATCCATTATTCACTACCCATTCCTTACTCTGTCTAGTTTAATATACAAATTGTTACTGAAGTTGCTGAAGGAAACCTCCACCATCATGTACGTCCAAAATATCACCCTCCAGACTTCCCAAAGCAGCATCACGAGCAACAGTATGGATGCACACTGATATTATTTTAGTGTTTTTTAACTACACTATGGTTTAGACAGGACATGGTTTTTGGGAAGGAGAGTTTCAAATACACCTAGGCATGATGACAGATGCCATCCGATTTGTTTTGTGTTGCTGTCATTGGTTGGTGCCACAAACCCAACATTAAGGAATTGCTCTCCTGTTGACGAGGAAACCTGTTTATATGGACTCAGCTAATGGGAAATCCGGGGTGTTGGTCCTGCGTCAGCGTCTTCAAAATCTTCAGTGAACCCAAATCCATTGACAGCTTCGAGTTTGGACAGAGAAGAGATCTGCTCTTCTCTTCCCACTCCAGATACACAGTGGGACCACTCACCCTTGAATCAGGAAGTACTAGACCACCATCTAATAGGAACTAGAAGCCGCTGGGCACCCTCCTGACAGATGGGCAGTAAACCGTCTCAACACCCCAAAGACTGAGCACCACCTTTGGATGATGTAGCATGCCGTGCACATCCCGGGTCCGTACATCCTCCTTAAATGTAAACAGAAGCTCCTCTTAGTCCCATCTGCCCCGCCCTTCGGGAACACGCAAGGGCCGTGTCCATCTTCACAGTCAGAGACTCGAGAATGGAAATTAGACATTATTATACTCAAAATTCCCTCTTTTTAGATGGTCAACTGCAGCCTAGAAATGCTTCATAAACTGACTCAGTTTTTAGAGACCATAAACAACAACAACAATGAAAACAACTTCAGGGAGGCTGAAGAGGTCACTCAACGGGTAAGAGCGCTGGCTACTTTTCTAGAGGACCTGTGTTCCACAACAGGGCAACTTAAAGCTCTCTGAACTCCAGTTCTAGGGGATCCAACGTCCTCTTATGGCCTCTGTGGGCATGCACGCATGCGCATAGGCATATGGGCACTGCAAGCCTATATATTCAGGCAAGATACCCATTCAGGCAAAATATCACATAAAGTATCAATTTTTTGAAAAATAAAAAAATAACCCTAGTAATAGAGGTCAAGAAAAACACATGTAAAGACATATTTCCAGAGACGCACTTCCTCCAACAAGGCTACCACACCCACTCTAACAAGGCCACGCCCACTCTAACAAGGCCATGCCCACTCTGACAAGGCCACACCCACTCTAACAAGGCCACACCCACCCTGACAAGGCCATGCCCACTCTGACAAGGCCACACCCACTCTAACAAGGCCACGCCCACTCTAACAAGGCCACACCCACTCTGACAAGGCCACACCCACTCTAACAAGGCCACACCCACTCTGACAAGGCCACACTTATATGAAGGAGCCTATGGGAGCCATTCTTACTTAAACCACCATAGGAGGTCTCTCACTGGCCTGGAACTTACCAAGTAGGTTAGGCTGACTGGTGGTCATGAAGCCCCAGGGATTCATTCTCCTGTCTCTGCCTTCCCAGCACTGGGATAACAAGCACATATCTGGGTATTTTATGTGGGTTCTGGGGGTTTAATGTAGTCCTTTACCAACTGAGCCATCTTCCTAGTCGCAGGCATCGTAGTATTTCCTAAACCACTCTCACTGAGGGATAACTCAAAAGAGGGAAGATATAAACGTCTAAAACTGTAATGTAACACACTCAATTTTTAAAAAAGTCAATAGTCCAAAATATAGCTAACTTCCTTGTTACTGGAGTGTTATATTGCAACTATATATAGCAACTAAGATTAGTACTGATTAATACTATAAAGGCAAAGCTATTTATGATCAGTGATGTCATTTCCCAAGGTTGTCTGTAAAGTTACGCTATTGGAACAAGCGCTCCAAAGTTATGCACGGAGCAAGAGAAGAAGAAAGCTGAGGTGCTGGTGTGTTATGCCCAGAGATATATTTTTGTTGTCTTTATCTGAACGATTTCATAGCACATCCTTTTTGCAAAGATAATAGAAAGGCTAATGAATAAGAGGCAGTTTCCAGAAGAAGAACAATCCCTGACTTCAGAGCTTATCTGTCCAGAAAATATAAACCAAAGGGTTGTGGTTAAATGATACTAAAACGGACAATTACTCATAGAATGGCTTTGCTTTGTGACCTGGTGGGCCACTTTCAGGCAGATAGCACAGCCAGCTATACCTTGAGAAAAATGTAGTCACAAAGCAATGTAGCTAGAGGCTTGGTGACCTGTCTCTGTGATTCCCCAGTAGAGCTCTGAACCATGCATAGTATTTGAGATGGTCAAGGTGGGTACAGGACTAAGCAGATCTAAAGGCCCATTGTCTTAGGGTTTTACTGCTGTGAACAGACACCACAACCAATGCAAGTCTTACAAGGACAGCCTTTAATTGGGGCTGCTTACAGGTTCAGAGGGTCAGTCCATTATCATTAAGATTGGAGCATGGCAGAGTCCAGGCAGGCATGGTGCAGGAGGAGCTGAGAGTTGTATGCCTTCATCTGAAGGCTGCTAGCAGAATACTGGCTTCCAGGCAGCTAGGATGTAGATCTTAAAGCCCATGCCCACAGTGACACCTCTACTCCAACACGGCCACACCTTCTAACCCATCTACTCCCTGGGCAGAGCAAACATAAACTGTCTCACCCATCCTTATCCTCTTTGACAACAAGATCCCAGAATTCTAGACCGTTCTCAGAGGGAGCCGTGCATTTCAGCTTAAAGTGCAAAATTCACTTAAATCATAGTTGGATAATAGTATTGAGTAATAATAATATTATCTGGATAATTTCTTTGCTATAAAAAATATAAAGACTTCCATAGGACTAGGAAGGAATTTATGTAAATTGACCATTTGAATCATTCCTCTTAGAAGGGAAAATTAATCGACTTAAAATAGTACATGGGTTATTAGCATACCTGGGTGTCAAAAAGCAGAAGATAAGCCTGAAAAAAAGCATGCATACCACCATGGGATTTCCTGTGATGGGTTATAATAACAGCAATTATAGAGCATTAGATGTGATCTCCACCTGCCTCTTATAAAGCAGACGTGAAAACTGAAATCCAGGGACTGGGAAGATAACTCATAAAGTGCTTGCCACACAAGTGTGAGAATCTAAAATTTTAAGTATCCCTCCACCCCACCCTTCTTCCAAAAAAAACAAGTGCACATAATTCCACTGCTGAGGAGTAGAGACAAGAGGATCTCTGGGGTGCCAGCCAACCAGTATAGTCTAATTCTAGGCTTGGGAGGGAGGGGGTGGGGCTCTGTCTCAAAATAAAGGTGTGGGGCTAGAGAGAGAGCTTAGCAGTTGAGCACTTGCTACTCTCCAGAGGACCTGAGTTGAGTTCCCAGGCAGCTCATAACGTCCTGTAACTCCAGCTCCAGGGGATCTAACACTCTCTTCTGTCCTTGAAGGGAACTCACAAACAGAAACAGACACACACACACACACACACACATACACACACGCACACACACAAGTTACAAATATATATTTTAAATGAGGAAGGTTTAGTTAAGCTTGAATTTGTATATAAATAAACAACAACAACAACAAAAAAGTAGAACTAGATAGAGACAACAATGTTGACCTCTGGTCACCATGCTCTTCCCTAGACACACACACACACACACACACACACACACACACACACAGAGAGAGAGAGAGAGGGGGGGGGAGGGAGGGAGGGAGAGAGAGAGCTAAGTCCCGGGACCAGCGGGTTGTACAAGATCTCACAGGGAATTAATGGCAGTGCCGGGGGCCCTTGCTGAACACAATATTTAAATCCCTAATGGGTGTTTTTCTCTTCCATCTCTGCTCCCTTCCCTTCCCTTCTGTGGTGAACTTAAACAGCACTTCCACCCATCTTATTTTGACAAACCAAGAATTTGGAGGCACTTTAGATGGCCCATGTCGTTGACTTAGACCAGGCAAGACTTTTGCCGGTTCACCTCCCCCACTGTTTAGAATATCACCTCCATGGTTCCCTGACATTGTCACATTCCCCGTAATAACAGCAGGGATTGGGGGGGGGAACTCCCTACTCCCTACTCCCACGTGCCCTTTTCTCCACGCAGCAATCCATGAAGTGTGAGGTAGAACTGTGCCTGTTGCACCACGTGATGAGACTCAGATCCAGAGAAATTAGACAACTTGCCCAGAGTCAAACACCTGTGTGAGGGGTGTGGGTAGGGTCGCTGGGATTCCGAGCCAAAGCTCCAGCTTGGACAGAAATTGAATTCATGCAGGACACGAAAGTGTCCAAGTAGATTATAACTCCCCTGAGAACAGCCTGCCTGCAGAGGAGTGTCGACTTTGAGGAAATAAAATTATGGATTTCTTGCACGAAATCGGGTAGCCAAGCGATAATTTTTCTGTCTCAAAAATGAGAGTGGTCATTTCAGGACAGCTCCAAAAAGTACCTGCAAAAACTGACAAGACATAAATTTTGGAATATTATTCACAGTATCAGTGAAGGAACCTATGGCTGCCTTATTCATTCATCAAATAAGGATCTTCCGTAAGAATTAAATAGCTAACATTTCTGTACTTTTGGGGGGCCAATATATGAGTTCTGCCACATTCACAGGGAAAGAAGTTGGCCAATCAAACGTTTTGCTTGTCCACAACAGCCAAGCTGCAAACGGAGAGAGAGGTCATAACACTTGGCTGTCACTCTGCAGTGCAGTGTCACAAGGGATGAGGGGGGAGGCCAGGCCCCCAGCCTTTGTGTGGGCCTGCTGGTCTTGCTCCAGGGTATGTAATGGGGCGTCAAGATAAATGAACAATTTGAAGCAATTACCTTAGCCTGTCATCTAGCCATCCCTCTCCCCAAATTATTGAAATGAAAAACCAAATAGCTTCAGGACAAGTCAAACTACCTACTTCTGCCTTCTTGCTATAGACTAAAGAGTACAACAGGGGACAGTAGAAGTCCCACGTCCTCTGCATTCCATCTACTGAATTGTGTATGTACAAATGTATGTATGTATGTATGTATACACACATATAATGTATATATAATATGTATATATACAATATAATATATGTATATAAATATATATAATACCTAACTATATATTAATATATGATATAGATGTGTATTTATATGTGTATATACAATATAATATATGTATATAAATATATATAATACCTAACTATATATTAATATATGATATATGTGTGTATTTATATATGTATATACATATATACATATGTTTTTAAATCTCCACAAAGAAGAATTCAAAGGATGAAATGAACGTAAATAGACAAAGAAGGTTTTAACACTTTTCCACAGCTCTGCACGGGTTGTTTTGAAGACCATAGCTCTGTCTAATACTTCAACGCCCACTTGAAGAATTGCTATGGAGTCTTCCACCAGATCAGAATGGGTTGACCTTGAGCCTGGACCTAGGACCATTTAGCTGAAAATAATGTTAGGGATCACACTACCTTTTTCTTCCACTGAACCCACTGAACAGGTAACACATGAAGATAATGGACTTATCCTTAAGACTCCATTTCCTCTGGCTGGAGAGATGGCTCCGGAGGTTAAGAGCCTGGGCTGCTCTTCTAGAGGTTCTGAGTTCAATTCCCGGCACCCATATAATGGCTTACAACTAACTGTCTATAATGAAATCTGATCCCTTCTTCTGGTGTGCAGGGAAAACACTGTAAACATAATAAATAAATCTTTTAAAAAAAATGACAGTCACCACTCCTGGCTTCTGTCTAAAAAACAAACAAACAACATGTTTGTAGGTGAATTAAGTTTAGAAATTAGTTTTACCATATCAAGAGTTCCCTTTAATTGTCCAGCGACAGAATATTCCCTTTCATCACAAGTTAAGTTGAAATTGCAGAAGAAACCTTTGGGTACTTAAAGAGCGGACGGTAGAACTGGGGTCAGAGGCGGCCCATGGTGCTGGGTCAGTGCAGGGTTCCAGGAGAGGCGCTGGTGAATGAGTGGGTGAGCCAGGGAAGCATTGGAAGCTGCCGGCCAGGTCACAGGCACACATCCTCTGTTGTGGCCCTCAGCCTCATGCTCACTCGCTCTCCAGACTCCGAGAGCTTCTCGGTGCTGCCGGGATTTCTGGTGAGCCTTTTATGGGTATCCAAATGAATTAACCATTGTGTCTCACCTACGCCCCAGTAATTCACTTTCCAGTGGGCAGTTTTATCTCCCCAGATGTGCGAATTGTTCACAGGGGAGTCATGAGTAATTAATGGCGCCATGAATGAACAACTGCCAAGCACCTGTTGTCCGCAGCTGATTTTTGTCTCCTCGCTCAGACCGTAAAGAGCCTGAGAACGGACGGCTGTGTTTTCTTCCTTTAAGGATGCAGGACACCTACCTGCTGGTTTGGATTCGCCCAGAATACAATGATGAATAGAGAATAGACAGTCGCTCAGTAGGTGTGGCTTGTCACTACACCCAACGAAAGGAAGCGTCATAGTTGACAAAGACATCACATACCTGAGATTAGGGCCCACTGTACTCCCATGCACCTCAGGTGCTTTAGATCTTGTAGACCCTTTTGACTGCTGAAATTTTAGAATTGTATGTACCAACCGAATTAATCTGAAAATTAATGTAATCAAGTTAGAAGCATTATGCTATGGACATTAGTGTTTCATTCATTTTTATTTCTTTTTTTTATTTTTTCTTTTTGGGTTTAAAAATGATTGATCTTGTGGTACAAAGTGTAGTGGATGCTTATCACTGTGTCTACTATATAAAATGTATAACTTACATTGTCTACGATGACAGACACGGCCACTTCCCACAGCCACAGCTGGCTTCCTCTCTTTTCACACCTAACATAACAAAGAGCGTTGTTCATGTATAACTTTTCCCTTTTACTTTTCCTAACGTTTCTTTCTTTACTTCACTGAGCAGAGAACGACCTGTCTCAAGTGAGGCCATGTGACCTAGGAAAATCAGTGGGCGCCCCATTGGCCACCAGTGCTTGCCTGGTCGTGATAATGATTGGATGGGACCTTTTCCAAAAATGAATTCTTCTAGGATGGTGAAAATAGTCTCATGTTTTCTAAAAGCGCGGCCAACATGTGAAAGGATCAGATTTTGATCAGGCCTTCCTTTTTTATTGCTAGGTTACAAAGCTTTATTGCGTGTCATCTAGAAGACACATCAGCAAGGAAACAATGACAGCAGGGTTATGCCAAGCCTCTACTTGCACCACCCACCATGAGGGCGAAACAATAATGTCCCCACCTCCGAGCTAATGAGCAAATTGCAACAGTCAGCTAAACCAGGAATGGGCAATAAACTGACCTCTAATGAGGCCCGCTGCTGACACGGAAAAAATAATTTGCAGAGAGTCCACTATTTAAAGAGGCAGGACTCAGCTGAGTCTGTATTTAAGGTTGCTGGCATTTCTTTCTCCTTGGGTTGAAACATGTGGCTTTCCAAATCTGACTTCATCAACTCTGTTTAGAAATCCCAGTTTTAAAGCACGGTCTTCTAAACTCATGTCTCTCCATTTCTTTCTTTCTTCCTTTTATCACACACATTTCATTAAGGTCAATAGCAAACTTAAAAAAAAAAAAAAAAGAGTGGCCTTTGGGAATATCCATAGTCCACTAGTTTCCTTGAGCATAATAGATTGAACCCAACTTTAACTTGAACCATCTTGTCATAGAAGCCTGTTGACAGATTCAGCTTCTTCAGAATTCTTTAACCATGCCAAGGCTACTGAAAGCAAAATATAACATGCGGATACAAGAATAATTGTCTGCTTTAGAACAATGGGACTATTCCTCGTGTTTATGGAAATCTTAGGTATAACTCTGGACTTCATATTTTTGAAATCCAGCAATTCTTTGTACAAAAGTGACCTGGCATAGCTCACATAATGGGTTCATAGTGGGCAAAAACCAATAATAGTAAGCTGACTTCATCAGTCATATAAACTATATATTAAATAAGTCCATTCTTTTAATGGACGTTTTTAATGGATATACCAAATATTTTTTTTCTCCTGGGTTTAGGGTATATACGCAGAAAAAAAATTCCATTCTAAAGTATATCCATTAAATTTTTGTATTAAAAGAAAAAAATTTAAATATTTGACATCCTCTTTCAAAGTTTAGGTTTGGGTATTTACTTTGGAAAAATACGCCATCTACATAATAGTCTCAATAGTTCCTTTAGCAGATGAAAACTTTTCCCCAAAACTGTTTGCAGCACCTCACCCGATGTGTTACCCTAAAGAGAAAAATAACATATTTCCAAAAATACAGTCCCGTTACTCTGACCCAAAAGATTCGTTTATTGTGGAAGAGAATGAACACTGCGTCTAGACTGCAAAAGGGTTGGACGAGATGCAAGGGATTTAGTTTCCTGGCTGTGTTGCTCTAATAGAACACAGCAAAGTAGGTCACCTATACAGTAAAGAAAGTTTTCACAGTTATAGAGGTGAGGTCATTTGAGGTCAGGCCTGGCATCTGACGTGGGCCGCCATCTTGCTAGACCATTCTGTGGTAGAGAGAAAGAAGACAAAGAAATCCATGCATGTGTGGACGGCGGGGCAGCAGTTCAACACATTAACCTTTCCCAGGTTAATCACATTAAATCCATTCTCCCACCCTCATCGCCTAACCTCCTCTCAGTGTACCTCACTCTCAACAGAGTTCAGGGAGAAATTAAGATTCCAGTACATACTCTCATGCTTTTTAAATTTATTTGATTTTATCATACAGGAGCAGGGAGGACATACACTCAAACCACAGTAGGCGTAAAGCAAGACAGGTTTGTCCAAGTCCGAGAGAATAAATGGATTCTGTCCTTCCCACGACCACAGGCCTTAGGTGAGGTCTGTTGGAGTCCCTGTTCTTTGATTCCACTTCACTGTCTGGCAACCGGCTCTCCCCGGCACCCATCCCCGCTCCTTTGTGGAGGTGTTTTACTCTCTGGTTCTAGGAGACGCAATGGAATGATCTGGGTGTTCTCCACGTTCCCAAAGGAATTTCTGTGACGTAAGATTCCATGTGACGGTATATCGCCAGAGGTAATGGCGGCAAGACAAACAAAGAAGGAAGCTGTGTAGCGCTTAGCCAGTCACCACCACTGTACTGTCACCAGCAAAACAGGAAGCGTGTTATTGGAAACTCTCTCTTCCTATTTGTCTTTCTGTCAGCCACAGATAGAGTTTTAATTGTGTAGGATCAAGCTACCAAGTCATCTGCTTTAGCAGCGTTGGCCCAGGACGGTCACGTGAGAAGGCCAGTTCCTGCTTTTCCATTGCTTCTCTTCAGTCATGCCCTTGGGGGGGTCTGTGGACGTTCCCATCAGAGCCAGCATAACACAGTGAATTTGGAAGTGGTTCCTCAGGTGTGAGTCAGACCCATCCCTGGCCCAAGCAGGACACAATGAGGAACAGTCTCAACTCTTTCAGGTCACTTAGTTGGTGCGGCCCACGCTCGAACTGTGTCGTAACAAATTGTTGATTTGCTATCAGAGACAGTAGCGTCCTTGGCTAGCTGATGAATTTTCCATACATAGGGCCTTTTCCTTTTAATGCTATAGTCCCTGGAATCTGAGCTCTGTCGCCCACCATGGAAGAATGATTACAAGGTGATTGGTATTGTGCCCTTCGGAGTGTAACTTGAGATAACTTCTTTTTACTCTGTTCCTTACTAAATACTCTGCTTTGCTGTTTTTTTTTCCCGGTTTTGTTTTGTTTTTAAGGGGATGGGGATGCGGCTCAGTAAGAAATCCTCAGCCTCCTTAGAGCCTCTCACCCTCCTCCAAAAGCTTAGAGGCCAGGGAAGGCTGCTGGGACCATTGCCTTCTGGGGATGGATGGGGCTATTTGTAAATGAAGCTGGAACAGCTGAGCCCGCCTGCACAACCTGCACAAATCAAACCAGTCAGCACTGTAGTGGTGGTGGTGGTGGGGGGGAGCCATTGGCAGTCGACGGCCTCTGTGGGAGAGAGGGTTGGTTTTCTTCAAGGACGTAGCCCCTGGTAGGTTGTCCAGGGTCCATTGGATGGCCCCACACACATACGACAGTACTAATTGGTCTCAGTGTGTTTAAAAAAAAAAAAAAGAAGTTACAAAGTTGGGAGGGAGATAAGATGGGAGTGATCTTGAAGGACTTTGGTGGGGCAGGTAGATGTGATCAAAATACATTCCGTGAATGTATGGAATTAATAATTAATGAAAGAGGAAATCAGCCACCAGTCAATCAAGGTGAAAACGACAAACCAGCCCTCCCCAAACTGCTAGATTAAAAATAGAAACCTGATTCCAGCATGTACACCCTCTCCAGGTAGGTCCCTGGGTTAGACACACCCTGGCCAGCAGCTCACTTTTTACAAGCAGGAGAATGGAGCTGCGGGAATTCAAGGCCACTGTAACAGCCTAGGATTGCCCTTACACCGTCCATCTCCAAATCTGCCCACGCAGGACAGGACTCCACTACCCGTTCTCCCTCTGTGGTCCCCTCCCGACTGATCGCTGTAGCTCTCTGGGGTCACTGTGGAGGTTCAGGCTTTGCTTTGCCGTCAAGAACTCGCTCTTCCCTCTGTATGTCGGCACGATCACGGTCCATCCTCCTTTATATTCCGAGTGGCAGATCTCCTGCTTGCAGAGTTCCCTCTAACCCAGTGCCTCCTGTCTGCTGGGGCAATCACACTCACCCAAACAGCCCTCCCTCCGTTCCTAGCTTTCTCACACTTGGGCAAAAGTAAAAACTACGTACAAAACAGTCAGAAAGGCAGCTGGCCAATGGGCAAAATTCATTTGTTTTTATACTGAAGTATGAATGTGTCCTCGGACACACACACACACACACACACACACAACAGTCTGGGGATTCATCACTTACAGGGTTTAGTCTCCCTAGAAGACCCACATTGTTTTTTGTTTGTTTGTTTGGTTTGTTTTTGTTTTTTACTTTATTCACAATAATGATGTTAATATGAAACTGAATGTGATTCATATAAAAAACTATATTTCGGCCGGGCGGCGGTGGTGGCGCACGCCTGTAATCCCAGCACTTGGGAGGCAGAGGCAGGCGTATTTCTGAGTTTGAGGCCAGCCTGTTCTACAGAGTGAGTTCCAGGACAGCCAGGACTACACAGAGAAACCCTGTCTCGAAAAACAAACAAACAAACAAACAAACAAACAAACAAAAAAACTATATTTCATTAGAGAGTCCAAGTTCAAAGATTTTTTGAGTGCTTATTTTTATTTTTATTTATTTATTTTTTAGTGATTTCAAGGAATGGATCGTCAAGGATTTTTATATTAATTTATCATTAGTGGCATTAGCAGCTGGGAGGTGGTGTGTGTCATTAGTCGGTGTGTGTGTGTGTGTGTGTGTGTGTGTGCTCAAATATATGAGCGTTGCCTCATGGGGAGGCCAAAGACCAAAACTCGTAAGCCGGTTCTTTCCGTTGAACTCGGGTTGGTTGTTGAGCTTGCAAGTATCTTTATCCACAGAGTTAGCTCACTTTGGGAGCCGAAGTAGATCCTACGCGGTCTACACTCAGAAATAGTTCCTAAAAATAACAGTAGTTGGAAATGACATGAGCTAAAAATCTGTGTTGGACCCGCAGTTCTCTTAGGCTTTCCTTGGAGGCTGCCAGGGGGTGGGATTCCTGAGAGAGGCAGCGGCTACTTGAGGACCGGAATCTAAGCACTCATCTGCTGATTCCAATACTTACAGAAATAAGAAAGCACCCAAGCCCTACAGTTCAGGATCAAATGACCCAACTCATTTTAAAGCTCTTCCTTACTAATACAGTGCAGTCCCCTTGCCCCCCCCCCTTGAGAAAACCCTGCAGTCTCCAAGCTGTGACCACTGCTGGTCACGATGGCCATTTGACAGGAAATGGACAAAATAAAAGGCAAAGTAACAGGGTAAAATGCGGAATTTCTCACTCTTTTAAACATCCCCCCCCCCCAGGCTAGTGGGGATATTGACCTATCACCTTCTTTGCACTGAAATATAATAATTCCTATATCATGCTGAACATGGTGACAGCCAAGTATTATTAGGTTTTAAAAAATAGGCCTCAGAATCATATGTAAACAATGATCTAATCTATGTTTTAAATATGTGCTTAAACACACACACAAAAGTCTGGAAAAGTATACTCCAGGGAGTTAGCAATGTTTATCTCTGGGGGAAAATTACAGCGTGGCATTCGTTTTTTTTTTGATTTATTGCTTGAATATTTTACAAGCATGTTTTTTTTTTCATTAAAAAAAATCAATTAAAAAGCTATTGGGGAGGGGAGAGAGAAGTGAGGGGAAGCATCTTCCTCAGACTGTGAGACAAGGGCCCGTCAATGGCTCAGTGCTTACACACCGTCTGCTGTGCTGGTGGATCCAGGTGCCCAGAACTGATCAGGCCGGGTGGAAACCCCAGTGCCAGCACATACGAGTCCTTCATCTGGCTACTGTGCAGTGCCCACCGAACACATGTGAAATAAAGTCCTTTAAGAAATAGACTATGACTCTAGAAATCCTATTGTAGACACAGTATTGAAAGAGCAGGTAAACTTATCAGAGCATGTGAACGTGTGGCCTAATTACTTACTGATACTTTTTAGAATCCTGCATTAGAGAAACTGCTAGGGTCCAAGCCAGCCCTCTTAGTTGGACTCCAGAAGCCGGGGGCCTGATACCCTGGGCACTGACTTTGTTTGTTTGTTTGTTTCCCGAGACAGGGTCTCTCTGTGTAGCCCTGGCTGTCCTGGAACTCACTCTGTAGACCAGGCTGGCCTCGAACTCAGAAATCCGCCTGCCTCTGCCTCCCAAGTGCTGGGATTAAAGGCATGTGCCACCACCGCCCGACTGGGCACTGACTCTCATGCATGTTTTTCATCGATCCAGTCATCTACGGAGAGCCAATTCTATGTAAAAAATAATTTGTTCTAACGCTCAAGAAAGCATACATTCTAGCAGGGAATGCTGGCCAGATATTAGAGGATTACACCCAGAGCCCGGCTGCTCTTAGCTAAGAGAAATTTGGTCATCCGGATTTATGGCTAAGCCTATAATCTGTCACAGCTTTGGTATAAGTAATTAATTCTGAGCCATCTCGATAAAGGCACTTGCCACCAAGGCCTGAGCACTTGTGTTGGATCCTCAAGTTGTCCTGTCCCCCACCCCACCCCACCCCACCCCACCCACCCACACACAGACAAGTAAATTTTTAAAAACTTAATTATGGAATGAATCAATGTGTCTTATTTCTTCATTTAAAACACTTAAAGAGAAAAATTCCCACGTAGAAGTTTTAAGCAAGTGACTGAGGTCCAGTAGTTTATGACGGAAACCCCCGTGGGGGGTGGGGTGCACTGGCTACATAGGGACCAATTGTTTCCAAGACCTTGTAAAAGCGAGTCTGAGAAACTTTTACCCAGAAGGCTCTCGGATTCAGTGAGTCTTTGGTCCGCAGAACCCAGTAAGCTACTTAACGGAATCAACAGTACTGCCTTTTCTTCTTTAGAAAAGAGCTGTCCTGTGTGCCTTTTTATTTAAAGGCTGCGCATTCTGAGCCTGCCTGTCTGCCCCTGGGCTGGCCTCTTCCTAACTCCGCCTCCAGCCCCAGCGGGGGGCTTCCACGTTTAGTTTGCACCCCTTTCTCCCAGCATTCCCTGAGATGGGATTTTTGAGGATACCTCTCTTTCCTCTGAAAAGGAAAAACCAGACTTAGAAACTGTGAGACGGTCGCCTGTGACAAGCAGCCTGGGACAACACTTCTGTTGACTTAGGTGAACCTCTTCCCCTTTATCGATTGTGGAAGTTAGAGCCACAGAACCCCAATTTATAGCTTGGCTTCTGCTAAGAAGGGATTCGCCAGGAGAAAGATGCAAAGGGCGTGGCAAGGTTAAAAGGGGGCGGGCACCCTAACCTGGGGCTGCTCCCCAGGGCCTCAGCCACGCCTCCCTGCCTTGCTTCAGCCGGCCCAGCCCGGCCCGCCCGGCCGGACTCTTATTTTGAAGGGTTGAAGGCTGAAGCCCTGGGAGGCTCACTGAGTCACTGAGCAGCTTGGCGCTATAAAGCCGGGGGTACCTGCCCGGCGCAGCCGGAGGAGCCCTCGACACCCACCCTCTAGCTTCGCTGAGACCCCCAGATCGGCGAGCGCCAGGCAGAGCCGGGAGACTCAAGGTAGGCGTGGGAGTCCTAGCACCGGGGCTGTTGGAAAGAGTTTGAATTAAAGAGCTGACAGTGCGGGGCTGCAGGACAGCCCTTAGGAGCGAGCCGAGACGGGCTGAGGACACTGAGCAGCGGATCGCTCTTTCCCCAGAGCCTCTCCTTCCCACCAGCGGGATCTTAGTCCTGACCTCTGGAAACTGAGCTCCAGATAGGACTTTTCCATCTGTTCCACCCGCTCGGGACTGGAGAAGATGCTTTGGCACCCGGGAGGACCCCCTCCTGCTTCTCCGGCTTCCCTGACACCATCCATAACCCCCTCGTAAAGGAAGCACCACTTGGAACGGGCAGAGCTAGAGGGGCTGCCAGAGACTTGGGAGTGGGAGCTGGGGGTGGGGGTGGGGGATGACCTCATCCTCTGGCTGTCGGCTTTGGTCTTGGAGGAGGGGTCCACACCTCCTAAGCCCCTCCCCTCCAGGGCTTCTCTCTCTCTCTCTCTCTCTCTCTCTCTCTCTCTCTCTCTCTGTGTGTGTGTGTGTGTGGTCTCTGCGTGTCTCTTTCTGTATGTGTCTCTCCTCTTCCTTTCTTACTTTCCCTCCCTCTTTCTCTCCCTCCCGCCTTCTCTCTCCTCCCTCTCCCTCTCAGGCTATGTGTGCGCGCACACACACCATGACCACATTCACATTCGGTGCAGACCCTGGAGGACTTACGCTGTAGGGCGGATTCCCCCCCCACCTAGTAGGTGAGCCTTTCAGCCTGGCTAATGAGTAGCTCCGCGTCTGCAGTGCCCCCCTGGCCTGTCTGTGCTTTGTGAGGTTAGCTACACCAGATTCTCGGAACCCGCCAGACTCCTCTCCTCTTGGATGATGTGTAGGAACCTGGCGCTCCGGGTCCTGAGAGAGGCCGGCAAAGCCGGTGGGGGTTGGCTTCCCCGCCCTTTGGCCTATTTAACTCTCCCGTGGCTCTGTCTGGAGTGATGAGCTGTCCAGAATCCAGAAGGCCTGTCACACTGAGCTGCAGGATTGAGACGTGTTTCCCTCTGTCTCTGGGAATTGACTCAAAGAAAGGTCTCTTTGGACGAACTCAACTTTCCGCGCTGCTCTGGGTCTTGTAATAGACGGGGGGTGGGGGTGGGGTGGGGGGGTGGGGGGGGGGTGCAAGTATGTAGCTACAGATAAGCTGAGGAAAGGCAGAGAGACCAGACCCCAGCATCAGAGGCAAGACTAATGACCAGTGATGCTTTCCTGAAGAAACATCCTTTCCAGATTAGGAACTGGTCCCACCAGCTGGCCGTGGGGAAGCTTCCTAGTTCCTCCTTGAACTATCATCTCTGGAGATGCGTATACAGTTGTGCCCGACGCTGGGTTCCTTCTGTGGGGTATCAGCACACAAGCATGTCTTCCTTCAGACCTCTTCATAGCCCCCATCAAAAGTTTTTATTTGTTTTATTTTATTTTTCTCTCTCTCTTCAAGATTTAGAGGGCTTGGACACGAAAAAGGACTGTAGTGGTTAAAGTTTGAGACTGTTTTTCCATAGGTAGTTAGTGTTGGTTGATTTACAAGAAGGTATGAAGTAAATATACTCCTGAACTTCTGGGTCACTGTAAAATTTAAATTAAGAGAGGCAGTTAAGTGACTAGCCACAAGAGGACACAAGAGCTAGAAAATAGATGTTCTGACTAATTCCTAAGGCTTACTCTTTTTGTGGTGATCCACTGTGTATAGAGACATACATACTGTGTATTGTTGACTTCAGCGCGGAAGAGTGGGGTGGTTTGCCCCACTGGAAACTCTTCTCTTCTGCTCTCTGGAAGCCTGAGGAGCTAAGGAAGCCTGGGGGTGGGGGGTGGGTAGACTCCTGGAGTTGTGTTTTCTGTGATTGTCGAAAGCCATGACATTCCGATAGCTGGTGTGGGTCATCAGCTCGCCTGCTTCGCATGACGTAATAGCTGCCTGCCTCACTTGCCCCTGTAAGAACACTTAGACAATGGATAGATGTCCTACTTAGAGGGACTCTGAATGCCTTAGGGACTGCATACAGGTTCCAGTTGATCTTTAAAGCTTTAAACATGACCCAGTCAAGACAATGACCCTGTGACTATAGTGCACCAGGGTCCGGTTTCAAGTGTGTACTGTGCTGTCTTCTTATCCCTAAACCTGGCGTTTTGAAAACTTTGTTCATTGGTTGTATTACTACCTTTCAAGGTTGTAGTCTCCCCCTCCCCCCAAAGTATCTTCCCCAGATTACAATAAACCGCTGGCTACTAATAGAAAGAATTTTCTGGAAATTATCAAAGCCCATCCCACTCAAGTATCAAAGCTATTAGGAGTTGCACCAAACAGTCATTGATTATCAAAAGGATTAATCCTTTCCCTCCCTCCGTATTTCTTCCACTATCCTGGCAAACCATAAAGCAGTGTATAACACTGTCACCTCTTTGGGGTGTGTACTCACCATCAGGATTTTTGTATCAAAATTTGTTGGACTTTTTCAACACTTGTTTCAAAAGGTCATGTAAATATTGGGTGACCAAAGTTCACTGCACCTCACAAATTTCATGCTATCTGGTATCTTGCCAAGCACCCTTTCCTCTTCAGATCAATGGTAGAGGAGGCCACCAAAACAACACACCTTACAAAAATAACACTACTCAAAAGAGTGCCAAATGCTCGTTTGAAAATGCGCTCCAGTAAATCTACTCTCCTTTGCAACGTTTATTCCAAGGCATAAGTGTGTGTGTGTGTGTGTGTGTGTGTGTGTGTGTGTGGTGTGTGTGTATGTGGTGTGTCAGTGTGTGTCAGAGGCTAAAGAATTAGCAGTAGTCTTATCCAAGGAGATTGAGCAGATAAAAAGCAATGGGCCTTTGTTGTAGAGACGGCGTGGGGAGAGACTGAGTCCTGAAGGCTGGAGGTATCAGGGAGGGAGAAGCTCTCTGAAGGAGTTGTCCGCCTCCTGCACGGACTCTTCAGGACAGATGTTTTCCTGAGCTGACTAGTCGGTTACCTCTTTAGGGTTAACCATGGTTGGTAACACGAGCTACCCCAAGGTAGGTGAGCAGCTCGGAGCTTGTATGTTTTGGATCATGACTTCAAGGAAGCAAACCGAAAAGAGGGCGTGGTTAGCTAGTGTGAGGTGGGGACGCCCCACTCAGTGCGTTTCAGACCAGCATCCTGAGCATCAGCTCCACCACGGCAGGTGGAACTGGTGATTTTCACGGCAGACTGCTGGAAGGAAGGCACGCTGCCCTATTGAATGGAAATTATTTCCTCCCAAGGGAAAGGCTGCCATTGGCAGACAAAGGTGCCTCAGCCAGAAGAAATGAACAGTGGCTGTTTTTCTGGCTTCTGTTGGCAGAAACCTTGCTGCTGCTCCTGCTCCTGCTCCTGCTCCTGCTTCCTCCTCCTCCTCCTCCTCCTCCTCCTCCTCCTCCTCCTTTTCCTCCTCCTCCTTCTCTTTTTCCCCCTCCTCCTTTTCTTCCTCCTCTTCCTCCTCCTCCTCCTTTTCCTCCTCCTCCTTTTCCTCCTCCTCCTTTTCCTCCTCCTCCTTCTCTTTTTCCCCCTCCTCCTTTTCTTCCTCCTCTTCCTCCTCCTCTTCCTCTTCCTCCTCCTCCTTCTTCTTTCTTCATCTTCCCTCTCCTCTTTTTTTTTTCTTTTTAAAGAAAGAAGCGTTAGGTAGACTTTCAGAAGAAGACACGCAAAGCCAGAATTTCACCAGGAAGAGAGGAAAAAAAAACTGATCTTTGTTTAAAAAAAAAAAAAAAAAAAAACAGAACAATCGCTAGAGTGGGGAAGTGACTCCTTTGGTAAAGTTCTTGCCTGGGAAGCATGAGGATCTGTGGTCTAATCTCAGAACCCACATTTGCAACCTGTGAGGAAGCAGAAACCACAAGCCCATCAGACTTGGCAAGTTCAAGTGAGAGACCCCGTCTTAGAAAAAAAAGACATAAGGATGCTAACGGAGGAACAACGCCTGAGCCCTGAGTTGGCTTCACACACACCACAGAGACAAGCTCAGACCTGCATCCAAGTGTGCTCTCCTGTGTGTACCCACAATACAAGCATGTGCCTGTATCTCCCTCTCTCTCTCTCTCTCTCTCTCTCTCTCTCTCTCTCTCAGACACACACACACACACACACACACACACACACCCTCTGAAGAACTGCTGGGCCTTTAAATTGCTGAGGCTGAATCCTTTCCCTTGAGCTGTTAGAGTGACTAGACTACTCCCAGCCCAGACCAGCAATGCTGTTGACGCAAGTCTGCATTATTAATAGAGCCATAGGACCAGGCCACTATATATAACACAGTTGTTAGGGGACAAAACACACTCAGTTCCAACGTGAACACTTAAGGGTTCTTAGTCCCCAAAACAAAAGGGACCCTCTTTTCGTTTTTTTTTTTTTTTTTTTTTTTTTCCCATTTAAGCCCCAGAGGAAATGGAAAGTGCGGAGAGGAGTTTTTTCTTTCAGCCTCCCCTTCTGCTAACAGACTCCACCCTGGATCCACAGAGCTACGGGGAAAGGGATCCTGGCAGGAGCTAGCTTTGGAGCAACAGAGGGTTGGGGCAGAAGAGAAGAAGGCAGCGGTGATGGAGAAAAAGGGAAAGCTGACTGTCCTCGCCCGTGGGACTCTTGGGGTGGGTTAGCCACATGAGCTGCTGATAGACCGGCACCTGTTCCTTACCAAACAAGAGGCTCGCGGCGGGACGCCAGCCTAGGCACTCACGGGGTTTAGTTGAATGTTCAGTAGTTTGTAAACCAGGATTAGGTTTGAGAGGGAATCTGGTCTAGTGGAAAGAAAGAATATACATAGGTGCTGTTTTTCTTCACATCCTCTTCTTCCTCCTCCTCCTCTTCTTCCTCCTCCTCTGTCTCCTCCCCCTCCTTATCAATCTGCTCTATTCCTACAATAGAGCCAATTTGGATTTACAGTTGAACAAACAAGTAAACTTGAAAATAGATATATCTACCAGAAAATATGCTAAAATATTCACTCTTGGCCCCCACCGTACTTTGAGCATTGACATCTCAAGACTGAGGAAAGGGCGATTTGGAGAGGGCCAGTCATTTCCTCAGCAGTCACACAAATCAGAAAGGGCAGTGCCAGGCCTTCGTAAATCAGCAGATGTCATTGAATAAGTTCTATGTCCCGGGCACTGTGGGAATACGTCAGTGTTCTAAACGGAAAATATGCAAATCTCCCTGTCCTCTAGAGCTTACATTCCAGGGGGGGTGACAAACTACAACCACCTTACACTTCAGACGGACTTGCACGCTTCGGGGAAAGTATCGCTGTGGAGGAGGCTTAGGCATGTCAGTATGGGTGGGATTCGGTGAGTCAGAAAACACAGACCTCCTAGCTGTTCTGAGCCAACGGAGTCCGGATTTGTTGGACACGATTGTCTCTCACAGCTAGCTAGTTTGCTTTGTACCTCTCAGTGTTTGATCATGGGCTGTCTCCGACAGTCCCTCCCAGTCCTCCAGCAAGGGACCAGGAAGTACCCTAAGACAACTCCCAAAGGGCTTGACCTTTGTCTGTCCAAAGGTCCGGAGAGATGGGGACAGTGGAGGGAGGAACATTTCTGAAGAAGACGGGGACCTTGTGTGTAGCAAGAGGTTGGAGCCAGCCTTAGCATAAAGGGCACAGAAAGTTCTGTGGGGCTGGACAGAAGGCTGAGTCCTAAGGCAGTGGTTTAGGAGTGGGGAGGAGCCGGGAAGGAACTTGTGGGAGTTCTCTCTGTTTCTGCTTTCTTTGTGAAATAGAGAACTCACTCATCAGCTGAGAGTGGGCTGGGGAGGGAGTGTAAGGAACAGAAAGAGAAGAGAGATTCGTGGTAGTCACCTGAGAGAAAGAGGAAGTCTGTCTGCAAGTAGTGATAGATGCACTCGGGTCATCCCAAGTTCAGAGTCTTTGTCTTAATGCCTCTGGTATATTGGAAAAAAAAATTCTGTCTTGAGTTTTCTGGAGGAGAGGAACTCTTCTTATTCTTGACTGTATGTGCCACTTGCTTGGAGCGGTGTGTCTAGTGTTTGTGAGTGATGCCTATAAGAAACCACCCATACATTGGTCCAGAATTTTAGGGCGTGGTAGCATGAGCCTTTAATCCCTCCAGCGAGGAGGCAGATACCTGAGTTCTAGGCCAGCCTTGTCTACATAGTGAGTTCCAGGCCAACCAGGGCTACACAGTGAGATCCTGTCTGAAAAGCAAAACCAGCTCTATCTTTTTTGTTGCATTGCTCTCTGGCTTGAGTCCTGATTGTCCCTATCACATCTTGGATGCCCTGTTGCTAACTATTTCATTAACTTGGCCCTATCTCCCTGTAGCTGAGGATTGAGAGGATTTGTTTCATCTGTTTATTTTTAGCCTGGGTCTTAACGCTGTTCAGTCTGGCCTCAAACCCCTATACTCAAGTGATCCCTCTGCCTCCAGAAGCTGCCGACTGCGTGAGGACATGTTTTTTTGTTGAATGGTTTTGTCTTCTGGGGTTGCTAGATCGCACCCCATGCCTTCCTTCTTGGACATGCCTTTGTTAAGGTCAGCAAAGATGCCTTCTACTTGAATCGCTTCTTGTTAGTCAGTGCAGCACAACACACTCGGGTCAGCTGGGAAACCAGGAAACCGAGGGGGTGGGGTGGGGGGGTGGGTTCTTAGAATGAGCCAGGAAATACATTATCAGGTTCTCTCAACTAACTCAGAGACAAAAGGAATTGATTGCAGGAGATGAATGTCCGGGATAGTTAATGTGGGTGCTGGGGAAATGGCTCAGTCAGTGACGTGCTCGCCACATAAGTACAAAGATCAAAGTTTGGATCCCAGCCCCCACTTAAAAGAACCCCAGAGCTCACTCGAAGCTAGCCTGTCTGAATAGGTGAGCTCCAGGTAGGAAGTGACTCTAATAGACTTCTGGCCTCCATAAACCATGAACACACACACACACACACACACACACAGACACGGTCATGGTCACAGACATACAGACGGACGGACCAATGGACCGACAGACAGCCGGCTGCACCAGGACAGACTCTTTTGGAGTGGTTGTATTTTAAACATCCCATATAGAGACTATTTATTGTGTATCCGAAGCTGAGATCTGACTTGGGAACAGTGACTTGGGAATTATCACTACAGGTATAACTAAGTCCTCCGGAAAGAGGAACAACATGACTTTGCCCCCAGAGAGCATTAGGTGAGAAAACTGAGCTCTGTGTCAGAAGACTGAGTGAGACTGACCACACTCAATCGGCCAAAGCGGCCAACAGTCTGCCAAAGCTGACCAGTGGTGGCAGACTGAGGGGAAGTATATGCCAGGCAGACCACAGATGAGTTGCCTGAAAATTGGACGGAGAAGAAAGTTGTGGCTTTTTTTGGTAAGGTCTCATTTTCTACTTGTCTTCATAACTAAAAATGGATGTATTTGTGTGGAAGGTAGCATGTGGATTTTACAAAAGGTTTATTTTGGGTTCCTATTAAAGAGACAAAACGAATCCCACATGTACGTAGTACTTCTCTCACACCCCACCATTTTGTTATGTAACATAGAATGTTCCTGAGAACATAGTGTCCACCCCAGAAACTATAAATCTGTCCAGGAAAATGACTGCAAGACACTCGGGGACAGGGCATGAAGAACCGGTCTTTGCTTTTGCAAGGAGAAGTTTTCGTTTGCAAGAGTGAGTGGTATATAAAGATGTGAAAGCCTCGTTGAAGGGCAGAAAAAGCATCCAGGGATAACAGGGCAGAGATCCAAGCCCACGCATTCCTTGGTCCTTGTTTATATACAACGAGCAGAAGTTGTCAGTGTGCAAACACAGAGCGCTGTCCCATGAGCTATCAGTTCATCATCTCCCTTGGCAGAACTATCCGCCAGTGTGTGCTTCGTGCTCTGTGAAACCGCTCGACGTGGGAAGTTTCCAGACCTTTAGCAGGGTTTATTATTTTGCCTCGGGGCACAAAACCGAATGCCATGATGGCTCCCTTTAAAAAGTTATTTGTTATTTTGTATTAAGCGATTTTTATGGGGCTGAAGAGATGGCTCAGCGTTTATGTGTGCTGCTCTTGCAGAAGACCTGAGTCGAGTTCCCAGCACCCACATTGGCTGGCTGGCTGACAGCTGCCCGTAACTTGAGCTCTCGGGGAACTCATACCCTTGGACATCTTCACCTACACGGCACACATTCACACAGACACACATGCATACTTTAACAATGCAAAGTTTAACAGTCAAGTAATCCCTTAAATTGACTTTTTTTTTTTCAAAACCTAAATTTAGACTTATCTGAAGTGTGTTAAGTTTGAGATGCATATCACCCGGTACTATGTGTGAAGGCCAAGTTCTCATCCACTTAAATACAACGGGACATCTGCCACTTCCCAGTGGGGAAGCTGAGTAGGGGAGACATCCTTTATCACAGATATACGGATTTTGTTTTAAATTAAATAGTGATTCTTCCAAGCTGTATCTACCATAAGACTTGAAACTCTAGAGCCTACAAATGAGTTTGTTTTCCTGATCTCTAGGGAATCCTCCAAGATGCTTGGTGCTGGGAACGCTTGAAAATGCGCACCAAGAGCAATGTGGCGGAGGTTTCTAGAAGCTTTAGCTCAGCTGTCAAATTTGGCAAAGTCAAACCAAGAGCGCCCACTATACGTTCAGGGACGTTCTGAAGGCTAAATTCTAAATGTCTAAAACCCTGAGAGCAGTTTCCTTGAGAGAGACGTTCTGAAGGAAGAATTGAGGTAGGTCACTGAGGAGTCCACACGCTGACACTTTCTCTAACTGTCACCTGTGCTGGGACAGCTGAAAGAGACGTGGAGCAGTCAGCGGGGTTGAGTGGAAATGGTGACCACCGAGCTGGCACTGTCTGGCCACTGTATCTATCCCGTAGTTCTCTTTAGGGTTTGTGGCTCCCAGGAGAGTTGGGTGTGGCTTCTACCACTCATCCTGTAGCTGTTTTCTTCTATGAGTATCATTTAATTCTGTATTTTAATTCTGCCCACTTATAAAACCAAACCCGAAAATGAAAGAGAAAGAGAGATCCGCTTTACGTTGTCAAATATTTGCCCAGTGTAATTGTGGCTTTCGCTTTTATTGTAGAGCCGGCCTTCAATCCGTAATTAGCCATTTCAAAGTACGCGGAGAGTGAATGGTTTCATATCCTGTATCGTGCAACCATTATTGTTTCAGTGTGTGTTAAGTAAACAGAGTAATAGCATCCATGGAAGGGTACGTCTATATTGTTAGTCATCTGAGGAATTAACAAGGAGCAGGGTAGAATATGTCTTCAAAGTCTGACCTACATTTGTCTGTGTTATGAGGATTGATGCAGCATCCCTTTTTCAGAGCTCACTAGGAGAAAAATAATTTCACTTTCACTGCTAAGAAGGTACTGATGACTTGATAGCACTCAGCAGTCTGGTTAAAGGTTAAAGCCTTATAAAACCACAGAATCTAAACATCTGGGTCACCTTCTGGCATGGTGAAAAGACACCTGGTGTTTTCCTTGGGCTCCTGGGGATCTGCATCTTGGTCTGCATGTCTCAGGCTATATCAGTGCAGAAGATTCAAACACGGGGCAATGGCTTGCAGCCTGTACCTTATTTTCTGAACTAGCCGGGGAAGTGTTCCATCTCGGCCTTCTTCTCTGCTGATAGACTGTAGATCCTCGCTAAGTCACCCACATCCAGCTGTTTATTCCCAGACTCCCCAGATTGCCCCTGGGTCTTTGCTTCTTCCCTTAAAATAGAGAGATGAGCAGACCACATGGACGGGGGGGGGGGGGGGCCTTGAGGGTGTTCCCAGCCAGTTCTGTCTCTGATCTCCTTCCAGGCCCTCATGCTCTCAGGGAGTTCCAGGTTAAAACATTTAAGAAGTTGATGATTCTGTGGGATTTGATTTTCTAGTCTTGGAGTAATTAATACAAATCCCAGACTTCTCTTGCTCAAATTATAAGCCCGTGCATAATCGGTAAAGCTGTATTAGAAATGGAAGCTTCTCTAAGCCCCCAAGAGCTCATTACCCTCCAGCAAATGATGGCAGAGATGGCCCAACAGATGTGCAGTTGAGTATGTAGCACAGCATACTCCGGCTGGGGAAGCATTACCCTGTCAGCCGACCTGGCTAGCCGGAAAGCGTGGTTATCATGGTTTTCCCATATTTGGGTACACGGTAATTCAAGAACTATGACATGATCAGGGAATGAGGGCAACCTCTGAGCCAAGGTCACAGGAAAATGTTTGCTGTGCAAAAACCAAACCCATTTCATCAAAGCAGTTTCATACAACAACCGCTTGGGGGTTTCTCTTCACTGTTTAGTTGGGGTTATGGAAACCTGACTTTTTTTTTTCCGAATGTGTAAAACTTATACTTGATTTCCCTTGATCTCAATCAGATGGCTGTTTAGACCTCAGAATGAGCAGATTTAAGTGGCCTGGCAATATTCTGCTCACACCGCACCATTACTCCATAGGTAGTGGTGCTGTCCAAAACTCCTACCATCGTGTGGTGGTTTGGGCTGTAGGAAATGCATTTGCTATTTTAATAGGGGCGGAGGTTGGTCACATGAACTTGAGGCCTTCCATATTAGGCATCGTGGATCACATGAGTTATTTGGGGGATGGAGCACTAATTGAATGCAGAGGCCTCTTTAGGGCACAAGGAGTAAAGAATTCAGTCAGGTGAAGCCATCCAAGAGCAGCAAGCCCCAGCAGGAAAACCTGGCAGCACTGCGCCCATACCAAACCACCTGAGCCATTTCCTGGGCCGAAAACAATATTGCGGAAATTACACTTCCCTGCCAAATTTACCACACCTTGCCAAAAGCTTGGTACCTTCACGTCGCCTTGGGAGTCTTTACAGCTGTTTGACTTCTCTCCCGAGAAGCCTTGTGAAGGACAGTGTGGCGTGGTCACACTGTTCTCTGAACAGTTAAGTAGAGAATGTGGTCCTCTTCCTTGCTGTTCAAAAGGATGCTTCTGCCACACACACACACGCATACTGTGAATTATCACCCACCACGAAGCGGTGTGTGAGGCTGTGCGAATCACAGAACGGGGACAGAATATGTCTTTTGCTTCATTCTCTTGGGCCTAACCTAAGATGAAATAATTAAGCACCATGATTAAATAGGCTCAGAAATAAAGACTGCACTTGGCTAATTTGTTTACACGCAGGTCAAACATTTTGCCCTATTCATCCCTTAGATATTAATGATGCTGCCAACTTTGGTATTATATACACTCTATTCATTCCTATATAGCCCTCAGAAATCTTTGTTTATCCTGCTAAATAGATATATGTGGGTTTAGAGGAGAAACTGGACCCACAGTTTGTAAAAGTATCTTGTTTTTGGAATAATCCCAAGGTTTCTTTCGGAACCCATATACCCTCAGTAAGCAAGATCCTGTGGTTTCTGTCTTTCTTAGTCATAGTAACTGAGACAGACTAGATATATAGCATGAAAAGAAAAGCTGTGTAACAGGAAATTAGAGTACCGGGACCAGCCCACAGCCCCTCCTCCCTGCCAACTTCTTCACAGGCAAAGGCGAATTCCAAATCTTGCAACGCTGTCACGTGACATACTCAAACGTTTCCGGTGCTTTACAAAGCTAGGAAACAAGTCCCGCCCCTTTGATGGACTCCGAAGCAGGTATCCAGTGCTTTCGGGGATCAGCTGGGACCCGAAGGAGTAAAAAATTGACTGGGGCCCCTCAGGGACGGGCAGAGCCCCGGAGCAGAAGGAAGTGACTACCTATGACCGACATTTTCAGCCTCGGGGATGCAGAGGCTGCTGGAGAGAACTGAGAGCCAATCCCAGACAAGCTCGGTGATTGGGTCAAGCTCAAGCTGGGCGAGCGAGGAGGCTCAGTTGCCTGGAGTGGTAGGAAGACTGTGTGCCTGCCTGCGGGTGGAGGACTTGTCCCAAAGGTCAGAGCCAGGGCAGAGGGAAACGGAAGATTCAGCTGCTGTCCTCGGTGTCCTAGGACCATGGAAATGAGTTTGCTCTTCCACAAAGAGATACAATAAAACCTGGTGAAAGTATTACCTGTCTATCTCCTGAGCAAGCTCACTGGATGCTTTAAAGGAGGAAGTGAGGGCCTCCTCATTCTCCCTGCCTTTTTCACAACCTCCATCTTTTACGTAACTTCGTCTGGTGTGATGGCCCGTTAGACAGGTCGTGGCGAAGGATCTCAAAAACCACAAAAAACATTTTAGAAGAAAGCTTTGTGCTACCTTAGGATCCCATCATCTGAAGAGCTTGGTTGGTCAGGATATTTAATACTTAAAATATTAGGTAGTGCAGTCTTTCAAGGGGCTTGGGAGCTGCTTGTGTTCACCTAGTCTTTGTCATCGACAAATGTCCCTTTTAGTGGTTAATAGAAATCTCGTGTAACTCTTAGTAGTTACTGGGAATCTCATGTGCACTGGAGATTTCTGATCAATGTAATCTATATGAATGGGGCTTCCTCTCTTAGACCTTGGAACGGAACACGGTTGCTTCTCTGATAGGACATTACACACCAATGCTGTGAGTAGAACTCTATTTATTTATTTATTTATTTATTTATATGAGTACACTGTAGCTGTCTTCAGACACGCCAGAAGAGGACACCTGTTCCCATTACAGATGGTTGTGAGCTACCATGTGGTTGCTGGCAATTGAACTCAGGACCTCTGGAAGAGCAGTCAGTGTTTCTAACTGCTGAGCCCTCTCTCTAGCGCCTGAGTAGAACTCTTAAGACACACCATTGAGCCAGGAGCATAGCCCAAGAGAACACTCGTCTAGAACGTTCCACAAAGCGGGCGTGTCACAACCAAGAAGAGGAGTCTTCATGTTTATGGTACATCCTCTCGAAACTGGCCTTTTTTCTCTAGGGTAATGAGCATAACCCACCTTTTCCTCCTCGCCAACAAAATTCACAACCTTTACGTACATTTCCTTATTAGCTTTCACGCTTGCTCCATTCTCTACCCGCCACACAACGCGCAGAGTCTCTGTCCTTAGAGACAAGCCCTAGGGCAGCAAACACACCGGAGGCATTGTGCAAATGCACCCAGTACCGTAAAGGCCAGGGCTCCAGTTTCCCTGCTGTTCTCTCAGGTTCGCGTCTGTGACTTGGATAAATAAGAGGCAGCTCTGTCCTCTGGTAATATAATTCAAGCATCCCAGGCATCTTGTGATTACTGTAAACACCACAAGCCATCAGTGTCAAACCCAGCAACGTGTGAGCAACCAAGGAGTCCATTGTGAGAAAGACACGGCTTTATTTTTGCAGTTGGGATATATATATATATATATATATATATATACACACACACACACACACACATATATATATGTATATGCATATATATGTATATGTACATATATATACACATACACACATATATGTATCTATCTTAGACTCCTTGTGAGGCAACCCTCTAAAGAGCCCATTGTGACAGAAAGACTTCTTATAGAAATTGTGGGGACTGGGTCTCATTTGAACTCATAAAGAGTCCTGCTCGGATGAGAGTTATGATGGTCCTCTGACTGTAAGATCATCTCCAAGAATGAATAGCACATTCTGAAAGCTATGACGCTCGAAGTGTGACTGTGATCTCCACAGCCACAACTCAGTAGCACCGTCTTAGGAAGACAGAGCCGCGGGCATCCGGGATACCTGTGTCTTCTCCCACTGGTATCCAGTATGCCTGTGTCTTACCTGTATATCCATTTTTATCCATACTGAAAACAAGATGTATTTTCAAAAATAGTATCAAAAAAAAAATACTAACTTAATTTTTTTTTTTCCCTGAGGCAGGTTCTCTCTATGTAGCACGGTCTGTCCTGAAATTCTCTGTGTAGACCAGGCTGGCCTTGAATGCACAGAGATCTGCCTGCCTCTTGCCTCCTAATTTGACCATATTAGGGCAAATATTTGCTAAAGAATGGAAGTTCTATATAAATGAGCTCGCTCTCTCTCTCTCTCTCTCTCTCTCTCTCTGTGTGTGTGTGTGTGTGTGTGTGTGTGTGTGTGTGTGTGTGTCCGTGTCCATTCAGAAGACCAGTTATTGGCGTTGGTTCTCTCTACCATGTAGGTAGGCACAGGAGTCAGAAGGTAGGCAGGCGTGGAGTCAGGTGACTTTACCCGATGAGTTGTCTTGCTGGCCCTTAAGCTTTTCTTTTAGAGTTGGGGGGGGTCTTACGATGTTGCTCAGATGAGCCCCAGGTTCCTAGGTTCAAGCAGCCCCCCTTCCTTAGCCTCCGAGTAGTGGGGACCACAGGCTCACGCCATGGCACCTGATCTAAACCTTAATAGAGTTGAAAACTCAATTGGAAGTGAGACTGAAGATTTCATTGTTTCCCTCCCTTTTCAGATAAAAACGTGCCATATACCACATGTCTCTATGGAAACTTGGATTTACACATTACATTTTGTATTCATGTGCCCTTTGAACAACAGTTTTATTTTTACGTTTCCCCACTGAAAGCTCAAGGACATGAGTTAGATGGATGCTTCTTTCTCATACATTTTACATCAACAGTCCCTGGAAAGAGGGCGCTAGCCAAAAGGAGAAGGTCCATGAGAAAATGAGCACACACTTGACCCAGTTTTTGTGACTAAGCAAAACCCAACCTTAAAGGCACCTGCGCTACATGTATTTATATTTGCAAAGCAAAATCTCTGAAAAAAAAATAGCTCTAAAATATTAACACTTTTCCCTGGAAAGTGGAAATGTGTAAAGACTGGTAATTCTAGGAAAGAATTTTCGTTTTTGCACTTGAATTTCTGACGCTCAGTGTTTTATTTATTTATTTTTATTAAAGATTTATTATATTTATATGTGTACACTGTCCCTGTCTTCAGACTCCGCAGGAGAGGGCATCGGATCTCATTACAGATGGTTGTGAGCCACCATGTGGCTGCTGGGATTTGAACTCCGAACCTTTGGAAGAGCAGTCAGTGCTCTTAACTGCTCAGTCATCTCTCCAGCCCAGTGTTCTATTTATTTATGTTGAAAAATATCAAGAAGGGAACTAGAGAGGAGGGTCTGTGGTTGTGAGTGTTCGCTGCTCTTCCAGAGAGCCTGAGGATAGTTCCCAGCACCATATATGTGTTCACAACTCTATACCACACCAGCACCAGAGGATCTGATGCCCTGACCTGGCTTCCATGGGTCATATAGATATATGCCACATACACACTGCACACACGCGTGCGCACACATAAATCTTTTATTTCCAAAGGAAAACTGTCAGAAAGAAACTAAGTTCCAAGAATATTTCACAGAAGTGAGCTTGATCCCACGCTTCCCCATCAATGGTATTCACGATGGTTTTTTTCTTGTCTTGTTCTCAAGACAAGGGCTCACTATGTAAGCCTGGCTGGTCTGGAACCCGCTGTGTAGACCATGCTGACCTAGAAGTCACAGAGATCCACCTGTGTCCGCTCCCCGAGTGCTAGAATTAAAGACTAAGCCACCGCATCTAGCTCAGGATTATTATTCGTTTTGCTACACCAGTTTCTCAGGACCTCAAAGCTAGAATTTAGCCTGACTGTTATTGACTTGCAAAGAAACCAAGTCTCGAGGAGGAAGAGCCTATAAAGTGAATCCTGGGGAGGTGACCAAACACCCACACAGTCTCTACGCTCATTTCTGTGGCAGGAGCCAGCTGCTCTGAGTAGTATTAGGGCCTGTGCTTGAGGGCCCTGAACTGTGGACAAGCGGTAGGGAGTGAACCCATTGATCTGGGTTGTCAACAGCTAGAAACTAGGGCTACTGTCAAGAGCTGTTAGGCACAGACTTGCGACCCAGCAAAAAATGGCACACAAGGTTGGGCGTAGATCAGCTTTCCAGCAGCCTTTGGAAACCACCGATGCAAAAATAATCTGAGGAAAATGAGAGGACACTCAGCTTGTGAAAGGAGAAAAAAAAAAAAAAGTCAAAAGCAGGAAGGGGCGGGGGGTGACTGGTCACCAAACCTCAAATCGAATTCTGCATCGAAGCACTGGTAGAATTTAGACCTTGGATCTGGAATGTACTTTGAGGCTTTGCCTTAAATAGTAGAAAGGAAAGGCTTGGGCTAGCAAGACGTATTTCATACTAAATAATTGTTAAACGGTAGGCCTTTTGCAAGTGAAGAGCAGACTCGGCTTTCTGGGTGGACTTGTCTTCATATCCCACCAGGATCAAAAAAAAAAAAAAAAATACCTAGAGCTCTTATTTCAGAAAGAAATGGCCAATTCAAGTCATACATTGTCTGCGCCACTTTTTATACTTAGTGTGTACATTCAAGCGGACACAAATGAACGTAGCTTAAAACGTGCGTGAAGAGCACAAAGTGTCGTTAGTGGAGCTGGGAAGAAGTTATTTGGCAACTTTTCCTGGAGGGTGTGAGAATTTTCAGCGACTCCGTTCTTACCGAGAGGGAACCTCCCATCTGAGCAGAAATGAGCCCTGCTCCCCTGGGACATTCCTGAACACAGCTGCATTCCAACTGGGTGCGACAGTTGGCTTTTGTCTGAGCTTTCCTTGGCGAGAGATAACATCGGAGGAAGAGATAAGGCTGCCCCCTCGGAGGACTGGGCTGTAACGGGCGCCAGACCGCCACATGCCCATTGTGTGACTGACAGCTCTCAGATTCAAGCCTGGGCCGTGGCGGCTTGGGGCGTTGGCTGATCGGCTTCTCAAAGGTGCCTCATCGGATTTTCTTCATCATTTCAACTCCAGCTGCACACGGCCCTCTGTACAGGGCTGTGGCTGACTTAGTTGTCATAAAAGTGGGGAAAAAATACATAATTTGGCACATGGCAATTTCCTGTGTGTGTGTGTGTGTGTGTTTTCTGTGTACATATGTAAATGCCAGTGCGGGTACATAGGTACACAGGTACACAGAGGACAGAGGTTGTGGTTGTCTTTTGTTTCTTCCTCTATCACTTTCTACCATATTTTTTGAGACAGGCTCTCTCACTGAATCTGGAGATTACTCATTGACTAGACAGACTGGCCAGTGAGTACCCTGGATCCTCCTGTCTCCGTCTCCCTGAGCACGCTGCTACTCCCAGCTTTTTGCCTGGGTTCTGGGCGTTCAAAAGGAAGTCCTAGTGCTTAGACAACAAACACTTTACCCAGTGAGCCATCAGCCCAGCCCTAACGTCACAGTTCCTATAGTAACCGTATCCTTGAAGGAACCAGACCAAATGTTGCACGTGCTTTTAAAAGTCTGAACTGATTTGTCTATAGAGTCTGACCTCTTGAGAACATGTCCAGCACAACCCAAACTTAGTATTTGTATTTATTGGATCAATAGTGAAAGAAAGTGAAAGGAGACTAAAACTCCCGGACAGCCAAATGCGGCATGATATTTTTCACGTGTGTAAGTTCGAGCGTTGTCAGATAGTCTCATTGGTGGTTACTTTGTACCTGGCCTTAAAGAAAAACGGCGAAGCTTGAGCAGTTATCTGGAACGGCTGAGATTCAGGCGTGGAGCTGATTCAGTGAGAATGGCATTACAGTGGATGTGAGGCCAATCTGTTCCTCTTCCCCGTCACCCCTCCTTACGCCCATGACACCCACATTAAGGGAAGAGAGAGAAAGAACGAGAAACCCTGTACTGCTTTGTTACACCCAGTTGCTAGTGAGGTCCCTGAAGTCTGACTTCATAGAACACAATGCAGCAACTTCTAACCTGTTGTTCAATGGACTTCTTTAACATTTTTTTTTAAAAAAGCAATAAACTCCCTGACCCTCCCTCATTCTTGCCGAGTACCAAGAAACAAAGGATTTGATGACAAACAGGCAAAGCAGTGTCTGACTCGAAAGCCTGGAGACATACTTTGCCTGGTCCCTGGGAGTTAAGCCATCGCCAGACCCTGAGTGGGGTGAGCTCGTCTTCCTCTTTAGGGAGGGAGGCCTGTCTTCTGCAGCCCAGCTCCTGGAAGGAGGGAAACCAATGTTCTCTCTCCACTCCTACTGCCCATGAAAGGCTAAGCCAGGAGGAACCTAGTTCTCTGACTCTCAGGAGGTTTAATAGTATGTCTGGGCCTACCCTTCTCAAACCCCTTTCTAAGGGCCTCTGAGGATGGCAGTCATCCCCATTCCCAGCATGTGTGAAAAGGTTGGACACACACACACACACACACACACACACACACACACGCGCGCGCGCGCGCGCCACTGCCAGGAAAGCCCCTCCCCTTTTGACCCACACAGTTGCTGACGTTGTGACTTCTCACTGTATTGTAAAGTCTGTCTTCTCCCTGCTTGGAGAGCAGCAGGATAATGTGGGAAACCACAGGTGCTTCTGCCACCGCCCTCTTAACAGGAGGGGGTCCTCAGACCCTGTGCACCTGGCAGACCTGAGACCATTTTGCTGAATGAATGAATCTGGCCCGTGTGTCACTGAGGCACAGAGGGCCCCGCCCCCACCCACCCCCACCCCACCCCCTCCCACCACCCACCACCCCCCGCTGTCAGCCAGGTTACACCTTGATGCGGCACATTCTCCCGTGCCTCTTCTGCACGTCCTCCCGGGTGTCTGAAACCTACCCGTTGCGCCTGCATTTGTTTAGGGACTGTGAAACCAACCCATAGTCTGACTTTTATTTTTTCCTTGTCTTCAGAATCAACCGATCTCTCTCTCTCTCCCTCTCTGCCCCTCCCCCTCTCCAATAAATCAGAAGTGACCTACAATATGTAAAATGAATGAATGAAAGAGGCAATAATGAAGTCAGTCGGGAAGTGGAGGTGCCAGTTCGGTCTCTAGTGAGTTCATTTTTCTTTTTGTTCCCCACACATTTTTTTTATTGAAAGATTCACCGCAGCACTTTCAGTGTGTAACTTATCAAAGCCCCTTGATGTTAGCGCTTAAGAAAGCCCTCTTACCCACATCTGCCAAGCGCACGGTTGATATCACCAACAACTAAGAAGTAGCTGTCATCCAGCAAACAAAATCGTGCTGAGCCAGCCCCGCGCTTCCGTTCTCCTGGAAGTGTGCTAAGGCTTCCTAGAAAACTAGGCGACAGCTCGCTCTTAGGGACAAAGAAGGAGAGGGCTCTAAAACCCAAGGTCCTCGGGATTCCAGCTTTCTCACAAGCACGTAGCTTTGCTGACAGCGGATTTGGCCTCCTATGCGCGAGGTGCGGGCAGGCTGGAGAAACACAAAGGCTGGGGACACAGCGCACTCCTCCTCGGGCCTCGGATCGGCACAGATGGTGCACGGTCTGGTTGCAGAAGCGATGCTGTGAATGGCCGCTGGGTCCTTTAGCGCTGAACCTAGAGCAAGTCCATAGTAACAGCTCCATCCGTACTCTAGGTCGACCGAGGAAGGACAAATGCGGATCCGCAGTGGGGCACGAGCTGTACCCGAACCTCATAGCGTTTGTTCTTTGATCTTTTGTTTGTTTGGTTGGTTTGGTTTGGTTTGGTTTGGTTTGGTTTTTTCGAGACAGGGTTTCTCTTTGTACCCCAGGCTGTCCTGGAACTCACTCTGTAGACCAGGCTGGCCTCGAACTCAGAAATCCGCCTGCCTCTGCCTCCCAAGTGCTGGGATTACAGGCGTGCGTCACCACGCCCGGTTCGTGTTCTTTGATCTTGAAGTTTGAGTTATTTAGCAATACTTATAAAACTTCGCCTTGAGCCGCGATAATAGGTTTATTCTGTTTTGAGGGCTTTAAGGAAATTGAATTAAGTGCCTGTCACCTGACTGGCATCTCACTTACGTCTTGTGTGCCGAGCCTGTGTGCCGAGCTCATCAGGCTGTAGGCTCTGTGCAGGAAGTATCTTTTCCTTCCTCTTGCCTCGGTTGTCTTGGATATAGTCCTTGTTCACCATTAAGTGTTTGCAGAAAAATGTGAAGTCCGGCTCTAAGGGTCCATGAATCAGTTTGCAGAAATTTAGGCATCTCGGGAGACCAGCAGGGATCCCTTTGTCAGGAAAAGAGAGAAGTCACACCCAGCTGGACAACCGGAGGAGAAGTGGTAGGGAAACTTAAGAGTATCTCACATTATATATTCTTTTTTTCTTTCTGCTGGAAAGAGTTGTCAGTGCTTTTTATGAATGAACACAAATTCACCTCCTTTTCTCCCTTAGAGCTCTTAGCCAAAAAGAAAAAAAAAACAAAAAACAAAAACAAAAACAAAAAGCAAAAAACCCTCATATATGTTATTAGGTGGCCAGAATAGTGTAAGGAGAGCTACACTCAAGTACACTCAATGTGTAGCCTGGCTCTAGAATACCCTTGCCCACTAACATTTCTATTAAGGCCATTTCTTCCATCCCATTGTACTGAAGGTCAAACAGGCCCCGAAGGGTCTACAAGCATGGGATTATCACCGACAGATAAAGGTGTAAATAAGGAGTGTTTGGGGGGCAGATACATGGGATATGTCCAGGGACTCGGAGGACAGGCCATGAAGTGAGGTCTGGACTGACAGCAGCAGAATGCGCGGGAGGTAGAGAGAGCTGGTAAGTTGGGAGAATCAAAGATTGATTGAAGAGCAGCATAGACGCCATGAGGCAAACTTAGGAATGAGAAGAAGCCATAGCCAGGCCACCAGGCCTTGTGGGCCAAGTTAAAGAATTTAGAACTTACCCTGGTAGCTCCAAAAAGCTATCGTGGACCAGGAAAGCGGGGAGTCGCGCGATCAGATGTGGGTTTTGAGACTCTGCGATGAAGCTTGGAGAAGGCAGTGTGGGAGGTGTGTAGGAGGCAGGAAGCCAGCATTCGCCATCTAGAAGAGGGGGGGTGAGAATCAGCAGGCGAGCGGCAGGATTCTGACAGGACCAGGGTAGAGCAATGGGAATAGAAGATGTCACCAGCGGCTGACAGAGTGCTGCTACATGCCAAGCCCTGGTCCCCTGGAATCTCTGTAGCAGCTGGATGGCGCAGGACATACGTGCAGTGACTAAGGTGGAGGAGGACGGATGATCAAAACCACACAGCCAGCAAAGGGTCATCAGTGATCCAAGCTAAGAAGACAAGAGCTCAGGGCATAGTAGCTACCGTTCCTTCTCACTCGTCCATTCATCCATCCTTTCCTGGATGAGTTGTTAAGCTTAGATAACATATTAGTGACCCGAAGAAATGTGGGTCCTGCCCACATGGAGATTACAGCCCAGTGAAGAAGTTAAGACAGCTTCCAGAGGTTGTACAGCTTGACACCGCTGGCTAGGGATGCGATGGTGGGATGTCTAGAATCCTTAGACAGAGATGTCAGCACTCTGGATCTTGGAGAAGCCTTGGGTAGACATGAGGGTGGGGAATAAAAATGACTGACTAAGCAGAGCGACATTTCTCAGGTGTTCTTCAAGGTTCCTCAGGCATCCCTCCATGAGTTGGCTAGACTTGGGCCTTGTGCCTGTTCTATAAATGGAAAGACTGAAGGCCAGCTCTGTGAGTATCTCAAGAGAGGCAGAGATTGGGGTCCTAGACACTCCTGCTGTCTTTTTTCGGGCCAGGGTGGTATTAAATGGCCAAAGCCTTTGCAGGTCAAGCCACGGCTCCCCGCTCTCAACTATATATAGTAAAGAACTTACATAAGAGTGCTATTTTAAAAAAAGACTGCAGAGAAGAAAAGAGAGTGCCAGCTGAATTTTTTCCACCAAAGCTCATTTTTAACAGATGTGTTTTTTTTTTCTGTTTCTATGATGACAGTGAATCGGGGGACAGATTCCCTGGGGCTGGAGGGAAGAAAGCTGGTGACTAGTACTTAACTGTACCGTCTGTGGTGAATACGCCATCTCCAGCTTACCTCTGACTTGATGCCCCCTCTTCCATTCCTGATTACTGATATCCCCGTTCCTCTGACGTCAGAGGAAAGGGGGCTGTGACCAAGCATGTGTTGCATTGCTGAAACGGCCCAAGCCAAACCTTGCAGTGTATTTGGGACAGGGTTGAAAAGGGATGTTCTAAGCAAATGGGGAAAATTAACACACAGTAATTGTCTCGCCGTAAATGTTTTGTATTATCATTATAAACTTTTTTTGGGCAAGGTTCTCCTATTCAGTTTTCCCTCTTATACACTCTAGAACCAGTGTATGCATTTTGTAAGTCAGTTTATTTCAGTGTCGACCTTGCCATGATGTAATATTAATACTGTGGCTACAAATTCCCTTTGCTCCTGGGACAGCTGATTTGTCACACACAGACCTGTCTGGCCCACTATTTGTCCCAAATGAAACGGCAAACATTTGGTTAATAAATTATATAATATGTATGTGAATTATCATCCTGGATATCAGTAGCTAACACTCGCTGAAGGCTTGCTTAACCGTTGCTCTGTACGCTTAGACACGGTTACTCAGGCTCTTAGCCTAGGTGCTGTTGTGACCCTTATTTTAAAGATGAGGAAACCGATTCAGAAAGGTTAAGCGATGGAGGAAGTGATAGTTTAACTTTAAACATATGTAAGTCTCAGTCCAGAGCCGACACACCCAAAAAGTACACCATTACTTTTCGTTTCTAAGTCAGCAAGAAGTATGTGGATTAAACTCCCCAGCTAGAAATAGGAAGGGAATAGAATCCTTGGGTCCATGAATGGTTTCCCTGTCTCAATTTCCTAGGGCAGAAGCCTTTGATAGGAAACGGTGGGAACTATCCACTACCCAGACTTGGGAATGCAAGAGACTTAGAGGTTATGTGAGTGTGTGCAATAATTTAAAAATAATACAGTATATATTATAGTATATAATTTGAAAATTTTTTTTATGTGAGAAGAGTTCTGTGATTAATTTAGAAGTATAAGTCCAGAACTGTTAGAATGATTTTTCCAGGCCAGACTTCCTTCCCTCCACAGCCCTTAGCTGACAGTCATTCCTCACCCCCAACATGTTCATGAATAGTGAGGTTAACCCGGTTTTGTCACCAGCAAGCACAGAGCTTGAGAAATCAGTGGGGTTTGTTACTTGTAGTATGCCCCCAGGCGACGTATGAAACGTCGTGGGGCGTCTTCGCTGTATTAGTGAGCTCAGCTCACAGCCATTGCGACTCAGGTTGTTTATTGACAAACTGCTTTGAATGTGGCATTGAACTGGCAACCCCATTGTGCTTCTGTGGCCTCCAGAGGTAGGACTTTTTTTTTTCCCCACTCGTTTTTCTGTCATAAGGAAAGCAAATTGACGTACAGGAAGAATCAGCAACGTCATGACAACTTTATATCATGGGAAGGAAATGTTCAAAGACTACTCTGACTGATTTTTATTTAATACACACACACATTAAGATTAATCCATCACGATTCATAGCAAGAAGGCTGTTTTCGTTAGCGCATTAATATTTTACAACCCCAGAGAAAAAGATGCTAGCCCAGAGTTAACCAACATTAAAACCTTATGGCTTCTCCATAGCTTATTTATCCTCTTAAATATACCAGTCAGATAAAAACATTAGTTTCTAATATGTGCATGTGTGGTCAGGTACCCATGGAGGCCAGAAGAGTTGGGTCCCCTGGGGCTGAAACTCCAGCTGTGCTTGAGTGCTGGGTGTGTGTGCTAGAAAATAAACGCCAGTCTGGTTAAGAGCAGTACATGCTCTTAGCCACCGAACTATCTTTCCAGCCCCATAGAAATCTTTGATAGCAACCAATAATAGGACCTCAATAAGTTGAGAACCTGAGAATTTGTTTTTCCTCTCTGTACGCACAGCAGATACAAGCACACATCAAAAACAGGAAAATGGGGGCCTGGCAAGATGACTCAGTGGGTAAGGAGCCTCCTGCGAAGCCTGAAGACCTGAGTTCAAAACCCAGGACCCACATGGTGGGATGAAAGAGAACCCTTGGACGTTGTCTTCTAACCTCCACATGTATGCTGTAGAAAGTATACACACACATACACACACACACACACACACACACACACACATACACACACTAACTAAAATGTATTGAAATATTTTAGACATGGAAAGCAAAAATTTGAAGACCGTTAAATGTACTTCTCTAAATGTACCTTCTTTGAGGGGTTAAATGTACTTCGCCAATGCCCTCCATGGCGTTCCTGTAGCTGGCGATGCTGTCACCTGACTGGCACGCAGCTCAGTAGACCGAGAGTCTGCCTGTCACTCGAGAAGTTGATCCCTCGCACTGGATGGATGCGCTGCACACTTAACATCCCAGCACTCAAGAGAGGAAAAAAGGTAGACCAGAAGTCCAAGGGGCATCCTTAGCTCCATAGCTAGTTCATTCAAGGCTAGCCTAGGCTACCTGAGCCCCTGTCTCAAGACAAAATCAAACCGTGGTATCAAGTAGTTCCCTGTCTAGCCATTCACTGAGAATTAAACTCTGATTATTTAGGGCAAAATTTCAGGTTGTAAGTGGTTTCCCTAATATGAGGGGGAAAAAAAGTACTCTTTGTGGCGCTAAGCCAGGGTCCTCCGCTTGTTTTATTTGTATTAGCGGAATTCCAGGGGGGAATGTGCGGTGGGCGGGGCATGTGGGCGGGGCATGTGGGCTGCTCACTGCTTAGCCAAGCTCAATTAGTGGTGCTGGGAGGCATCGGCTTAAAAACTCACACACTCGGTGGGTTACAAACTGTCTTTTTGAGGTTTCTCAAAGTTTTGTCATGAATAATACTTTTACTAAAAATGTACCGTTTGCCTTGAAGAACATCTCTGTTGTAATCTTTAACTGGATGAGTTTTCCCTGAGATGATGGTTTTCAGATCTAAGAGCTCTGTGCACAGCATACTGGCTCTCCAGAACTAGGGAGCGTCGGCGTCCGAGGGGCATTCGCAGGGGAGCTGTAACAGCGAGGGTGTGCCTGTGGGCAGGGGTTGAACAGTCATTGCCGCCCACTGTCTGGTGTGGTCCAGTCTACGCTCGTGCCCACCCCCTCACTCACTCCCAGTGTGAAGATGGGCTCTGGGTCTTAAGACTGTTGGGTTTGTACTTTACTAGACTCTAAACCAGACTCTATACTAGATTCCAGACCTAGACTCTCAACCTTCCTAATGCCGTGACCCTTTAATACACTTCCTCATGCTGTGGTGACCCCAGTTATAAGATTATCTCGGTGTTACTGCATAACTGTGATCTTGCTACTGTTATGAACTGTAATATAAGTAAATATCTGATTTGTGACCCCTGTGGGGATCCCAGCCCACAGGTTGAAAACTGTTTTTCTAAATGGTTTTTATACAGTGAGGGGGTGGGGGTGGGGAGGGAGCACAATCTGAAGCTAAAACAAAAAAAAACCTGAGCTTCGTGATTGGCCAAAATTAGAGGACACAGCAAAGATAAGAACGGAGCTTCTCCTGTAATCCCAGCACTTGGGAGGCAGAGGCAGGCAGATTTCTAAGTTCAAGGCCAGCCTGGTCTACCAAGTGAGTTTCAGGACAGCCGGAACTACACAGAGAAACCCTGTCTCAAAACAAACAAACAAACAAACAACAACAACAACAACAACAAAAGAATGGAGCTTCTCTGAACATAGTCCGGTGGAAAGATAAGCAGGCCACTTATTCAGTCTCAGTCCTGCAGTCATCCCCTTCAGAAGGAGAAAGGGACGAGTGAGGCACTTCGAGATGGCTCAGTAGGTTAAGGTACCCGCTGCCAAACCCGACGTCCTGTGTTTAATCCCCAGGACCCACATGGCGAACACAAGGAACAAGTTGTTCTGTGACCTCCAGTGCACACTCACACACACATACACACACACACACACACACACACACACACACACACACACACAAATAGGTAAATGTAATTGTTAACAAAAAAGAAACAAGTGATATTAATTTTGATAATATAGTCTATTTAGCCCTGTGTAATCAACATAGATCACCACGAGCATGGAAATACTATGAACATTAGTAATGAGCTCATCTTACATTTCCTTTTCAAAGTATCCAAAGTCTGGTGTGTCTTTTAAATTTGCAGCACATCTTAACCTGGGCTAACCCCGTTCGAGATGCACCCAGCTATGGCTGCGTTTGCACAGTACACACAGGGCTTGAGGCGTTAGACTGAGTGTGTTATAAACCTCGGTTCTCCAAGACAGTGTAGCCGAAATAGCATTTAATATTCTCAGTGGCCGTCTCCATCTTTTGCTGCTGTGTTCCAAGCCAGAGGAGAGTAGTGAGGACCCATCCTGGAGGTAGAAATGAGTCCATTCAGTGGGGAGGGAGCTGCTTAGCACCTCACATGGCGGGCCCATCTGGGATCCACCCTGCAGAAAGGTCTCTTTCTTAAGACGTGGGGCTCTCCGGGGGGGGGGGGGGGGCTGTACGCGAGGAGAAGGTTAGACACTGAGATAGGAAGTGCAAAGAACACACGGATCAATAGTGTCAATATTCAGTGTTGCAGATTATCATAGGATTACAGGTGGGTGCACGCATTGCTCGCCTGGGGTTTAAGGAGTCATTTGTGGGTGATTTTTTTTTTCCTGTGTGATATGAAAAAATGGTTTACAGTCTAAGGAAGATTGTTCCTCCGACTGTCAAAGGAAGTAAAGAGATTCTCATTAATCTTTAAAAGAAAATATCATTATTTACAACTTAAAAGAAAACAGGAGAGACCGAAGAAGATAGTTTCCATGCCTGGCCCAAATGACGACGACTCTGCCATAGGGATGCAGTAGCCCACATAAATGAAATATAAAAGATAACCTCAGAAGCACAGCGAGACAGAAATCTTAAAAAAGGTTTGCTCGCTCTGTGTGTGTGTGTGTGTGTGTGTGTGTGTGTGTGTATGTGTCTGTGTGTGTGTGTGTGTCTGTGTGTCTGTGCGTGCATGTTAGAGAGAGAGACAGACAGTCACGAGACAGAGAGAGACAGAGAGAGAGAACTGAGGCAAACAAATTCTAAAAATCAACATGCCAATTATCTGTTTCATGTTCGTATTTACCTAAGTAAAACTTCAAAAGTAATTCCTTGTCAAGAATTTGGTCTCAGCCCTTCGAGTGACCAATCAGTGCTGTCACAAGTGTGGCACCGAACGAGACAGCAAATGCATTCAGTGTGGGAGCGCTTGTAGAAGACTCTGGGCGTCGGAAGCACAGGGCCACCCCAGTATATTAGGGGGTACAGTCTTGAAGCTTATAGTCTTGGCTAGAGACCTCCATGTGGCCTACAAGAAGTTCCCTGATGGGCGTGGGAAATAAGCCCGGTACCACAGCTGCACGCACTCTGAGATTCTCCCGTGAAAGGCATCTCAAGATCTTGCAGCATTTTTATTGTTTTGGAAGGAGTCATAAATACCACGGTATAGAAAACGCCATTTGATAGAATGCTAGATGAACGCGCCTTGACTGTGTACACAGCCATATATAACTCTGTCGAAAAATCTAGGGAGCTTTGATAGATTTCTCTCTAGTCTCCCCCCCCCCCAGGAGTAATTACATTTCTCTAGGTTCCCCCCCCCCCGTGAGGAGTAATTACATTAAATAATTGGGTTGTTTCACCTCAGGATTATGTTAGTGGTGTCAGCCATTTCTTAGGGAGAAACCACATTTATTACGACAGCTCTTCCCCAGACTCATTTGGATGGATTTCATTTACCGGTGAAAGTTGCATCTGTGTCCGGAGGCCTCTAAACACTGTCACGGTTAGCCGGCCAAAAGCTAAGGGGAAAGAAAAAAAAAAAGACACTTTAAATATGTATTTCCTTCCCAGGTCACAAATCTCTTCAGTCATGGCGTTCACCCTCAGCTCCTGAGCCTGCCAAGTGCATCTTTAAGGTTTCTGTTTTCTTTTACAACCTCTTCCTTCTTCGGATTCCAGGTTGTACCCTGAGTCTGGTGACAGGGCAAAGCTTTTGCTCATTCCACAGAACCTCTGACTTGTCTCCCGTGGTTATTAGCATTTAATCTAGTGGCGGCCGACCTTCAGTGGAAAATAGATTACTCCAAGTACCCCGAGCCAGCTGTGCATTCTTCTCACTGTTTATTCTTGCAACACTGAGACACATGGAAGATATTATTGGCAGTATATTACTCATTCAGAGATGTTGTTCAATACGTTCTTCAGAGATGGGCCTGTATTCGTGGAAATTTTGGGGGAAAAAAAAATCCTGCTCTTACAATAATGTTTTCCTGAGTATGTAAAAACATAAAAGCCTTCCTGAATTCTACCATAATTAATGATACAGTCTCTCAAGAGACCAGAGGACAGCTGAGTAGCACTACTGAGGCTCTCCTGTGTAATCTTTGAGGATCTGTGGTGTTTTTTTTAATAGCTCAGGAGGACTTCGTAAAGGTATTTAAAATAAAGAGCCACCCAGATTCCTATCACACAGAGCGTGAAGATATTCCGACCAGAAAGATGTAGTCAAAGCCACAGAGACCACCAACCAGTCCCCAGACACATCTGCAGAGATAGGCTCAGGTAGTTCACTGTCCGGATGTTAAAGCGGACGACTGGCTGTGACTTCGCAGCCACACCCAGCTTTTGCAAGAGCAAAACTCTAGTTTCTTAGCGCATTGTTCTGTTTGCTTCTTTGCTTGTTCTACAAGTATTCTGTTCAAAGAGATGGGTGGGGAAGAGCACTGTTAGATAAATATGCAGAGACTTAACGCACTGTCACATACTGGTGACGGGACTCTTTTGATCCTATGACACTGAGATTCACATTATACTCCCAAAATCTGACCTCAGAACCTTTGCACATCAATCTCTTCTTCCTGCCTCTCCACGTTTTGGAGCTCTCTATGGTAGAGCTGTATACAAATGATGTCCACTCAGTAGAGAGCGAGCGTAATAGACAAATGCTGACCGTTGGTGATGTCAAAACCAAAGGAAGAAACTGTGGAAGCGAACGAACTTATCACAAAAATAAAAAATGAAAGTTTTTAAAGTCCAGACCGTGAGACCTAGCTATTTAAATAAGTAGGTTGCCTTTAGGGCACAGCCAGGGTATGTCTATATTTAGCTGTTATGAGAACCATTGCGATGTAGATCTAGTGATACACACAGAGAGAGAGAGAGAGAGAGAGAGAGAGAGAGAGAGAGAGAGAGAGAGAGAGAGAGAGAGAGAGAGAGAGGAGGAAGGGCCTCTGGGGCTGAAGTGATGTTGTCTATCCTCAGTGGCGGAGAAAATGGCACTTTGACTCGGGCATCAGAACAGCCGCTCTGAGACAGATCTCTCCACTGTTTTCCAGTATGTGAGCTCAGACAGCTTAAGCTGCACCTTGGGTCCTCATCTGTAAAGTGAAGATTATAAATTGGACCATCTCCTACCATTTTTTTTATATATATAAAATCAGAGGAGCTTCTAGAAATAAAGAACTTTTGGTATACAGTTAACACTCATTACAGCTATTCCCGGTAGGTGACTGTTGTTAGTCCTCAGCACTAGCTACATGACTATTGGAAATAGTGTAATGATAGTAATAATATCTGTGGTTGATCAAGTTCCTTCAAGGAATACCTTTCCCACATCCAGGTAGCTTCAAACACAGGGAGTTAATAAGTGAATCTCTTCTTTGGTTTCCAGGGTACTTAGTTACTAAGACAACAGCACAGTGTCATCTCTTGTGGGGCAAAATTCTGTAAGAATTTTAAGAAACTTCTGGGAATTTGAGGGGACTTTCCTTCATTTCCTTAATTTTTCTCCTGAGGGAAAGAGAAATCACTCAAGCTCTTATGGGCCAGCCAGTCCTCTAAGGTCTGTGTTTCCAAGTTCATCTTTTTCCTAAGTAATTTACCTTCCAGAGTAAGTTCCAGAAGAAACCAGGGGAGTACCATCAAAAAAGGCACTTCCAGCACCCCTGGAAGCTGGCCCACAAGCTAAACGAGCAGGACTCCTCAGACTGAATGTTCTCAGTCTCCCCCCTCATGCCACCTTTAAGTGTCTTCGGGGCGGCCAGCGCTTACACAACTGAGTGTTGAGCCACTCTGGAAGCCCCCGAGAGAAGTGATGGAGGCTCATCTAGAAGAGGAAGTGGTGGAGGAACAGAGACAGCGTCACTCAGGGAAGGTTCAAGCCCCCCCCCCCCCCACACACACACACTGAGACAGTGTCAGGAACGGCGTGAAAACCCCTTGCAAGTATTTCTGAGTAGAGAAAGTGAAATCACAGAGGGTCCGATCCCTCACGGTGTGCACGGTGTACGGCTAGTATGCAACGTCCAGTGTGTGGTAGTCTCTGTTCGAGAGGCCATTGCCTTAGCCTGAGAAATCCCCTAGTGTAAATGACCATGACGAGGGCGTCCTTATAGGGGAGGAGCACTGACTAATACTCTCCCACATCTGGTGGGGAGAGTAAGGTTCTAGAAAAAAAAAGTGTGTGTGTGTGTGTGTGTGTGTGTGTGTGTGTGTAAGACTACATAGCTATGTTATAAAAGGGGATCTGTCAATCCTCTTCTCCTCCCACCCTAATTTTGGGAGAGATTATAGATTTGGAGACATATAGAGATTAAACTCCTTGGAAGGAACAAGATAGAAACAACAGATCCCATCCCCATCCTGGATTATCTTGTTCCTGAAGCCATATTTATGGGCAAGGAAGGACTGAGGTCCAGACGCAGCCATTTCTACAAGGACCATCACAAAATGAAAAATGGCAGACGTCCTGTTCTGACGTGAACACCCAGTACCATAGACAAAGTCAGGCCGGCAGAGTCAAAGGAGCCAGCGCTAGACACAGCCCAGAGCAGCTCATGGTGGGCCTGAGCCAGTGGTGGAGAGACACTAAAAAGGGGCAGGAAAGACTCCCATTAAAATCAACTCCCCATCATCTTCCATGCAAGGCCAGAGCTGCCGAAAAACAGGGTTGTCTTTCTGGGAACACTACCTCAGAAATGAGAGACCCCGCAAGGTCCTCAAGGAGAGAACGGGGCGGGGGGGGGGGGGCGCAGACAGTAGGTAGCACGCTCTCCCTATTGCTTCTTTGTCGCCCTACGGAACGAGCAGCCCTGGTGGCAGAGCCCCATCCATGCCCCCCAGGAAGCCGGAGCCCTGTGAGAGCCCTGTGAAGACCCCGTGGGGAGGCATCGGGCTGGCCAGGCTCCTCCAGATGCCTTGCAAGGTCTTGCTGAGGCATGAGATTGGGAGGTTCGTCCTGATTATTCAAACAGAAAACGCTTGTCCAGGATTTCCAAGTTTAACTTCTTCCCCATAAATGATCCATCTCTTATTGGTTTTCCTCAACAAATGTTGTGATAAAAGATATAAACTTCTACCATTTTGTTTTATGTGTGTGCTTTTTAGGGATAATGCACGCTAGGCTAGCATACGACTGTACACCTAGCCTCAGATGTTTTTTAAAGTCTCTGTTTCTCTCTCTCAGCTTCTCCGTGTGTGTGTGTGTGTGTGTGTGTGTGTGTGTGTGTGTTTAATGTCTCTCATTGGGATCTGGGGTCCACCCACTATGCTGGGGGCGCCATGGAATCCCAGAGAACCTGTCTCCTCCCCTGTAGTATCAGGGTTCCAAGGTTGTGACACTGTGGTTAGCTTTTTACATAGTTCTGGGAACGGAGACCAGGTCGTCTTGTTCGTACAGCAAACTCTTCACAGTCTAAGCTCTCTTCCCAGCCACTTGGGAAAGCATTTTAACCATAGGTTTTTGTTTGTTTGTTTGTTTGTTTTTTATACACACATGCTTTTTAAAATTCAAACAGCATACAAAATTATAAAATGCAAATGTAAAAGGTTCCCCGCCTCCAGTTCATTTTAATCTTACTTTCTAGACGTGAACTCTTTCAACAACTCCAGATATGACTGTCTCTTCATTCAGAGTACACACGTTTATCCATCTATGGGGCATCGGCCTTGGACACAGCGGTTACCTCTCAGTCTTCTTACTAACAAGATATCCATGTCTCGTCTTTGTCACCAACCAGCTGACAGCTTTGTCAAGTTAGATGTTTCCATTTCCATATCTATAAAATAGGGAAGTTGGTTCTGAAGACCATTAAGGTCACTTTTTTAAAAGCTGGGAAAAGAAAAGAAGGAGTAGGAGGGAAAATCATTTGTTTATGAAATTTAGAGATAGAGCTGTTCTGACAGTTTATGGATTTAGACAGTGAAACTGACAAACCTTTATCCCCCCTTGGCCTCTGCCTTTTGCCTGTCCGCTTAGCTTGGCTTCCTCTCTGCACGGAGACCCCTCCACGGCGCATTCTTTATTAGTATCTTCAGCAGCTCTGAGAAAAGGCTGTGTGCAGGCAGCAGGGTTGTATCTCAACCGTCCTCATCCTCGGCGCTTTTGAGCCCCAGTTGAGGTCATAGCTGCCTCCTGGTTAGGGGCATGCGATTGTCTTTATGATCTGTGGTGCTGTGGACACACAGAGGAACCATGCCCTCTTTCTACAGAGGGACCAACTTTGTTATTTCCCGATTCAGAGATAGAAGGAGAAATGGGCCCTGGGAAGGAAGAGAGTCACTTAGAGATGAGTAAAGTTCTCGGCCAGCCCAGAAAGATCCCCGAGACACTTCTCAAAGCAAGCACAAACTCAATACGTTTTTGACCGATACCCAAATAAAATGGAAAATGGGCACCGGTACAGCCTGCCACTGCTTGGAACACGACGGAGTGCCTCACAGATGCCAAATTAGGAACTCTGTTGCCAGGTTCACAAACACACTTCTTCGGGAATGGAAGTTTCTTATTTTGGATACTCCAAAGCCAAAACCGTAACTACCGTTATTACCAAAGTACCAATGTACATACTTACATTGCATTTCCATAAATATGAATATGTAAGTTCCTTTCCTTATTATAGGACATATTTCCTTTTCCTACCTTTCTTATCAAAGTATCTCTGGCGGTCTCTACACGGGGATTTAGTGGCATTTGAATATGAACCTCTGTTCTGATAAAGAAGTCAAAAACAATGCAGGCCTGGTCCTGGGACACCTGCCTGATGGGTGGGCCATGCCATAGATGCCTCTCTTGACTGCGCCCGGAGCTGCTGGCAGAGGAAGGAGAAACATGGGGACAGTGTTATGTGGGGCTGCAGAGAAGACAAGGCTTTGAAAATGGGCACCAAAGACTAAAGGGCACCTCAGTAGGTCGAGAGAAGCAGGCAGAAACAGGACTCCACAAAGAGAAATGCATGAGAAAGGCCAGGAAAGCGGGGGTGGTGGGGGGTGGGGGGTGGGGGAAAGGAGACTAATTCGGGAGACTGAAAAGAGTAGTATAGTCAAGCGATATTTATACTGGCTCTTCGGGACTGTTTGGCATCGACTGTCAGATGCTGTTAGGAGAAACTGGATTAAGGTGAAAGAGACCCATGCTAAGTTCGAAGTTATGTGGAAGTGGGTACCAGAACTGCCTTCCAAGTCAGAGGTTCGGGAGTGAGGGGAAGGCAGGGTCCATACTAGGAAGGGCTTGAAGAAAGTCCGTGTCCCACCCGTGGTCTTTGATCGTGTGCGCCCCAGTACAGCTATGGATGCAGCCCAGCCTGTTGGTGGGTGAAGGTGGCTTGTTGCAGTGTCAGGGAACCCCTTAAATCTTGGAAAGATACCCAGATTTAGAGAGCATAGGAAAAAAAAAAACCAAAGGGGGGGGGAAAGCCAGGGTTAAACAGGAAACTAAGGATGCTTGTGTTGGTGACCCCAGGAGACGAGAGTGCTTCAAGGAAGGGTGGGTGTGTCACTTGCCACAGATACATTGGAAAGACAGTGGGACCCCCTGACTGCCAAGTGACATAACATGTCCTTCTTATCCAGCACAACCGCATACATGAACCTTTGGAAGATTTACCGAGCCAGGGTTGTGACGTGAAGAGGGGTGAAGGTTGTTCAAGAATGGTGCCCACTGAGCCACTCGGACGGATACTGTCAAGTCCCAGAGTCCTTCCAGTGTCAGGCACCACAGCAGAGCCTAAACCCCAAACCCAAGGAGTAGGTAGCGTGGAAGCAGGGGGAGCTGGCTTGGGTTTCGTGTTGGGTTTAGGGTTAGACAAGGCTCTGCTCTCCCTTGAAGGACTCTGCCCCTTAAAGTGTGTGTGTGTGTGTGTGTGTGTGTGTGTGTGTGTATTATATATACACCCTAATAAATGCCAAACTTGGACTAATTTCCTCGCTCAGATGTTCTCTTCAAATGAGTTTCTTTACAGTGACGAAACCTTAAAGGACTAACCAGGCCAGGTTATGGGATGTCAAGATTTACTAGGATCCTATCTTAGATTTTGAATTTCCACCTTAAATTTTTTTTTTAAAGATTTATTTATTTTATGTATATGAGTACACTGTAGTTGTCTTCAGACACTCCAGAAGAGGGCGCCAGATCTCATTACGGATGGTTGTAAGCCACCATGTGGTTGCTGGGATTTGACCTCAGGACCTTCGGAAGAGCAGTCAGTGCTCTTAACCGCTGAGCCATCTCTCCAGCCCCCTAAATTAAAAAAAAAAAAAAAAAAAAAAAAAAAAAAAAAAAAATTGGGCCCAGCAAGGACAAGCAAACTCTTCAGGAACATAAATGCCCACAGCGCCGCCAGAGTAGAAGTACCTGAGCAGCTCTCTTCTCTCCTGCTGGCTCTGTGTTCTTTCTTGGGAATCTGTGTGTAGTGGCGGCCTCGCCTCTAAGATTGCTTCTGTAGAAAAGGGCAGCTGTGTGTGACTAGTTACCGTTCAGCTCAGGGGACCAGACCCATGAGGGGACTTTAATTAAATCCAGCAAATATTTATTTAGTAGTTGGACTGTGAGTAGTGGCGAAGGCGCGGTAGAGAAGATGTTTCGGGGGGGGGGGGCTAGGGAGGTGGGAGAATTGGTGTTTTGTAGAGACGTTTTGAGTGAGCAAGTAATGATGGTTTGTTTTGAAAGATGTGACCCTTGACCCCCAGTAGTAAACCATTCTTACAGACACGGACAGCACGGTAGTACTCTTTTAGATCTACTCAGTGTAGCTGAAATGGAAATCCCGGAAGACAGGGTAGAAGCTTCTACAATGGAAAATTCGAGAACTATTAACCGTCCCCAAACCTTAAAAATACGCCAAGTTCTTTGTTTCATTGTCAGATGGCAAGTTAATTATTCTCCCTCCCACCCCAGTTCTTCAAAACCTCTTGGAAATTTTATGCTTAAGATCTGAGAGGTCCTCCACATGTGTCGCACAGGGGGTTTTCTTTGGTGTTTCAATTAGACGTGAGATCATTGATTCTGCCCCCAAGCATTGACCAAAAAGGTTAGCAAACAGACGTGTTCAAAAGCATACTTCGTCTGTGTTATGAGTTAATGGCATGCCCTTTCAATTCGGAACAGTTCATGCTCCTTTAATGTCCACTAAATTAGCATAGTCTTTATAAGAATCAACAGCTAATATCTTCCTGCTGCTCTCACCAGCCTTTGAAGCAGGAGAAATGAAAATCATGTCCGGCATTTCACGGGGACGCCTGCCTCCCTGCCTTCCTCCCGCAAAGAGGCTGAGCATTGGTGTTCTGCGGGGTTGGATTCATCAGGCATCCCCGTGACCGCCAGCATCCTCAGAGCCCATCCGCACCTCCTGCAGTCTGCCCGGTTACAAACCCTAACCCCTCGGTGAGGAAGTAAAAGTACTGGAGCAGATTCAGAAGCCTTCACTGAGCCCAACCGGCCCCTTCCTCCTGGGGAAAGTTGGAACCGCACCGACCTAGATGAAAACTGTTCGTCTCCTTGGAGACAGCCGCAGGGTTCAGCTTTGATGAGCAGTCTCATCCGCACTGATGGACCACAGTTCCCCAACCTCGTGGTCCTTAGTCCTTGTGGTACAGGAGAATTGAAGCTATGCTTTGATGCTTTGAGTTTCCCAGAGGTTCCCAGGAGGATTGGGCATTGGGCAGCAAGTGTGCTCTCTCTCTCTCTCTCTCTCTCTCTCTCTCTCTCTCTCTCTCCCTCCCTCTCTCTCTCTCTCACCAGTGAATGAACTTTATGAATTGAGACATAAGGCTACTGTCTTTATGTTGTGAAGCCAAACGTGCTCCTTATTCTAAGTGCAAGGGACAAAACTCTGAAAAGTAACTCGAGCTGGGTGCTGAGCTTAGCCAGGCAGCTCTCCCTTGAGCCATCCTGTGAGAATTAATTGTGCTCGGCTCTGGCCCTGTCTAGAGTCAACAAAACGTACAGAAGTCTCGGAATGAATTAAAGATCAAAGAATGGGGCGTTGTAGCCTCTGCCTAGGCTATTTGGCAATACATGTTAAACATACACACGCTCATTCCCAAGAAGGGGTCACTCAACTTCATTTTACCATTCTCTTCTGTGGTGTGTTATACAAAGCTGGAATCTTTTTTTTTTTTTAATTCACTGCCTTTTTCTATATTCTTTGTCTACATTCCAAAGGCTTTCCCCTTTCCCAGTCCCCCCCCCCACATACGTCCCATAATTCCTCTCCCCCCAACTATTCCCCAATCATCCCACACACACACACCATTTCTCTGTTCTGGATCTACAAAACTGGATCCAATCTTTACAGGCCCAGGGTCCTCTCCTTTCTTCTTCTTGGGAATCATTTGACTTGCTAATTGTGCCTTGAATATTTAGGGCTTCTGGGTTCATTAATATCCACTTATCAGTGATTGCATTTCATGTGTATTCTTTTGTGATTGGGTTAACTCACTTAGGATGATATTTTCCAGATCTAACCATTTACCTACAAATTGCATGAATTCATTATTTTTAATTGCTGAGTAGTATTCCATTGTATAAATATACCACATTTTCTGTATCCATTCCTCCTTTGAGGGATATCTGGGCTCCTTCCAACTTCTAAATAAGGCTGCTATGAACATAGTGGAGCATGTATCTTTATTGTATGCAGGGGAATCCTCTGGGTATATGCCCAGGAGTGGTATGCCAGGGTCCTCTGGAAGTGACATGCCCAATTTTCTGAGGAACCGCCACACTGATTTCCAGAGTAGTTTTACCATTTTCAAAGCCAGAATCTTTACCCCTACTCTTTCTCCCATTCCTAGGGAATGTATTTGAACTCATAATTATTTTCAAACTCATAACCCCCTTAAAGTCAAGTAATATGATCTCATTTGGCTTATTTTTTTGTTGTTGTTCTTTTTGAAATTAATTTTTAAGGTAACACAAACTGATGGGTTTCATTATAAAATTTTCATACATATATGTGGTTGCGTTTGTGACTTACATATTAATTGTGCAAATGAACATTCCCAAGATTGTGCTTTTTATACCTTTTACACTCTGCAGTAATGAGGCAGTGCTAAAGAAACCAAGCTGCTATCTATTAGCCCTCGTGGAGTTTACCCATGCTATAAAGCCATAAACTGAGGAATGTGTAATTTAAACAAAAGTGTGATTGGTGAGACACTAGCATTGAGAAGCTATAGGAGGATTTTAATCAAAACTGAATGCAGGCCTCTGTGGTTTTATATTGCATCTAATCATAATACCTGGCAATGCATGTTATGTAAATAATACTATGTAGAATTAATTATACAGAACTAATATATTCACCACTCTCACCTCGGATCCTGATCTAATGTCCATCTGAGGGGGAAAATAAATAGATTTTTGGGAATACCCAGGGCTCTGACACAAAACTTTGTCTTTACTGTAAAACTGGCAAAAATTCTCCGCTCCAGTCTGAGGCCCTCCTCCTCTGCCTCATGACCTCAGAAGAGCTGTAGCCAGAAATGTCCCTTGTCATCCGTGATGGTGATGGGTCTGTCTGCTGCAGACCCTGGCTGGGTGTCATGGGAGAGTGGATGCCACATTCTTTGCATTCATGGTGTTTACAAACAGGAGGAGCAGAGGGACTTACGGTTCTAAGATGCTCAGTAGTTCTTTCCTCTGGATTACGCAGCCAAAAGCGAGAGAAAATGTGTAAGAAACATTTATTCTTAAATCACACGTGGTTTCCACCCCTGTGGATTAAAGGCTTCCTCCATCTTTATCAGTGTGAACGGGGACAGATTCTCACTACCCAGGCACTGGCCCCAGGGGACATGCTGGGATTTTCCAATTTACACAGGAGTTCTCTTCCAGAAGTTTCTTTTTCTTGTCACTTATCTCGAGCATGGCCATCGATCGACTCCCCAGAGAACAGCATGCTATGTAGTAAGGGTCACGCATCTTTTTGCAAATCTCTTTATTACTGAGGACTGGGAGAGAAAGACCTTTGGCAAGATTCTGTGAGCCAGCCTCTCACATCAAAACCACGTTAACTAGCAAGATCTAACGCTCCTGATGCCAGGAAGGGAAGAAAGGCACTGGGAGGGAAACATGACCCCAGATATATATTTTTTTAATTACATCGTGAAGGTCAAGGTTCTTCTGTGCTGGCATGCCGGGTGTCTCGGAGGAATCAGAGGGCAGACACAGATTCTGAACCTGCTCTAACCAGGAGCAGCTTGCCTTGCTGCTTCTCCCGTCGGCAAATGGACCATGACGGGTGTTTAACAGAAAATCTGGGTGGTTTTATTTCCTGAAGTATTGAACCTTTGAGAACCGTAGGGTGTGTTTACAGTGAGGAGGTTCTTAAGAGTTTTTGAATTGGGGGTGTGGTGAGGAGAGGAGAAAAAAAAAAAAAGAAGTTGGGGAGGATCTAATGGCTCATGTGTGTATAGCCAAAGATTTGAGCACGGTGGCATTGAAATCGGGTTGTGACTAAGGCTTTTTAGAAGCGAGTAGCCTGGGTTTTCCGTGCATAATCGGGATTTCCAAAAAGGGTTGTCGTAGCTTCATCTTTGGAGGAAAGCCAACAGGATAAAGGAGTGGGGAAACCAGATGAACCTTCTTCTTTTTTTATTTTTAAATGACAAATAGCGAATGAGTAATTTCCAGAGAGCAGGGGCCGATTTAGCTTTCTGGAATCTCTGCTTCTCTTTGCCTTCTTGTATCTGTGAAAACCAGTGAAAATGGAGACAGCGGTTTAAAATCGAACGTCTCGTTATCACAGAATTCAGGGGTCAAACCCATTTAAGGGCTTAAATAAAACTGAGGTTCGCGCAGGAATCAAGTCAGACACTTGAGGATTCGTCGTCGGTGGCTTCCTGATCCTGCCTCTGTTTCCTGCACCTTCTGCTCTTAACCCCAGGCTAAAGCACTGAAAGGGGGAGTAACAGCCCTAGAAAGGTTCTTCCTATCTATCCTGATCTATATTAGTAGCCAAATCACTAAACTATTCTGGGAGGGGCCTTAGCAGCTCTCAGGCCATTTTGAGTTAGCGAGTGTTGTAATTCTTCCTCTTAAAAAAAAAAAAAATTTTTTTTTCCCCAAATAGCCTGTTGTGGCAGAAAATTAATGACAGGGGTGGGGGGACCTGGGGGCAGCTGGTCACTTTGTGTTCACAGGCAGAAAGCAGAAAGAAATTATCCAGTCCTTCCTTGAGCAAGATTGGTTTTATGAAGAAAGTCAGAAGCAGTGTAGGTGGTTCTAGGAAGTCATTCCCTGGTCCCTGATAGAAGGCCTGTGGTCTCTGGGACAGCCCCAGCACCACCCGGCTTTTTGCTGATGCAGGCCACATTTAAATTATCTTCAGACACATCTGTGACTCTCCTGCCCTTGTGAGGGCCGACGGGGTCAGGGAACAGTGCCTTTGACGAAAGCCACCAGGCGCACTGTCAGCCTGAGTGTGGGAGAGTCTTCATTCCACTGCTTGGAAGCCCGAGGAGCTACAGAAGGCTGAAGATGTGCAATGGGCTTTGGAAATGGGAACAGGAGCCCTGGGCAGTGGCTTCGTGGAGCTGGTGGGTGGCTTCTACAAGTTCTATTCCTAGTCTGGCCCTGAACACATGCAGTGGGAGCACATGCGCCAGACAGTCTACCAAACCGCACAGACATCTGGAATTTCACGGGAGTGGCGCGGCCCAGCTCAGCAGCGGTTGGGCTGCTTTGTAAAATACTCAAATTAAGTTCAGTAGGATCCCACGAAGTCCTTTGTTATTAAAAATCTTTGATGCCTTGCACAGATTAGGAGTCAGAGCCCTCCTCTCTTTGTTGCTTTCAGTTCTCAAAAAAAAAAAAAAAAAAATACTTGTTTGGATAAAAGTGTGGCTGATTATTAAAGGCTCGGGAAGGAGGTTAGAATCTGCGACGTCTCTCCATCTAATAGCACCTGATGGCAAACCTTCAGCTCCTTTGTCTGTTTTATTCTTGTTCTTGCTTTGAGTTTATTGAACCTTCATCTTTGAAGACTAAATGCCTGAGGATAAAAACAAACAAAAAAAAAAAAAAAAAAAAAAAAACCTTTGGCATTTTCTTTAGTGTGTGCGTGTGTCCGTGTGTGTGTGTGTGTGTGTGTGTGTGTGTGCGCGTGTACACATGTGCAAGATCTAATGTGTGTATGTGAGCAAATTGTGTGTATGTGTGGAATGTATGTGTGTATGTATGTGTGTGTAATGTATGTATGTATGGAATGTATGTATATATATGTGTGTGGAATGTATGTGTGTATGTGTATGGAATGTATGTGTGTATGTGTATGGAATGTATGTATGTGTGTATGTGTGTGGAATGTATGTGTGTATGTGTATGGAATGTATGTATGTTTGTGTATAGAATGTATGTATGTTTGTGTGTGGAATGTATGTATGTGTGTTTATGGAATGTATGTATGTATGTGTGTGGAATGTATGTATGTATATATGTATGTGTGTGGAATGTATGTGTGTATGTGTGTGGAATGTATGTGTGTATGTGTGTGGAATGTATGTATGTGGAATGTATGTATGTATGTGTGTGGAATGTATGTGTGTATGTGTGTGGAATGTATGTGTGTATGAGTGTGGAATGTATGTGTGTATGTGTATGGAATGTATGTATGTGTGTGGAATGTATGTATGTGTGTGTGGAATGTATGTGTATATGTGTGTGGAATGTATGTATGTATGTGTGTGGAATGTATGTGTGTATGTGTGTGGAATGTATGTGTGTATGTGTGTGGAATGTATGTGTGTGGAATGTATGTATGTATGTATGTGGAATGTATGTATGTGTGTGTGTGGAATGTAAGTGTGTATGTGTGTGGAATGTATGTGTGTGGAATGTATGTGTGTGGAATGTATGTGTGTGGAATGTATGTGTGTATGTGTGTGGAATGTATGTATGTATGTGTGTGGAATGTATGTGTGTATGTGTAGGCTGGGGGTGGATGTCTGGTCTCCTCTTGCTCTCCATCTTTAGTTGGGACAAGGTCTTTAGCTGAGCCCAGAGCTCGTTTCTCCGGACTAGCTTGCTCTCTTGCTGTGGGCACCCCCGTCACCACCCCTCGCGTGCTGCGGTCGTAGCCTGCAGGCGTGCCCAGCTCCAGCATGGGTTCTGGAGATCTGACCGCTAATGCTCATAGTTGCCGCAGTGCCGTGTTTACCCGTGAGCCACCTACTCCTGCCTCGCCCCATTTTTTTTTCAACGTTTAAAACTGAGTGTCAAAGTGCCTTCTTGTGGAACCGTACCCGCTTGATCTGCTCGTTCAGAGACAGCTTCCTTCGGCCAGCCATCGTGCTGGCCTGACTGAAACAAAGCAGGTGCACAACTAATCCAAACGGGAAAACTTTTGAGTAAAAGAATGGGGGTCTAGCTGCTCAGTGACTTGTATTTTAAAAAACCAAAATACAGTTGGAGAGATGGCTTAGCACACAGGAGGTACACGGGTGGGCATATGTGCAGTCAAAACCACCCATACGACCATGAAGATAAATCCCATTATAACTAAAGATAACTTTGAACACTGGATCTTTCCAGTTTATGGGATTACAGGTATGAGTTTCCACGACCAGTATGTTTTGCTTTTTGAGACAGGTCCTTGCTCTGTAGCAGAGGATGCCCTCAAATCTTCTTTGAGTCTCCTGCCTCAGTTTCCCCCCCCCCGCCCCCATCATAAAGACAGCACTCCTTTGCATCCAGTTTCAAGGGAGAAAACCCATCTTGTCATATTGAGTATTGAGTTGACAGCGGTGACGGAGGCAGAGCAGATTAACTGAGATCTATAAAAAGAACTTGAAGTGGCTTTTGTTTTTCATTTCGGCTTTCTCGTTCTGATGAAATTTTTCCTCCCCCCCCCCCACCAACACCACCCCTCCGCCCCAAATTGTCGTTAATCGGACAACAGCTTCATCATAATCTGCAAGCTGGTCTGGCTCATCTCACACAGATTTCATTTCTTTTTTCATTTTAATTATGTCCGGGGGTGGGGGGTGGGGGTGGGGTAGGGGAGTTGAGGGGTTGGGGTTTCAGGTGCGTGCAGTACCCTCAGAGGCCAGAAGAGGGCGGCTGATCCCCTGGAACTGGTTGCAGGCATTGGGAGCCCTTGGTCTGGGAACTTAACCTGGTCCTCATCAAGAGCAGAGTTTACTCCGAGCTCAGAACCCTGAGCCCTCCCGGCAGCCCCTTCCATGGAGTTGAAATGAGCCGTGGTCATTACCAGTCCTTGCTTTGAAAGAGTGAATCGGCCGAGCCCCTTCTCTACGATGACTTGCCATATCTCAGGTCCAGCTGTGGCCAGGTTCCCATGAGAAACTGGGTGTCTGCGTGCTTCTCTCCACCTGGCATGTGCCCCTTTTCTGAAGTTGTCGCTTGTTCTCTCTGTGTGTCCTCAGGGATCCTCTGAAGCTTCAGCAGCTGCAGAACCAAGTGCGCCTGGAGCAGGAGGCGTGCGCCTGGCCCCCGGCTCCCCCGGGTGTCCCTTGCAACAGCAGCAGCAGCGGCAGCAGCGCACCCCCGTCGCCGCCCTTCCCCCCGCCGCCACCAGCCTTCCCGGAGCTCGCGGCCTGCGCGTCGCCTGTGCCCTCGGAGCCCATGAGCGCGCTGGCCTCCCGCGCCACCGCCATGCAGTCCTCCGGCTCCTTCAACTACGCGCGCCCCAAGCAGTTCATCGCGGCGCAGAACCTGGGTCCCGCCTCGGGGCTGCCCACGCCCACCTCCAGCCCCAGCTCCTCCAGCCTGCCGTCGCCGCTGTCCCCCACGCCCAGGCCCTTCGGCCGCGCGCCCGGGCCGCCCTTCGTGGAACCCGAAGCCATGTGGGGCCCGTCCTCGCCTTCGCCGCCGCCGCCGCCACCGCCGGTCTTCAGCCCCTCCGCCGCCTACCCGGTGCCCGACGTGTTCCCGCTGCCACCGCCGCCGCCACCGCTGCCCAGCTCCACCCCGCACTGTGCCTCGCCCGCCCGCTTCGGCCCCGGCCAGACGCCCGCAGCCTTCCTGAGCGCCCTGCTGCCCTCTCAGCCACCGCCCGTCGCTGTCAACGCCCTGGGGCTGCCCAAGGGAGTCACCCCCACGTGAGTGACACCTGCACATAGCCCCCCTCCCGCCCCCATCACAGTGTGCCCCGCTAACCTACATACCCAGGAGTTCCTAGTGAAGTCTGACATCCCTCCCTTTACACCACCCCATCCTTCAGACGTCACCCCAGCAGCCGAGTGGCACTCAGTTACCATTAAAGAGCTGCCGTCTCTGTCTCTTCTAAAGGCAACTGCTTAAGATTCTCATCAGCAAACTCTCCGAGGTGCTTTCCATAAAAGTGGCCTTTGCCGCCATTTATACAGCTTTCATCCAGATCGCATTATTTCATTTGGGTCCCTTTTAAAGAGCTATCCTTGTGCCACTAACATAACATGACTCCACGCAGCCACTAAACTGAGATAGAATGAATGCCTGTCTGACAATCACCCCCAGACTAAGCCCTAGTTCAGCTCAGTGTTACACTAGGGTGTGGTTGAATATGCACTTAGTGTTTTAGAAAGACTAAACATAATTAAGAAACAATCCTTTAGCTACATCTAGCTAGAAAGGGGAAACTGCATGACTACCTTAGTCACTGTTCTATAGCCGTGACAAAACACCATGGCCAATTTATCAAAACAAAGAATGTGATCTGGGCCATTAGAGTCCATGCTGCCTTTCACGGTGCTTTGATCGTCGATCAAGCAGGCAGGAGTGGTGCTGAGCCCCTCTCTGACTCACAAGCATGAAGAGGCAGAGAGAGAAAGAGACTGGACCTGGTATGGGCTTTGAAAACCTCAAGCCCCGCCCCCAGGGACACACCTCCTTCAACAAGGATACACTTCCTCATCCTTCCCAAACAGTTCCACAGCTCCTAAATTCAAATGGAGAACCTTAAAATTCTTTAAAATTGTTAAAGATGAGTTTTTTACAAAAGCGCAGTGAAAACCCTCTAAGCAGACGCCCTGCGGTGCTGACATGGTTTGCAGGGACATAAGTGAGTAAGGCCTTAGCGCGCATGCCCTTCATGGCACATTCCATAAAACGAGGACTTGTGGGTTCGGGGTGGAGCTCTGTGGGCAGGGGGCTTGCTTAGTGTGCACGAGACCCTGAGTGCAGCCCCCAGCCCTCCTGTAATCCCACCATTTGGGTTTAGAGAAAGAGAACACCAGCTTAAGGGCCTCCTCCATTAAACATCTTCAGGCCAGCCCAGGATCCGCGAGACCCTCTCACTCCGAGTGGTTCTGATGAGAGAGGGGTCTTAGGTGAGGGCCTGAATTCTGCCCAGGAACCCACATAGTGAAAAAGAAAACTGATTCCCACAGGCTGTCTGTCCTCTGACCTCCATACACGCATCTTAATATGTAGGCACACCCCCGTGAATAAACAAACAAAAAGGTAAAATTAAAAGTTTAAAGAGTACATGTTAGTAACGAGCAGGCTAGAACCTGTGTCTTCACTCTTCCTACTGAAATCTTACTACAGTTTGCCAGATGCCCAGAGACAAAACAGGAGTAAAACACAGAATTTATCTTTACTCCTAGTTTAAAGCATCCCGTGGTTGGGATATAGTTATGTTACAATGAACTCAACATTCGCTGTAGGGAGCCTTAACCGGGGAGTGACCTGTTTTGTCTCAAACTTTCTAAATGACGGTTGCATGAATTCCACGCTTGAAATCTGGATTTTTCTCAAATTCCAACTGGAAACAGTAGAGTCAAAATGAGTACGTAAGTCGAAATGCAGATTCCTATAGTAATGCTATGATAGCGGCTTCTGTTGAAAGTTGAGTCACAGAGCTTGCCTGAGGAAAAATTTCTTTCCAGTTTTTTGGTTTGAGCCTTTATTTTGCTAGTAGAAAATGAATCATTATCTGTGACAAAGAGGCCTAGTACCACTCAGATAGAACTTAATCAGAGTCATCTTTCAAATGCGCTGTGTGGTCATGACCTTAATCGTCTTGACAGAGACTGTGGTCCCTTCAGCGCTGGGCTTTGAAATTCTTGCAAGGATGCCTCTTCTGAGGGCTTGCATCCTGTAACAGGAGCGCCTGTTCATTATCACCAGCTGTATGTGTCGCAATGAGTCTTTGGAGCCAAAGTATAATTATTACCACAAAAGAGACATTCCTAGCATTTCTTTAAAAATGAATGGAGAAGCCACCCCGATTTGTGCCGGTGGAAACAGTAACCACGGAGTTGCCAAACCCCATGCCACCCCATAGTGGTGGCAAATTAGTGCTCAGATCGGTGACAACCGGGGACTGTGTTGTGTCCGCCCTCTTGTCTCAGAGGAATTTCCCCTCATGAAGAAGCCATTCTTGGGATTTGATGGAGGAGTCTTTGGTAACACGGTTTTCTCTGACATGCTCTGGCCGTGTTAGTCTCTAGCGGGTCTGTGTATGTCGGGGCCAAGTCTCGGGGTTGGGTCAGGTGAGTTCCATTTCCTAGGATCGATAGGCACGGTGGCTTCTGCTCATCCTCCGTATTGGACTCTTTTCTCATGAGGCGAGCGGCATAGCCGCAGTGCTCCAGTGTCTTTGAGACAGGATCCCACGGTCTTCTGACATCTGCCTCTGAAGTCCTGGGATTGCATACAAGTAACGCCAAGCCCATTGCAACGAATCAGTCAATCCCCCCTCTTCCTCCCCCAGTCCCTCCCCTCCTCCATCCCTGCCCTCATCTCTGACCCTATGTCTCCTCTCTACCTACCCCCCACTCCTGCCTCTGTCTCTCTGGCTGTTTTGAGGCAAGGTCTCATGTAGCCCACCCTGGCCTCATGTAGCCCACCCTGGCCTCAAGCTCCCTATGTGGCTGAGGTTCCTCTTGAACTCCCGATCTTCCTGCCTGTCTCCCAGGAGCCGAGATTACAGCATGTGCCACCAGACTCAGTGTATGCTATCTCTCAGTTTCCCCTCTTATACAAGTAGAGCTTTGGCTGGAAATATTACCCCTTGTCTGTCAGAAATAAGAGCTTGCGTCCTTGAGACCTTTTGCGTGGATGGACTGAGAGTCCTAACCCTAACCCTAACCCTAACCCTAACCCTAACCCTAACCCTACCCTAAACCTAACCTGGAAGGTTTTACCTTTAGGTGCTTCTATATACGCTCTAAATGGTTTTGCCCCAAACACATGGGCACTCTTTAAGATGGCCAGGGTAAACTGCTCCGTCGGCCCCTTTGCACAGTTGGACTCAGCGTACACCCTGAAGTGGAACAGGAGACCCACTCCAAGTTGTTTACTGGCTCAGGTTGGCTTCTGGGCATGGAGTTTTGTGAAGAGATCTGGTTTGAGCGCAGTTTACTTTGAATAAACATTTTTTTTTAAATTGTACGGCTCTGAAGGGAGAACGCCCCTTTGTCAGCAGCTGCTTCCTAATGAGCCAGCTCCTCTTCTGTTGCCAAGGCGGGTCCACCAAAGGGCGGGTCCACATGAGGGACCCAACCCAACCCTACTACAATCAGCTGCAGCACAGTATTCAAAAGCTGTGCCCCAGAAACGGGACCACATCCATCACGCTGTGTCTCCCTTCTCAAGTGCTCATTCTGATTTCTGAGGCCGGCCTTCCATGTTACTCCAAACCCCATCTGCAGTTTTTAATCTCATTTTCCTACAATATTTTCTGAATCATTCCTAGGAGTAGCTCTGCCTACCACACAGCAGTTTTTTTAAATGTTCCAGATGGAAATTATGTATGAGAGACGATGTCTTTGCGATCTCTTCCCTGGCGGTTCACAGTGGCTGTCTGCTGACATTCATTCTGGCCATGGGGTCTAGGCACCGCCTACCCAGATCTGCACACAGGTGTCCTTTACACCCTATTAAGTCACCCGGCCGGTCTAATAGCAGCCATCGGTCTCTAAGCCTGACAGGGTGTGGTGCTTCCAACCCCGTGCCACGCCCTTCGTTGTTCCTTCCCGTCTTAGTCATCTCTGCTGTAGAATATGATTTGATAAGCAGTGTGACATTATTTCCACCAGCATTGCATCCCTAGCACCTGGAACAGAGTGGAGCTTTTAAAGCCAGGCAGTGGGGGTTATGTGCCCATTCTAGAAAACATCTGGTCTCTTGGCCAGTCTTGGTGATTTACCTTCATGGTGGATGTTTTGTGGCGACCTCTCTCTCTGGTGGCACCCTCTTCTATGACCTACATCTTACAGTCCACAGAAGAAGAAACCTAGACAGGTAGTCTTTGGATGACTAGCCCAACCCTTGAAGCATTTAAGTGGTGAAAGAAAGGCTCTTGCTTTTGAACCATTACTAAGGCGGAGTCTCTCAGCGTCTTTAATGATTGACACTTGCCCACGCGCCTTTCTTCCTGTGAAGGCCTTAGAGTCCTCTCAGGCCATCCGGCCACTGTCCTTTTCCGGTTCCCTTCTGCTCGAATGGCTCACCGAGCACCATACGGTTTGCTCCTTCATCCATTCCCCCAACTTGATCCCCAGGCAGTGTTTGTGATGACGGATAGGCCTGTGGGGGACTCCGTTGTCTTTGCAGCCTCGTATAAGGCAGGGGCGAGGCTTTGTAAGGCAAAGCTGCTTTTCCTCATTGTCACACATGAAATGTCTAATGTGCAGGATTTCATGATGTCACCAGGGAATGCAATTGTTTACCTTACAAAACAAATGTTTCATTTTGGGTTTCCCCCACCCCACCCCTAGAATTAAAGGAATTTGCACTGGTGGATTAACCTACCACTATGCGTTGCCAAATGCTCCGTAAATGTTTGTAGAGTTGGCTACACTGATCTTTCAACTGCTTGAACTCTTACTGGAGTAAGAGTGTTCAAAACTGAGACAGCGCGAGTTCCTTCAATTCCATATGCAAAGAAAAATGTCTTAAGACTAGGAGGAAACAAGAAATGACATCCATTTCCTTCCGCTGCTGTTTGTCTTGCTTGGTGTGTTGGGTTTTCTTGAGATAGATCTGGATATATAGCTTAGACTATTGTGGAATAGGCGACCCTCCTGACTCTGCCTCCTAAGTACTTGGATTTCGAGCGTAAGATGCCCACTCCATAATACTGATAAATTGTTGACATTATAGAATTGACCTGTTAAAAATAATGGAGAATTAGAAAGAGGTTTTCTTTTGGGGGGGGTAGTCTTATCTTATACCATTGAAATGATCAATACTTAAGAGGCAGAGACCACACCAAGATAAATGACTTCTCTGTGAAATAGTCCAGAGCAGTTATCCTAAGTCATGTATACTTGTTTTCCAAGTCCCAGGACCCACTCTCTAGTAAAGACGGTTCTCACCTGCCCCAGACATTGCAACAGTCTGTGAACGCTGACTTTCCGTGTCTGTCAGTGAGATGGTCTCTTCTGTTCTTGGCAGTCACCCTCTTACCCCTTTGGTCCTTATCTGTGCCGAGAGCACAACTTGTAGCGTAGTAGGCCTGCACATTTCATAGCGTAGTAGGCCTGCACCACACAGGCTCCTTCTGTCATCAGACGCTGCTCACCCGTGGTAGTGTGACTAGGCTCTGCTCACGCATGCACAATTCATGTACCACACGCATGCACAATTCCAGTACAAGCGTTTGGCTGTCCTCGGTCTTGTCTTCCAGGTAACTTCGGAAGCTGACTGTCCTGTTCCTCAGGCTGTGGCAAAAGCCGCACAAAGCTTTCTGCCCGAATTGTGTAATATTTACTTGTCCTGAGCTTGGCTTTTTTTTTTTTTTTAACGTCGCCTGATTTCAGATGGTATGGTGCGAGCATTCTTGACGGAGGTGGGGAAGGAGGGAAAGGTAGAGGTGAAGCTGGGTAACACACGGAGCCGCTCAAAACAGACACATCCAGGTGTGGTGAGCGAAAACAGCCACGGTGGGGAGAAACCACTTAAGAATACAAACCATCAGCACGATCAGCGAAACGAAGGACACAAGCCAGGTGCATTAGCAGCGGGGAAATCTTAGGTCTGCTTTTCCTGAGGGGACATTAAGGTGAAGGCGAACGGCGTGACTGGAAACAAGCCTGTGTAAGAACCCAGAAGACTATGAGTGTGCTTGTCAAACGACTGCAGGGGACTGACGACTGACTGACTGACTGAAAACTGGATTCTAAATCGTAATTCATACGACTCTGTTGGTGCCACAAGCAGGTTCGTTTCCTGTCTCCTGCCTCTTCCTTAAATCTCAAGATCCCTTCCCAGTGAGGAGAACAGAAGTTAAAGGAGTCATGGTTTTCGTGTTTCTTTAATGTTTTAAGTTCAGTGTGCAGGGGCAAGTGTGACTGAACCAGACAGACCTGGAAACATGGGCTTTTTCTTAGCTAGGCTGTTCAGCTCTCCAAATATCAGGAGACTTGGTCTTAAGCAGATGAAACACAGGGGACTTGCTGACTTACAGGACGAGGCTGGGATGAGAGAGTACAGAAGAGGGATGTGTCTCCCTTTATGTCTCCTTTTAGAGATGGGGTACAGGGGCTCCTCCTCCCACTTCCAGTCCACACCTCTCAGCAGTGGCCCAGGGCTGTCGCCAGCATTAAAAAAAACTCAGATTGTCTTAAAACTAGCATCGCGGCAGGAGATCACCTCTCTAAGCCCCTGCATTGGGGTAGGAGGTTGTCTTAGTTAGGGTTTTACTGCTGTGAACAGACACCATGACCAAGGCAAGTCTTACAAAGGACAGCATTTAATGGGGGCTGACTTACAGGTTTAGAAGTTGAGTCCGTTTTCATTGAGGTGGGAGCAGGAGGAGCTGAGAGTTCTACATCTTCATCTGAAGGCTGCTAGCAGAATACTGGCTTCCAGGCAGCTAGGATGAGTGTCTTAAAGCCCACGCCCACGGTGACACACTTACTCCAACAAGGCCACACCTCCTAATAGTGCCACTCCCCGGGCCAAGCATGCGCAAACCACGACCGAAGTTGACTCTCTAAGCATTCAGGATAAACACCTACCAGAATCAGGGACATTCGAGAAGGATTCAGAGAGGTGTGGGCCATAGGAAGGATGGCTGCTGGGAAGACCCGGGTGCACAGTCCCCAGGAGAGGTGACATCACTGGCCACCAGCACAGGGTGTGGAGCAGTTACAAGGTTCTTGCCGTTTCTGCTTGCATACTTCCCAGCAAGGTTAAACAGATCAATAAGAAAGCAAAAGCTGGAAAACCCGCTACTTCTTACCATAGTCAACAATGGTGTCGGGTGGGTGATGCTTTGACACCTTTACAGTAAGCTTTCTGTTATTATTTAGAAATATCCTGCTGAACAAGATATATAATTTATGTGTATTCAGAATAAGGCCAAACATCCATTCCTTGTACGTTGTCCTTGATCAGCTGTGTACACTAACTCTCCCCCAAGCTAACCACCACCCTGAACTTCTGAGCTGATACTCTCTCCTCTTTACAGTTTCCCATATGTCTGTGTTTCCCTGAGTCTGTCCATCCACCATTCACATGTATCGGAATCACCCAGAGAAGTTATTAAATGCGGACTGCTGGGCTGCAGCCCAGAGTGTCTGCTGCTCCTGAATCGGGTTTGGAATGATGTTGCCGATCTGCCTGCCACTAACAACTCCTCTGGATCATGTTGACCCCTTGGTCCATATGCTCAGAGAACACCAGATTTTCGCTGTTGCCTCTTTATAAGTAGTCGTACTATATGCATTCTCCTGTGACTTTTTTTTTTTTTTTTTGTAAACCTCAAAATTGAATAGGGTAATGATGGGCTATTCATGTTCCATTTACATAGTTTTTTTCTCTCTCGTTGATTTCCACCCACTGAGGTAATCAGGGAAGAGGCAGAGAAATGGGAAGCAGTCTGTGTAAGACACCAGCAGGAGTCCACGCCTATCCAACGCGTAGCATTGGTGCCCCCTGGTGTACAGTGCAGGAATTGCTGTGGCCCTTGGAAAGAAAAGCCTTGCGGCTGTGTTACCTACTGCAGAAGTCCAGATTTAAGGCTTACCAAGGCCTGTCATAGCCCTCTTGTGTAAATCCACTCCAAAGGTCCGATAACACGGGCTTACGCTCGTCAAACAGGACTCGTGTAGCCGGGAGGTGATGTGACAAATGGAACTTGGGTTGACCATGCCTAATGTGAAAATCCAGTCTCTGAAACCCTTCCAAAACAGGCACACTGTTTTAAGCCTTCACGTGACACTGGAAAGGGAGAGAGTCTCCTGTGATGAGTCGTGGTCAAAAGGCCGGCACACTAAGAATTCTACGTAGAATGCCTCTTATATTCAACATATAAAATATATAAGACACAATGAAGGATTTTCACCGTTTTTATGCCGAGTATTGTATGGCCCGAGCTGGCTTTGAACTTGCTACATGGCCAACAATGACTTTGAACGCCTACCTCGTTGGCCTCCACCTCCTAGGGCTAGAATGGTGGGGATTACACAGCCAGTCTTTTGCGTGCGCTGAGTACAGAACCCAGGTTTTGATGTGTGCTGGGCGGGCACTCGGCCAGCTAAGCTACATCCCTGATCTTGACCCCGAGTGTCTCTGGCAAGGGAATCTGCTCTGTGTTGCCTATAGTGAGGTTTGTCATCTTGTCGTTGGACACGTGGGATGACGAAGGGCCAGAAAATTTTTAAGAAAACCATGAGAGAAATGTCTCCTTTTTTAATGCATTCGCACGTTGCCTTCATTCTTATTTATTTCTACGTGTGTTTAGTAATCTACTTTAAGAAGCTTGCCCAAGATCAAGGCGGAGTCTGTGTAGGCCTCAGAGGAAGACACATCATGTTTTCATTTCGCCTCGCTGCTCCCCAGGCCTTTCCTGCCTGTAGCGTTTACCTAGCCACCCTGAATATGCTCCCCTGGTGGGTATTGGAACCTTCTCCAAGACTGGGTTCCAGTTAGTGTTTCCTGGACTCCTGAAAGCATCTTCCTTTCATCTGAGTGGCTGGAGATGCTTTAAAAAGATGCACTGTGAGGGGCGCCTGTGCTCTCCTCTCTTCGTTGGACTTGAATGCTGACCTGGTCTTGTGTGTATGCCCAGCGGTGAACTGTACTTAATGCTTTTGTTGTGCAGGGGGTTTCCAAAGAAGGCCGGCAGAACTGCTAGAATAGCCTCCGATGAGGAGATCCAAGGTACAAAGGACGCCGTCATTCAAGACCTGGAACGGAAGCTCCGCTTCAAGGAGGACCTTCTGAACAATGGCCAGCCGGTACTGACGGGACGGGGAGGGGCTTAGGCTGGGAGGGGCTTAGGCTGGGACCCCCGCGGGGCTCCCGCTAGCCAGACCTCTTCTGGTTCACATTCATAAGACTTGTACACCAGACTCTGCCATTATGCCTGAATCTCAGCAGCCCTCTTAGGGAGTAGGAGAGAGATGGGAGTACTGAAGGCAGCAGCTAGGGCCGACACCGCAACAAAGAATATGCACTGCTCTAAAGGACCCACGGAGAGTCCGCCTTGCCTAGGTGGCTCCTTGGGGAAAAAATAGGACGGTGCTCTGGGATAGCAGCGAGCTAGAATGAAAGAGTTCTGCCTAGAATAGCCTGTGCCAGAAAAGCCACTGCTGGGGTTGAGGCTACCCTCCTTGACGGAGCAGACGCTGTGGCCACAGCTCGCAGTAATGCCTGTCCCGCCGCCTTGTTCCAAGTATTAAAGCCACACTGCCACAGTTGACAGCAGAAACTACTCCTGCCTTAAGGCTGTAGGTTTACTGACTATGACCACCAATCTGATGGGAAACAGATGGTTCACCCACTACTTAAATTTTCCGTAGCTGAGTTTGCTTGCTTAATCGTTTTTGTATCATCTCAGGGTTTTTTTTAAAGGGCTGGGAAAGGCTAGCAACATTAGGTAGCCTGGACGTAGGAGATGAGTCTTTTCTGGCTTTATCATGAAATGCCAGAAAAATAAGCTTGCATAAAAGCCGTCTCAAACGCCTTTTCAGAACAGAAAATGCTCTAGGTTTCTGGGGTTTTTGATCGTGAAATGATAAAAATGTGGGTGAGCCCTGCTTAACTGGCCACTTGGAAAGTAGAGGAATATTAGATGCTGATCTTAGTGATTAAGGGCTTCTAATCTAACAAAGATGAAGCTTCTCGTGAGCTTCGAGATGCTTATTTCGCTGGGTCCTGAGGCTCTGCAGAAGGGGGAAGATGTGACCCCAGCTCTAACCCGTGACTGCACGCACTCTGGAAGCCTTCCCTGACTCTGTCAACAAAAGCTGTTGGAAGATTAAAACAGATGCTTATGGGAATCTTTTTTAGCCAGGTGAGGGCATCTCTCCAACTCCTCTCCAACACAAACAATTTTTTTTTAAAGTATTCCTTATGGATAAGGATTCCCTTGGATTAAAAAAAATAAAACTTCTATAAGGTACAATTCAACGATATTATTGGTTTGTATATATTTCATAACTCATATATGATATATTATCTATGTTTATCTGTCTAACAATAAGTAATCCTTCATAGTAACTTTCATTTGATAGTTTAGAACAAGAAAACTGAAGTTCCTCTTTTTAAAAAATGGATTCTCGAATGAGTCGTTCATACGATTACAGAGTATTCTGTTAGTTATTTTGGCTTCTGTAGACAAGAGCTTGTATTTCCACATATCACACTGATATGAAAACCTAACTGTGACGTGAGATCGGCTTCTGGGGGACGCGGGGCATCTTGGTGAAGGAGTAGGTACCCAGTCACTATTTCTGCCTATGCAGGGCAGTGTCCCACTGGTGGTGATAAAATCCTCCACCAGAACGTAAGGAAGACTTTGACAGAGATAAAGGCAATAAGAGCCCGTTTGGAAACTGAACTAACTCCCTTGTCTTAACAGACTTGATAAAATCACTTTGCATAGCCGTCCTGGACCAGACCACTCCCCGAAGCGTTTGGACACCCTCTTCTTGTCCCCTATTAGCAAATGAAATAATTTCAACCTTAGGGCTACTTGGCATTTGATCTGTTTCACTTCCCAGTTTCAGCTGGGACAAGAACCAGGAATTACTGGAAACTGCAAATTCATCCAACATACTTTTCTGATTAGAGAATGCTGAACAGTCCTTGTGTTAACATTCAGAAGTTTTGAAGGGTCATCTGAAATAATGCTTGTAGTTCTATATTTTTCAGATTCTACCCTACCAATTATTCCTTATTTCTAACCGATCCCTTGTTGAAATGGGCCCCTAAAGGGATTTGTAAACTCACAAAGTTCCTCGCAGATCCATAATTCTAAGGCACACAGGACCAACAGTCAAGTACAAGCATTCTATTAGCAGACAACAAACCTGCTGTCCAGTTCCACCTAGGAAGGGTCCCGCAGAATTACCAGCCAACTGCTAGAGGCAGCAACAGTGTGCATGTGCGAGCTGAGGACGCTGGAGGCTGGAGACTTGTCCTTACTCCAGCCTTGGGTAGCCGTTCTTTGCGGGTTGTGTTTGCTTCGCGTTGCTCACACTGCACAGCGGCCGAGGCAGTGCGCTCATGTAGATGGAGCGTATTCTGTGGGTCACGCGTGGCGGGGACTGACTGGTGGGATTGGGTTCGCTCGCAGCCCCTGCTTTCCCTCTCGGGGCTCCACGTGCTGCCCTTTTAAGAAGGACACGGCTATCCTATGTGGACTTAGTCTTGGATCGCTCACATGGATCAGGGGACAGCTGCCAGGACTCCTTATCTCATCTCCCAATCTTGGGATTTAGACTACATGGAGCAGAAGCAGGGGAGAAAAGCCTAACAGAACAAAGCCAGGAAAAGCAGCAGACTCGGATAGAGCTAGGAAGCTGAAGAGAGACTAGTCACAGAAAAATGTCCAGCCCTACTTTATATTTTTATTCCCTTTCCATAAGCAGTGCATGATTGTGCTCTCCCGCTAAGCTTGTATTTCTGTGACTCATTTCGTGCAGAGGCTAACCTATGAGGAAAGAATGGCTCGCCGCCTGCTCGGTGCCGACAGCGCAAACGTCTTCAACATCCAGGAGCCGGAAGAAGCAGCAGCCAATCAGGTACTGCATTGCCCCTAGAGCGCTGAGAAATAACCACGGCTCCGCCCACTCTCCCACGCTCTTTCTGGGCTCTGTTCTTGGGATCAATTGTGTGACAATTGTCTCAGGCAAGTTATAGAAAAGGGAGATTGCTGTCCTGTCAACCTCGTAGGTGTCACCTACTAGACTGGACAGTTACATATACGTCTCACTGCTGAGTGATTGATTAGTAGAGCCTCTCAGTGAACTAATTGATATTATTGCTACTGATCTGGTATATACATGGGTGTGTTTTCCTTTCCGGTATCTTCATGTTTCTCAAACTGTCCTATGCTCTAATGCAAAATGGCTTGCACGGAAAACCCCTTTTCACCCTTTCTCGTTGACGTAAGCTAACCAGTCAATGCCCCCATAATGTTCTCAACGTCAGCCAAAAGTAGAAAGGGAACCTTTGCCCGCTTTCACCTAAGTGATCATAAATCACTAACCGACCCGAGATCGGAAGGGGCAATCTTACACCCCCACCGCCACCAAAAAGGTCACGCGTGGATCTACTCTTTAGTTCAGCTTCTCCCAGTTGGAGTTGGATGGTGTAGGTCTCACGAGAAAGCCAGATGAACAGAAGAGGGCCACCAAGGCGTTAAAGCAAGGCTGAAGGTTCTCGGGAGGTCCTCGCCCTTCTCCTGACCTTAAGAACAGGCCTCCTTCAGTCTGGGAACGTCACTGTGCTCCGGCCATGTTTGCCACCGCACACATTCCTTCAGAGGAAGCTCGGAAGCCTGCTGCATATTCCAGCCTGTCTCATCTCTTGTTTTCTGCCGTTACAGGACGCTGGGGCTCCTCGGGCTTCTGTAGGGGGTCCTCTGGACGGTCAAAAGGTTAAGCTCTACCCTTCTCCTCTGTCCAGTCTCCCACTGTGCCGACCTTCTCTGCTTCCTTTTTGTGTCTGTGTGTCTGTCTCTACTGCTGTGTGGTAATTATAAATACTGTGGGTGGTGTCGGTATTTCACGTGATCTCACATGAACCTGTTTCTTACCACTTATCTACAAAGTTGACTTTAGTTTCAGTGTGAGTAAATACAATCAACTGAAAGATTTTCATTTATTAGACACCAATCTGGGAATGGGGTGGTCCATTTGATAGCAATTAAATGAAACAAAACAGCTTGTAGTGTATGGTTTTTCATAATTTTATTCAGACCAATCGACTGTTTTCAGGTTCAATAACTTTTTAAAGACAAAAAGCATAATTAAAATGGTCTCTTAAACAAGCAGGGCAGGGCAGGGCAGGGTACATTGTAATCCCAGCATTTGCAAACCTGGGGCATTGATATGGCCGAGCTCAAAATGGGAAAACCCAGACGTCTCCTGCATACTCTGACCCTGGGAATAGGTGATGATGGGCTGTCTCGTGTTCACGGTAATTTGCAGGCGGGAAGCCGCAGGCTCCACGCTAAATACTGACTTGTAACGATGGAGCCTTGGCGTTGCCTCTGTGTGTGCGTAAAGGGTACTATCAATCTTGCTTTTGCTTAAGAGATGGGCTGCCGATTTAGGGGAGGGGGGAGCCCCTATGTAACATGTGTATCGTGTAAAGTAAAAGTAGAAAATGTGGTGCTGACTTCCCCTTGATCATTTGAGAAAATTCTTCGGGCCATTAAAGTTGCTTGCCCATGCACCGACAGCCTTCTGGAGGGGCGTGGCACCCACGTGGTTTTTTTACCCTGTAGAAGAGACCAGAGTCTCCTTCCTAGGAGTGTAGAGTAGATAGCCTTCCCTTCTTATTTTTAACAGTTCCTCTCCACCCCTTTCAAGACGAGTAGTGGGTGTTTGCTTGTTTATTTATTTGTGTGTTTGTTTTATTTTTGGAATAGGGCTTTAAGGTGATTTTAAATATCACACAAACTTAACTTCAGATATTTTCTGTTATCCTATGAAATTGTATTGAGCCCAGATCATGAGTCACTGAAAAATAAGACAACTGGTCCCCCCACCTGCCTGCGTTTTGTTAGTGAGGGAGGTACACACGTCTCAGGAGATGCTGATGTGGACCCTCTGTGTCTGGCCTAGGAATACAAAGTCTCCAGCTGCGAGCAGAGGCTGATCAGTGAGATTGAGTACAGGCTGGAGCGCTCCCCTGTGGACGAGTCAGGAGACGAGGTGCAGGACGCGGACGTGCCCGTGGGAAACGCGGCCGCTCCCTTCTTTGAGACGAAACTGAAGCATTACAAGATCTTTGAGGGAATGCCCGTGACGTTCACGTGTCGCGTGGCCGGGAATCCACAGCCAAAGGTAAGCAAAAATCATCATCACTCTTCAAGCACTGCTATAAGGGAAAAAGCAAGAGAGGAGGAAGAGATCCTCTGGTTGCACCTTTGCTTCATTAGAAATAATCAAATCACTGAAAATGTATGACTAGGAGAGATCGCGCCTCATATAATTAAATTTTAGAGCCAAAAGTTAATCTAATTCTGGTGATTACTGCATAATACAGTTTTCATAACTTGGATCCGACTTTAAAAAAAAAAAAAAAAGGAGTTAGAAAGCCAGCTGCGGTGGCTCACACCCTTAATCTCAGCACGCGGGAGCAAAGGCAGACAGATCTCTGTAGGTTCGAGGCCAGTCTCATCTACATAGTGAATTCCCAAGACAGCCAGGGGTACATAGTGAAAGCCTCAAGCAGAAAGGGGCGAGTTAGAAAAACTATTGCAGTGAAAGTTTACCATCAGGACTAGATATGTCCGTCTTCTGATGGGAGGAAAGGGGCGGGAGGTTTTTCATTAACATTTAGGTGAAGGCACTCAGCAGTGAGTTCTGCTCCTGCTCATCCCTCCCCGGTCCTCCCCTTCCAGCGGGTTCTGTCTCCTAGCTAGACGCCCTTCGGCTTTAATAGTGCAGCTGGCCCGTTACCTTGTGAAACTTGGAACTTTCGAAAAAGGTCTTTCGTTTTCTGGGGAGAAACGCTTGACAGAGCCTGCGTATGGTGGTCAGAGGGCGGCGGCGGGAGTCACGTCCCTCCTGCCGCGTGGGTTCTAAAGATGGAAAGCCCCCTCACCCCGGCCCCAACAGCAGAGCTTTTAAATGGCGTTTCCAGCCGGGCAGTAGTGGCGCACGCCTGTAATCCCAGCACTCTGGGAGGCAGAGGCAGGCGGATTTCTGAGTTCGAGGCCAGCCTGGTCTACAGAGTCAGTTCCAGGACAGCCAGGGCTACACAGAGAAACCTTGTCTCAAAAAAATAAATAAATAAAAATAAATAAATAAATAAATAATAAATGGCATTTCCAAACTCAAATGCTTTGGTGGAGTTGGATTAGAATGTCAGTTTGTGCCCTTGAGTTTCACGTGTATTTATTTTAAAGAAGAAATTATTTTAAAACATAAGGGACTAAAGTAGGCTTCGGTCGGGAATCAGCTCCCTCTCTCCCCCCCACCCCCAACCCCCACTGGGTCACAAGAAGAAAATGACAATGGGAAACCACGTGGCTTTGAAAGGGAATGCTAACGAGTCTGGAGGCTGTGCACGCAGCCACAGATGAGCCTGTCCCTTAACGTCTCTTGGTGTGGCCAGCCCACCCTTTGGCTGTGTAGTTCACGGGGAAATAATGAGTTTTCACACGTCTGTGCACAGCTGGTGTGTTAAAGGTGAAGGAAGGAAGATGCTTTCATAAAAGCAATAGGCTAGTGCGTGTTTTATTTGTAGCTGGGCATGTCGGCACATACCTTTAATCCCAGCGTTTGGGAAACAGAGGCAGGAGGACCACTGTGAAGTCAAGGCCTGGTCTACATAGCAAGTCCAGGGCAAGCCAGAGTTGCATAGTGAGACCTAGTCTCAAAAAATGTTTTCCTTCATTTGATCAAGATTTATTTTTAACCTAATTATTTTTAACCTGGTTTTCTGTCAGTCCAACTTACATAGTTAAAAATTATTATGCCTTTCAATTACACTGTATTCTTTTTAAAATGTCGGGAAGAGTTGTTATTCTAAACATGGATTATGTGCATTTTGACCCAGAATTACAATGGCCAGTGACCTGTGTGTAAGAATAGGGTACACCAGACGGGCGGTGGTGGCGCACGCCTGTAATCCCAGCACTCTGGGAGGCAGAGGCAGGCGGAGTTCTAGGCCAGCCTGGTCTACAAAGTGAGTTCCAGGACAGCCAGGGCTGCACAGAGAAACCCTGTCTCGAAAAAACAAACAAAAAGAATAGGGTACACCAGGCTGGAGAGATAGCTCAGCAGTTATGAGCACGCACTGCTCTTTTCGTTGAGGACCTGGGTTTGGCTGCCAGCACCCACAGCAGGGGGCTCACGGTCCAACGCCAGCTCCAGGGACCTGATGCCCTGTTCTAGCCTCTGCACGCGCGCGCACACACACATACACGGACACACACGCACACAGCACACACAACTTTAAAAAATAAACTGGAGTTGAACTTGCTGCTACCTGCTCTTGGTGCTCACAATTCAGTCTCCTGCAGAGATGCTTGCTTTGCCGTTTTCACCGCACCCTCTGCAGACCGGGCACTGTTAACGCGTCTAACCTGGAAGAGCGCATGCTCAGTCTGCCTCCTTGTTTCCTTCCACAGATCTATTGGTTTAAAGATGGCAAGCAGATTTCTCCGAAGAGCGATCACTACACCATTCAGAGAGACCTCGATGGGACCTGCTCTCTCCACACCACGGCCTCCACCCTAGACGATGACGGGAACTACACCATCATGGCTGCCAACCCGCAGGTGAAAACAGATGGAGGCTGGGCGTGGTGGTGCGGGGTTTCCAGCCTTTGATTAGGCGCAGGGACTGCTTAATTAAAGGGCGAAGTTATACTTTTTTTAACCTATAAAACTGTTTTCCACATCTTGTATCCATCTTCTCTCTCTCTCTCTCTCTCTCTCTCTCTCTCTGATAGAAACTTTCTTTGCTTTGCAAGCATGTAGTTCATCAAGAATTCCTATAGGAACGATCCTGGCACACACGTGCATTCCTCCTGCAAGTACTTTCAAGGGTCTCTTATGCAATCTCCTCTTATTAGGGTTATGGAGTTGCAGTGGAAGGGGGGACAGCGTTTGAAGATAGAAAGTAATCTGTAGAAGAATAAACTGTAAAATTGCAATAGAGTTTAAGTGCAAGAAGATAAAGCAGGAGAAGAAGATACAGACCAAGTGGGGGCAATAAATACAAACTATTAGAAATGCATGTAAAATGTCAGTGGAAATCTGGGTACATACACAGACACACACACACACACACAAATGAATAGAAGGTTATTTTGTACCTTAAGAGATCAATGTGTGACAAGGTAATTTCCATAAGTCCACGGAAGTATATAAGTCACATATTTAAAAGAGGGGGACTAAAATTAACAAATGTATCACAGAATTCATAAAAAGTCATATTTTACTATCCTAATCCGTTTGTATCAGTTCGTATTTCACTCCCCTGAGAGACGTTGTTGGAAGACCTGTTAGTGTGTGGTCATACCGTGATGACTGCGTTCCGTCTTGCTTCGCCTCTGAGTGAATCAGAGTCAGGCCTGGCTAGTATCTGTGTGGGAGACGATGATATTTTAGCAAAACTCGAAGGCTTGAAAGTTCATACAGTATTTTTTCCTACCCGATTTCCAGTTTCTTTACAAAGAAATCTGTGTGCGCTACCAAAATTAGACTGAAATAAATTATTCGGATAATCATATTATGTAAAAGCACAGCAACATCTTCACCATCATCAGAAAATGTCTATATTAACACGCCTTCTTGAGGCTCTAATTTTGTCACTAATGACCATGAGACCACTATCCTGGGGGAAAAAAGGTCAAAATCGTCACACTCTTAAGGGGGTGCGGTGACAGCTCACAGGGCAAATCACCTTCCAGGAGAACACGAGGACCCGTGTCCTGATCCCCAGTCCCCACATTAAAAGCTGGGTTGTGATGGCACCTGCCCCGCCCCGTAGGGAAAGGCTGACGTAGGCGGATCTTTAAGGCTCACTGTCTAGTGCTCTAGCCTGAGCCCTGAGGTCCGGATGCAGTGAAAGACAGACACTGCCCCAGAAAGCAAGGTGGAGAGGATGACCAAGACTAATGCTGAATGACCTCTGACCTCTACGAGCACACATGTGCATGCACACCTGCGCACACCCATAGGCATAAAAGTTACACACTAATGTTTATGTTCCTATTTGGTGTGCTTGAGGGTGAGAACAGTAGAATTTGCCTGTCTGTCTGCCTTCCTTCCTTCCTTCCTTCCTTCTTTCCTTTCTTTCTTTCTTTTTTTCTTCCTTTTCTTCCTTCCTTCCTTTCTTTCTTTCCTTGTTTTTGGTGTATTTCCTTGACCATTAACAAAGTTCATCTGTCAGTTTTCTAACTGCTTAAAAACAAATGCTGGAGAATTCAACAAAATCCCGACTCTTCCGTTGGGCTCCCTGTTCCGCTCGGAAGGCTGGCAGTATTTATGGGGTATTGACGCTTCTGAGAACTTGCCAGGACTGGTTCTTGCGATTAATTTCGGTGCATTTTCCTAGCCTGTTTGAAATTGTCAGTGGGATCAGCTGTGTTATAGAACAGAAGAATGCTGATGTAGAACTGCAGTTGAAGCTGCTTTTCTGCTCTTCTAAATCCTGCCTGTGCATGGGAGAGCTCTAAACAAGAGAGTCAGAACACACAGCTTAAGATACCGGCCAGCCCCAAGGGTATCTATCTGCTTACAGAAACTGTTTTGATAAACTGTACTACAGTCCTAGTTAAAGGAAGACTACTAAAGACTGGATCAGTGCACACTGCACGCCTATATCAGGTTACACTGGTGAATACATATGCTTACCGTTTTCCAGTTAAAAATATAATCTTACACAAATCCTGTCTATAAGCCACGCCCTCCCATTCCTCCATATTGGAAACAAAGGAATGAGGGAGTGGAAGCAGAAGGCACCGCCCAGGCGCTGTCTTAGAGGGGGGGGGGGGAAAGACTGCGCTCAAGCGTGTGTGGACTCTGCGGTTCATTACCTATGGCCTTCGGGAATCAGTTCACAGCCCTCCTTCCTGCAGTGGAAAGCAAGAATGATAATGTGGCTTTATACAGCCCGTGTAAGAAGCACTTGGTTTCCCTGACGTGTCGTGTACCTTCTGCGCATGCTAGTTGTTCCCATCGTTCCGATTCATGGACACACCCCACCACCACCATCCTAAGACTGTAGCCGACACTTGGCTGAGCTTATGGGACCAAGATGTCAACCGTGAGTGCTATGAGAGGTCCTCTCCGTATTACCGTTGGAGAGCGAGCAAGTCGATTGGGATGGAATTTGTAAGACAGTTGCTGCTGTGTGGTCTTCTGACCTCCTGCTGTTCCCTTTGTCACCCCCATTGGAAGAAGTGGGGCATCGCGCACACACACGCAGCTGTGCCACAACCACCACAGCTGTGAGCTAGAGCCGGGGACCACACCCACAGCACAGCTGAGGCTGCCGGCCACACAAGAACTGGAAAGCTGCAAACCCACAGCCAAGAGACAATTGGAAAGAATACTTACTGCCCTCATCCTAAGCCCCCAGACCTCTGCCGTACCAACCCCAGGCTAAATCCCCACGATCAGCCCCCCTCCGTGCCCACCTACTACCCTCTGGGATTGAAAACACGGAGATGGTAGCAGTGGACCAGATGACATCAGCAAACTGAAATCCCAGCCCTCCTCCCATAATTTTAGCAAAGGGTGATTTACGGTGAAGGTTCTGGGTTGACCAGGAGGAGCAAAAGACTCAAAGAAACCCGCAGTGAGACAGACCCAGAACTCACAAACCAAGAGAAGCTGAGAGGCGGAACCTGTACCCACAGGCACGGGAGGCCAAGGTTCAGTGTCCCCCACCCCCACCCTACCCCCCACCCCCGCCCCAGGAAAAGGGGGCAGGGCCTCATGAAGGAAGTCTGAGTTCCTAAGCGGACACTTAGGATCAGGTTGTGGTGATGTGTACATCTCTTCAGCGTTGCTGGAAGAGGACTGGGCAGTTAGTGATGTTTTCACAAGTTGTTCTTATTCCAAGAGTCTGATCATGTTGCCTGGTTGATTTTGCTTCCAAAAGTAAAAGCTCTTTCTTCATCCTGAGTTATCAAGAGCAGGTGTGTCCCTGTCCAGCTGTTCCAGGTGCAGGCCCTGTGCATCATTTATAGACAAGGGGACTCATTTTCCTACACATTAAGAAAATGTGGCACTGCCGGGCGTGGTGGTGCACGCCTGTAATCCCAGCACTTGGGAGGCAGAGGCAGGCGGATTTCTGAGTTCGAGGCCAGCCTGGTCTACAGAGTGAATTCCAGGACAGCCACAACTACACAGAAAAACCCTGTCTCAAAAAAACAAACAAAAAAAAAAAAAAAGAAAGAAAGAAAGAAAGAAAGAAAGAAAGAAAGAAAGAAAGAAAGAAAAGAAAATGTGGCACTGAAACCAGAGCAAGTGGCAGGCCATTTATCTGCCTACACTTTGGCAGACCTGGTCTTCCGTAGCTGTAGATACATGGTGTTAAAAATAATTACCCAGCCACAACCTTACAACATCTGGCATTGCACACTGAGTCATGTTCTTGTCACTTGTGACTTTTTAGTGATTTAAAAATAAGAATGCTGCAGGTAGATAGACATGAATACAAAATCAGCAGGGAAATCTAACTCCTTCAAGGAGCGCTCCTTAGCGCTCGTTCTCAGAAGCGAGCTGTGTAGCCAGCAGGAAACCGCCGCCAGCCCTCTACTGCCCCGTGCTCCTCAGCTTCCTCTGGGTTTTTTGTTTGTTTGCTTTTCTAATTTTGAGGGCGTTGGGGGTTAAAGCGGAGACAGCTCATACTCTGTAGCCTACATGATGTGAAATGGCCAAGAGGAGGCAGGGATCAGAGTGGAAAACTTCGTTCTGTCACGTGACCCGGCAGCCAGGGCTTTCCTGAGCCGTGGAAAATAATTACAGAAAGCAGGCAAGAAGGGAGCTGAGAACCAGGGACAGAGGGAGACAGAGAGAGAGGCTCCGCAGGACGGTTTAAAACAGAACGTTTTCCCACCTCGATGGATCTCTGGGGAATAAGAAACAAGCTGGATACTGTTAGCTACCTCTAAACTTTACTTGGGATAGAACACGCAGCTCGAACCCCGTGCCAGCCGGGCCATGTGCTGCACTCTGTGCGTATGGCTGGGGCAGTTCATCAGAGACCAGAGCATCGCACAGCTTAGCGTGATTGTGCAGCACTACCCCAGACGTTGCCAGTCCAGAGATCACGGAAACAGTTTGTTTCAGACGCTAATCCTGTCTTTAAGACACAGCTGAATCTAAACACGAGTGTTTTGCTGTGTTTTGTTGCGTTGCTAAGTTACCGTAGCTGCATTTAAGCTGGGAAGGCTTGTTTTGCAGTTTGATGTTCTCCTCCAGTTGCGTGATGTACACAAGCGTGGCAGGCTTTTGACAAAGGCTCATGAGCCACGAGTTATGCTCATAAACTATGAAACATAAATGTTATTTTCATATCATGTAAATAATTGGCTTCACGCGACGCGGCATCAAATAACCTCTACAAGCTGGGCGTTCCACACAGAATCCTTTCAATAAGTCAAACTTCTTGCTTGTACTGTAACTTTAAGCTCGGTGGATTTTTTTTTTCCACCTAAAATAGACGTAACACAGAGCTGAGTTAAATACAGAAAATTAGTGTGTTGGTTGTGTTCGTGTCAGCATCTGGTCGTACTCTAGGTTTTACTTAGCCATTCACTTGCATTATAATAATACAGCAGATGGAAATCTGAAAGTTAAAACCAAGTAGAATACTGTGTCCTTGTGTATAGCGGTGATGACGTCTGTGGTTGGCTGGATTATCCAGAGGACAGAGATCACTCGGTGCTGATTCCCCAGGAGCAGTCTCTTAGTAAGGTGGTCAGCCCTCACGCCTGAACGTTCTTCTGAGGTGCACAGGTAGCATCTCTGAAAGGGTTCCCCTGAATTCTAGGTTTGTTTTTCAAAGGAAAATTTAAAAGTAGGTAACTTCTTAGTTGAGATGCTTTCTAAAGAGTTCCTGTATTGGTTAGCAATATACTACAGTGTTTTCATTAAATTATTTACTGATTGTGGGGGGAGAGGAGAGAGGAGAGAGAGAGAGAGAGAGAGAGAGAGAGAGAGAGAGAGAGAGAGAGAGAGAGAGAGAGAAGAAACTCATGTGTCCATGGAGCTCAGATTTGGCTTGTGGGAATCAGTTTCTCTTCCCAGCATGTTGGTCCCAGAGGCCAAAGTCAGGCTGCTGGGTTGGTAACCATCCACTTACCTTCTGAGCCATCTCACTGATACAATAATATATTTAGCCAGTAACAACAACAGAGTAATCAAACATATAATCTTATCTTGTGAAGACAAAGCCCTCCCCATTTATATGCAGAATTGAAGTTAATATATGAGTAGAAAGATTATAAATGATAACCTCTTCCTTTTAGCACCTCTGTGAGGCAGGCAGGTGTATAAAAGAAAATCAGAAACCAAATGGACACAAAGAGGATCCTATTAAACAATTCATATTTGCTTTCCCAAGTCCAAGGTTAAAGTGTAAATTTGATTGATACTCTCTGATCATCTGCCTACCATAAGTGACGGGTTAATATAAACTTCCTCCGTGTCCTGGGCTTTACAACGCCACAGGAAAGGGGTATCGATTGCCATGCACTCCACCATCCAATCAGCAGCACAGATACAGAAGCCACGCCCCTCGTCAGTGAATCTGTCAGTAGAACACATACACACACACACACAAAAAAAAAGTGCTTTCTTGTCGGACCTCATAGCAAGCGTTGACTGCTAGGGCACCCATTCACCTAGCAGTAGGAGAGTATTGTCAGTACACTTGCTACCTAGTGATTTTTGGCTCGTCTCTGGTCTGTATACATCCTATGTGTCCGCCTCTCCTGAGTGGCTGCATCCCTAAGGAAGTCATGACCGGGAAACTGGAGAACCAGGTTACTGGATTCCTGCCCTTCGTTAAACCGCACGATGGGTTCCTGCTATGAGATCCTCCCTTGTTTCTTCTGGTGCAGTCTGTCCCTGCTCACTCTCAGTGGAGTCTTCAGAACACACTGCTGCATTGCCAGTCTCTATTGGCATCATGCTACACAGGTTTCTCATCCATCTCAAGCTAGACGTCGCAAAGCCTAATTATGGATGGCGCTTCTGCATCCGGTGGTCCTTCTCTTGCTGTTTCTGTTTGGCCAGCGTCTGAAGTTAACAAGTAGCTCTGCTCATCCCGAGCAGTGGGGGAGGAACTCATCGAAGTTGCTACCTGTGAATACTAGAGATAAGAAAGCTGGAACGGAATCCAGAGCAACATCCAGGGACTTATCCTTCTCATCTGGGTCCCCCGAGGAGTGCACATGTCTACCTACAACTTATCCAGTCTACAGTTGGCAAACTTAAGAGATAAATACAACTCTTGATTAGCTAAGCCTTTAGCATGTGACTCACATGTTCTGGGCATTCTGTTGTTCCTAGCTTTTTTATTTTCAGAGACTACAATCAATGTGACATACCGTCATGACACTTACCTCGTCCTATGCACACACCTCTTACAGGATGCTCATTGTCACCGTGCAGGCCTCCCTTAGTACATGGCTTGCACAAAGCAGTGACACTAAATGTTGATGGACGTATTACTAAGAAGACCCGAGACAGAACCAAGACTATTTGATTCTGATCTCAGAATTGGCCACGAGTAGATGTTTGACTATGCGAATAGAACATCCCAAGAGAAAAATATCCTCCTGTCCTACTTCAGCTTCCTGTTATTTTTTTCAGATTAAGGAGGGTGCCATGTTGAACACTATCCTAGATAAAACTGTGTCTCGTCACCTGAATCCTTTCAGCAAATGGTTTTCCTGAGGCGCTTGGGTTTGGCCACTCGTGGTACATGACTGTGACATAATGTCTTAGGGAGAATAAGATACAAGACTTGTCTAGTGTGTGATGTCTCCCGTGTCTGCATAGCATATAATGTCTTCTCCTGATATCTCTGACAGGGTCGGGTCAGCTGTACGGGACGGCTAATGGTACAGGCTGTCAACCAAAGAGGCCGCAGCCCTCGCTCTCCCTCGGGCCATCCTCATGCCAGAAGGTATTTCAGATGCTCCGTCCTGGGCATCCTGGGGGTTGCTTCTCATCCATTTATCGCTGTGAACCATTGCTGCGGCAATCATAGGATGACAATGGGCACAGACTTGACGTGGGGCCTCCTTAATTTGCCACTTTGCATTTTACAACTAGGAAGGAACAAATATTTGCCCATAAGTGTCCAAACAATTTAACCACATATCCACTAGTTATTAAAGAAGACGCAATTTATAAAGTATTAGAAAGTCAAGATTCAGGACCTTTGCCTGGCACACGAACATGAAAACACCACCAAATGGAACATGTATGTTCAAAACCCAAGTCTAAACCAACAGCTGTGAGGGCTGGCGTCATGCACTGTTACCTCTATTCTTAAAATCAGCAGGATTTGGCCAGAGTACACTCTAAGTCACTCTGTTCGAAACCCAGCACCGGGAGACCGTAAGTCTTATGATGTGTCATGAGACTCCAAGTATTCTCGCAAAGGTCTACCCCCCCCCCCCGAGCCTATGACAGGGGCTGAAATGCTAACAGCAGGCAGGCGCTGGGTGCCATTCCTTAATAATGTATTTGAGTGTTAAAAGAAGTATGGCAAATCAGCCCATCGTGCTTAGCTGTGTCACAGATACAGTGTCCCAAAAGAGCACTGAGTGTAAATTACGGGCCCTGAGTGCAGACGCCCTTGGTGGAGAGATAAGCAGAAAAAGTAGGCAAGCAAGAGGAACCAGAATCACCCAGTGACGACCACAGAGCACTTGCTCCTGACAAGGGCCGAGCATGCGCAGTGGAGGACCAGTCCCCGCTGTGGCAGTGCCAGCCCCGGGAGCCTAGATCTCTGTCTGTAGCCAGAAAGGCACGTTCGTGTCACACCCACCACCGGGTCCTTCTTTTCTACTTCTGTCCAGCAAGTAGAATCCACCTAAACTCCTCCATGTCAGTGACTCCACACGGCACACTGTCGTGTTATATCTGTATTTAAGCTCCGTTGTTAGCCTGACATCACTGAAAGTCTTATTTGCCCCATTACTTTTTTCCTAGTTAAATAGGCTCTTTTTTTTTTCTTTAGTCTCTTCAGCACTGAGGACTGTTCAGTGCTGGGCCTCGGGCTGCGTCTGAGGCTAGCCTCTTCCGCTGAGGCTCAGCCCCGCCCTCGGCTTTTAAACTTAATCTTCCGAATGGTTTCTGACCGTTTGTTCTTACTCGCATCTCACATCGCCTCCGCCATTACGGCCAGTTCCATTGCTCTGGTAACAAGATATACCAAGTCTCAGCGGTCCGCACCCGCTTTCTTTTTAAAAGCAGAATGTTAAGGGCCTTTAGGCATACAAACTAACGAAAGTGCCTAAGAATGTAACTTGTCTTCCTGGGGAACATGAAAGGGGATTTTGATGAGAAATACATTATATTTTTATAAAGTAAGACATTATAATTAGCTACAAAAGCAAAATTATGGTGAAAAGTTAGTATTTATTTCTATTGGGAAAGAATAAGTGTAAAAGATGAGCAAAAGCTGCTGTTATTTCTAACATATCCTAACATAAGCTTTAAAAAATGTCTATTTAGGTAAAAAATATTCTCAAATATAGTAACCTCATTCTCCATTTCCATTTTGTGATGAGTGTTTAGTAGTCTGCTCACTGGAGACTATTATTGATCATAAACTTCCAAATGAAACAAGGGTTGCTTGTTTCATTTTTGCCGTGTACACTTTTGGGGTGGACTCAGACCAGGACTTACGTCTCCTGGAAATTAACCACCATGTGTGCTGTATTTACCCGCCCGCCTCGTCTCGTTTCAAGGCCTCGTTCTCGATCACGGGACAGTGGAGATGAAAACGAGCCCATTCAGGAGCGATTCTTCAGACCCCACTTCCTGCAGGCTCCCGGAGACCTGACCGTTCAGGAGGGCAAGCTGTGTAGGATGGACTGCAAGGTGAGTGTGCCCGCACCTGCCGTAAGGTGACCCGGCATGAGAGACGTGGGCTCTGCCTACATACAGTTATCATCACCGTTTGCTTTACTTATAAACATATGCTAAGTATGATTACTCTGAACTCTACCCGCAGCAAACTCCAGGGAATCACTAAGTCATGCTCACTGTCTTCCTCCCTCTCCCCTCCCCCATCTTGTAGTAACAGTAAGTGTGAGGAATCTGCCCTGCGTCCCAGTCATCAGGTGATCTCATGGTTACCCTGTGCCATGGAGTTACTTACATTTTCATTCTCCCACCACCACCACAGGACTGTATTACTTGTCTTCTTATAGTGGTTATTATTTGTTGACTATTTTAAATTAGCTTACATACCAACAGGTTTCCTTCCGGCATTTTCATACATATTTAACTTGGGTTGGTTTCCAGTCCTGCTCTGCTCCTCCTCTACCTGCCTCCCTTTTCCTTTTCTTCTCTCCCCTACCCGTAGCCCTGCCCCTCATTCCCTCCCCTACTAGTAGCCCCGCCCCTCATTCACTCCCCTACCAGTAGCCCCGCCCCCGTTCCCTCACCTGCCAGTAGCCCCGCCCCTTATTCCACCTTCTATCCCTTGTGTGCTACTATCCTAAGCTTTAGCTCTTAAATGTGGGTAGGTTTTAAAATTATTTGGGCTCCATCTGGTGGTTCTCTCTGGGATTGCAGAACAGGAAAAATGGCTTGTGGAGTTTGGCAGAGAGGTTTTGGCAAAAAACAAATGCTGTTAAAATAAGTTTTCATGGCTCACAACCAAACATTAGGTGGAACTGGGGGAACTCCCTCGGAAGAAGGAGAGGGAAAACTGTAGGAGCTAGAGGGGTAGTGGACACCAGGAGAATACGGCCCACAGAATCAAGTAAGCAGGGCTCATGGGGGCTCAGAGACTGAAGGGACAATCATGGAGCCTGTATGGGTCTGAGCTAGGCCCTCTGCATATATGTTATGGCTGTGTACCTTGGTGTTCTTGTGAGACTCCTAGCAGCGGGAGCGGGGACTGTCTCTGACTCTTTTACCTGCTTTAGGGACCATTTTCCTACTACTGGGTTACCCCTTCCAGCCTTGATGAGAGAGGGTCTGTGCCTTCTCACACTGTAACGTGTGCTGTATTCAGTTGACACCCCTGGGAAGCCTGCTCTTTTCTGAGGAGAGGGGGAGCTGGGGAGGGGAACTGGGTGGAGTGGACGGAGGGAGGGGAAGTGGGATGCAGTCCGTGAGGGAAAATAAGTGAGAAGGAAGGGAGTGTCATGGCTACCCACGCGGCCACCGCGTGGCAAAAGAGAATGGCACGTTGGCACCTCCACAGCAGGCCATGGCTGTGGCCTTACAGGGTAGGGAGCGTGAGTCCTTTGCCAGTATGAAAGAGAAGGTTTGACCGAGGTTTTGCCAGTGACCACAAGAATGGGAGGACCATCTGTGTTCCCTCATTTTTAGTAAGGGGGTACTGTGTGTTGACCAAGCCAGCTCAGTCAGTCAACAGGGTCTCCGGCGCAGGAGTGAGGATTGAAAAGAAAAAAGACAATTGGACAACATTGTAGCATGACCCCAGCCAGTTCTGAGGCTGAGGAGGGTTTCTTTTTTTCCAATCCATTTTTATACCATTTTAATTACATGCAGGTATTAAGGACAAGTAGAACAATGAGGAGCAAGAGAGACAGTAAACACAAATAGTCAAAGGACAAGCAAGACAATAAACACAGAGTCTCATGATCACTGGTGATCACTGTTTCTAAGGATGATCAAGATGTCTGTGCCCACTTCTTTGTTCTGTCCTAAAATCAGAGTCTTACTTCCTTGCCCTTGGCCAGTGTCAGGTCGCTGCCTGGACTTACTTCTTTGTCGTGGCCTAATGTCAGATTCCTGCCAAGCCACACCCCAAAAGGCTCTCCACAGCGTGTACCCCGACTAAGATCTGGGAATGGGCCTCGCTACCAGCCCCCACCCACCTTCCCTTGAATCACGGATAAAAGACACACACATAGTTGTTCAGTTTCAACTTGCCTTTTGGCACAATTGCTGGGCGCTACTGTCTCCCACCTGGAGAAGCATGCCCTTATCAATATTCTTATCACCGCATCTCTCCACCTGCCCTCAACTTTCGTTGCACAGTTACAGTATAAAACACATTTAGTTACATCTAGCCCCTGCTAAACACCCCAACACCACCTGCAGCCCCCGAGATCTCACATGGCTGGTCACTTTCCCCCCCAGAAGCAAGACAACCTCCCCTCACTGCTCCTTGGGTCTCTCTGCTCCCTCCAGGGTCCCAGAACGGAAGTCCCGCCCATCCCTTCCATCCAGCAATGTGCCCCTGGCTTCTTTACTGACAGATCAAGGACTAATTGGGGAACAGGACCATCCCTTCAAGGGGTCAGGGGCTTTAGCTCGATCCTAAAGTTTTACATTGAAGCAATCGATTTGCTTACTCTTTTTAAGTAAATATTGTCTTCTAAGAACATACAGAAAAGAAATTATTATCTACTAATGTAGAACATGTTACAGTATAAAACACACTAAGTTAAATGTAATGCATTTACTTTATTTTTAATCAAGAATTAATAAATGTGGGGGGGGGAGGGGCGTGGTGGGTCATGCCTTTGACCTTAACAGTCAGAAGGTAGAAGCAGGTGTATCTCTGAGGTTGATGCTAGCCTGGTCTACATAATGAATTCCCTGGACAACCACAGAATGATCCTGTCACAAACAAACATAGCATGGCTCTGTCACAAACTGTGTAACAAAATACAGGACAACCACTGCTATATAGCATGACCCCGCCTCAAGTGAATGAATGAAGGAATGGATGAATGAATTCAGCATTCACTTCTTGGGGGCCTGGAAAGGTAACTCAGCCAGTAAGTTATCTGCTGCTCATACATGGGGGCTTGGATTCAGATTTCTCCAACACCCACACAGAAAGCCAGTGCTCTGTGACCCACTGCTGGCAGGGTGGGTAGAGCTCACCCAAGCAGTGTAGCCATCCAGTGGGCTCTTCATTCAGTACACCACCCTATCTCAAAAATGAGGTGCGGAGATATAGACCTCTGTTTCCACCCGCATGAGCACATGCATGCATGCAAACATGTGCACAAACACCACACACAGGAATTCACATTAGAACTACTGTATGATCCAGCGGGATATAGATCCACGGGAAACGGAATCACAAGTCACAGGTGTCTGCACTCATATCGCTCTCAGAATCTGAAATACAGAATCAATTCAAGTGGGCTGCGACAGATAAAGAGACTTTAAAATAGACCTGCGTAGTGTATACTGAAAGAAAAAAAAGATGCCATCTTTGTGAAAGTGTGGTGTTCCTGGAGGACACGGTGTTAAGTGAAATGACCCAGGTACAGAAAGACAAACACTCCATGACCTCACAGGCCTGTCACTTCCTGTAGACTCTAAAGGACCTTGGTGGAGGAGGAGTTAAATGACGTTTACTGCCGGCTGGCAGAGCAGGATTGGGAAACTGTCAGTCGATCAGAAGACCAAAGTTCAGGGAATCCGTTGTTCAGCATGGTGGTTATTACCAGGCCATCAAACATAGGACAGCGACTGACAGACAGGAGGTTGGAAATGTTCCTACCACACCAAAAAGAAAAGAAGAAAAGGAAGGAAGAAGGAAGAGACAGACAGACAGACAGACAGACAGGGCATGTGAGACAGTGGATGTGCTACTTGGTCACTGTCATTATTCTACAATGCGTGCATATTCCAGGGCATCATGTGTGCAAGATACACAAACTAAAACTTTTGCTTGCCCATTTTCTAAATAAATACCTGAAGTTTTAAATTAATTCATAAATATAAGCTCTGTGATGGCATTTCCAGTCAACAAAGGAGATGATGATATCCCGAGGCCATTATTAATTGCAGGCTTAAAAACAGAATTGTAGGCCAGGTGTGGTGCACACACCCTTATTACTCCCAGACCCCAGATGGCAGGGACAGGTGGGACTTTGGGAGTCCCAGGACAGCCTGATGCACACAGGGAAACATAAGTCAGTCGGCATTACTCAGACGGGCCCTATTTCAGAAAAACAGGGAAAGGAAAGAAACATAAGAAAAATGTGGTTTTTAAAGAAATATGTACTGCATTACATAGAAGTAGAATTAGAGCAAGTCTGAGATTAATTTTAAACATAAGCATGTAGCAAGAGTGGGTGTGGGTGATGCACTGATATATAGCACCCTGATGGCTACTATTTATTTGCTCTAAACAGCAACGTAGACGGCTGTCTTAGTTAGGGTTTTACTGCTATGAACAGACACCATGACCAATTTTATAAAAGACAACATTTAATTGGGGCTGGCTTACAGGCTCAGAGGTTCAGTCCATTGTCATCAAGGCAGAGACATGGCAGCATCCAGGCAGGTGTCGTGCAGGAGGAGCTGGGAGTTCTACATCTTCATCTGAAGGCTGCTAGCAGAAGACTGACTTCCAGGCAACTAGTAGGGTGAGGGTCTTAAGCCCACACCCACAGTGACACACCTACTCCAACAAGGCCACACCTCTTAATAGGGTCACTTCCTGGGCCAATCATATACAAACCATCACAACGTCCTTTCATCTCTACCTTTAAAGGAATATTGAGAATTAAAATAATCACTAGTTGAACTCACTACAGTGATATGACCTGGATAAAGAAAATATGGAAGTCAGTGGGTGTGGTGGCACGGGCCTATAATCCAGGCACTAAGAAGGTGGAAACAGGACGATCACAAGGTCAAAGGCATTCTTCGCTGCACAGTAAGTTCATCACCACCTGCTTAGGCCGCATGAAACCCTGTCCCAAAAACAGACGAAGAAAACAGTCCTACCCTCTGCACACACACTGCACCTACCTCAGAGGAAAAAGTGGATGTATTTAAGATTTGAAAGAGGACAGGGTGCTGATCAGTCAGACACCGAGCAGAGCCCCTCCCGCCCCCACGGCGCCCACAGGACACGCCAAGGCACTGTCTCTCCTTCACTGGGCAGTAAGCCTAGTCTCTCCTTCACACAGGTAACAAGTGTGCTCTTCTCTCTGCATCTGCACATGAGTCAGGAGCACAGACTGCTCAGGCTGTTCCTGTGCTCTCCTCACTGACTCCCTGGGAGAGCTGGGCTCGCTCCTTCTGCATAATGCTGTCCCCCGGAAAAGCTCTTCTGAGAACTTCCTGTTTTGAAAGGACAGGGCCACAGATCCTTCTTGTCAGGTATCAAACCTGGAAAAGTGGGAGCAAGCTATAAACTCGGCAGGACCTGGATGGAGCCCAGTCAGGACTGTCTCCGTTTATATTTCTGTACCACCTCCAGCGTCCCCCGCCCCCAGGGAGAGGGTGCATGTGGAGAGTTGGGGACATGCAGCTCGCTGCCTCAGAAACCACTTCCTAACTGCTCTCTCTGGAAATCCCATCCCTTTAACCCATCAGTTAATTGCACTTTCCCCCCTCACGTTCTCCAGATGTGACTACGCGTATCCGAGACAGTTGGTAGCAGGGAGGAATACTTATCGTGGGGCAGGAGGAACTGTATGAGTTTTCTGGCCGATTTAGACAAAGCTAAGTGCTTCAAAGGAACCGTTTTTTTACAATCCAGTCGTTTTAGAATGGTTTTATGATCCAATAGTCTTTGGGTACCAGAATACATCATCTCCCTCTAGTAGAGCAGGAGGAAGGAGGGACATCAAAAGTCTTCCTCACTTCTCCTCTACTCTAAAATCAAAGGCAGCCCTATACAAAGCCAGCAGACGGCCACTGTCCCTTCCTTCTGCAACAACTCCTCTTAATAACTGAATGGGTTTTTATCGGCTCTTTGTTCGAGGCGACCGCCAAGCTCCTAAGATTTCTGGAGGTCCCCATTGTGATGCTAATGTGCCTGACTTTCTGCGTAATTTCAAATCGCTCAAGGATTATAAAATAATAATAGGTCTGTGTGCTGATGGACGCGTTCGCTGACGTCGCCATGGTGATGTCCACCCTTGGGTGGGAAGCTTCCCAGCTGAGCGCTGTTGCTATGAAGGCTGCGCCTCCCGTGTTTCCAAAGCGCACAGAGCCCGATGCCATCATCACCTGGGCATGTTTAGTCTTAGGCGAGGGGAGATGACGGAAACATGTTTAAATCCCTGTTTTGCTCATCTGTGTCCGGATGATGCTGTAAGAGGTGTTTGGACGTGAGCCTCTGAGTGCGTATGGAAACCACGGGGAGGTTTTAAGCTAGAGAGTAACATGGAAAAGCCGTCGTTTGTGCTCTAAAGGATGGACCGGCTCTGCACCCACAGCTCTGGGGTGACGTGACTGTCTCGCTGTTGGAGAAGCTCATGTGTATCTCCTCCTTGGTTTAGGTCAGTGGGTTACCAACCCCAGATCTCAGCTGGCAACTGGATGGGAAGCCCATACGCCCCGACAGCGCTCACAAGATGCTGGTCCGAGAGAACGGGGTCCACTCCCTCATCATAGAGCCAGTCACGTCCCGGGACGCGGGCATCTACACGTGCATCGCCACCAACAGGGCAGGACAGAACTCATTTAGCCTGGAGCTTGTGGTGGCTGGTAGGTGTGGCCTTGTGATTCCTTTCTCGCTGTCCAAACGAGTTAGTTGACAAAGAAACGAATTCTGTCAGTGAGTAATGACGTCATGAGTTCCGAATTTTACATCTTCAAAACTTAAGCATTTTTTCAGGGGGGCGGCCAGGGAATCCTAGGGCTGAAATACCTAGTGCACCACTAGGTGGCAGCCATGGGTAAGGCCTGTGTGCTCCTGTTGACTTAATTAGAGCAAAGCTCTGGCAGCTGCTAGCAATGACTCTGAATCTCTGAGGCCTGTCAGGCAGGCATTCTGAGGAGCAGATGGCCCGGGCACTATGTGGGCCTATCAGTCTTGAACTAATTGAGGAAATAATGTGAGTGGAATGAAGCGTACAGACCTTTGCTTGAGGGGAGGGTCTAACCTCTTACCACCCGACGTGCAAACAGTATCATAAAAGAACTACTCGATCTTCCTAACGCCCCTGAGTTCCTTGCAGCGGCCCCTTAGTATGCCACTAACAGAACATTCGTCTCGTGTCCTCTTAGCTAAAGAAGCACACAAGGCCCCTGTGTTTATCGAGAAGCTGCAGAACACGGGGGTGGCGGATGGGTACCCCGTGCGTCTGGAGTGCCGTGTTGCGGGGGTGCCACCGCCTCAGATATTTTGGAAGAAAGAAAACGAATCACTCACTCACAGCACTGAGAGAGTAAGGTAAGTCCACACAGTGGCTTCCTCTGCCTCACAGCTTGCACGGTCCTGGTGCTGGATGAAGAGACACAGCAGATACTGTGTGCCAATCGGTGAGCGTAAAAGTCACACTCCGTCCAGATGTAGGCTTAAGCTTTGCAAGAGAGCAGTCTTGGTGTGTGACAAGGCAGATTCTGACTTAACCTAGTTGCATTTTTGAAATGTGTGTGTCAGGAAAAGAAAAGATGGATTGATTTGCTCGCGTGGTGGGCAGCCCAGGCGGTGGCTTTGTAAAGGCGGGTCTTGCCTTAGGAATCCGTGCACGGATTTATTCACCCTCTTGAGGCCTGCTCTGCTCTCCCATTAACTTAATGGGACTAGCTGCCTCTCTAGAATACGTATGATCCTATTATCTGCTGCTCGCACAAGTCCGTTTCTAATGACCTAATTAAAAATGATGCTTCATGTCCAGAGCCGCTTTTTAAAGATGTAGAGCCCTAATGACTTTATCTCTTTCTGCAGCATGCACCAGGATAATCATGGCTACATCTGCCTGCTCATTCAGGGGGCCACAAAGGACGACGCTGGGTGGTACACCGTGTCAGCCAAGAACGAAGCCGGCATTGTGTCCTGCACTGCCAGGCTGGACGTCTACAGTGAGTGCGCCCGCCTCGTCCCACCTCCGTGCACTTCGCGCCCTGAATGATTGAGAATCAGATAGCAGAGTGATCTATCACAGTACTCTAAGCTTGATATTCTAAGTTGATATGGCAGGATCTTATTTGCCAAAAAAAAAAAAATTCATATTCCTCTTTCTCTTTCTGTTTATAGTTTCCCGACATTAATAGTGAAACCCCCTCCAGGAGCACAGACACTCAAGTATCACCAGGGTCTTGGACTGATTAGCGAGATGTGCATGTTGGGTTCTTAGGCTGCTCAGCTGCGCCTTTCCCACTGCGGCATCGCAGGGGTTAACATGAAGGCGTTGGCATCTTTCACATTTTCCTCTTTGTGTATTCTGCAAGTGACTGTCTCTAACCATTCCGTCCCGAATCATCAGCCTTAACATGTGTGCCTTGACTCTGGAACGTGTACTTACATGGCTAAGCGCTTTTCTCATTACGTGGCTCTTGGCAGTGGATTCTTGAATGTGTGTACGTGTGTTTGTATACATGCATCCTGAATTAAAACAAAAAAAAAACCTACCAACTCAACTTCGAGATACGACAGAATTATATGATCCACTGATAGAAGAAAAACCCCTAGAAAATATTTTTTAATTTCAAAGTTTACCTCTGCTTGAGAAAGTAGTAGTCTTTTGAAACCTTCCCAGGTATCTGCTTCTCCTCTGTTTATTAATGTTAAAATCTATCTAGACTTCCTGACTGTGAGTATTATTAAAGAAAAAGGAAGGAAGCTAGGTGAGATGTAGGAAGCTTATCAAACTGTTTTGAGACTTTCCAATCTGCAGTCGCTAGAAGAAGAAAACTTTCTGTCTGTGTTGCCTGACTTCACAGTCGCACGGGCACATGCAGACAGTGACCTGGGAGATCTGGGAGGAACATGCAGAAGTGCCGCTACATTATCCACATCTCTTCCATGGCTGCTCACTCCCATAAAAAGAGTACTTATGTGGGGCACTGTAGAGGCAGCTCCACAGGGAAGAGTACTTCCTGCTCTGGCAGAAGGACCCCGGGCTCAGCTCCCACCCCCTACCCCCCCACCCCCTCTACCTCCCCACCCCCCTCCACATGGGACCTTCTCCTGGATTCCCAGGCACCAAGGACATACTCAGTGCAAATACATATAGGCAAATCACACACACACACACACACACACACACACACACACAGAGCGTCACCAGGAACATGCTCAGTGCACATGCATACGTGCAGGCAAAACACACACATATGTAAAAAAAAATTTTTTTTTTAAATTATATGTACCTGATATGTATCAAAAGGCGGTTTTGGGTGCGTGCTTTTTTGTTTCTAGAGACAGGTTGTTGCTCTGCATCTCAGGCTGGCCTAAAACTCACTGTGCAACCCAAGCTGGCCTCAAACTCGCAGTAATCCCCTGCCTCGGCCTCCCAAGTGCTGAGATTAGGATGTAAGCCACCAGGCTTTGTCCGAAAAGACAGTCTGTGTTTACGTAACTCTCGACGGGATTTCCAAGCATGGCTTTGTTTAAACTCTCCCTCTGCTCTCTCTCCTTGTAGCCCAGTGGCACCAGCAGCCACAGACCACCAAGCCAAAGAAAGTGCGGCCCTCCGCCAGTCGCTACGCAGCGCTTTCGGACCAGGGACTAGACATCAAGGCCGCTTTCCAACCCGAGGCCAGCCCCTCGCACCTGGCACTCAACAGCGGCTTGGTAGAAAGCGAGGACCTGTGATCCACCCCAGGCTGAGCTGAAAACGGACCGCCATGGCTTCCACCAGCCTACTCCACTGCCGCATTATGTGAAAGGCAGAAGGATACTTTCGACTTAAGAAATTTAAAACAAAACGAAACAAAACAAAACACCAAAATCATATTTTTCTTACTTAATAGAGTCTAAGTAGGTGATGCTTATAGAAATATACACATTGCACAGAAAATTCACATTTATTGTCCAAGTTAAGACTTTTGGAACTGCTGTGATTAAAATGGTCTGAAATGCCAAAATGCCAAAAGAAACCAATGGTTCAAAGGTAACCACGATTTATGTTATCTAAGTGCCTTTAAATACAAGCTACAGGTGCTAGAGCATGGCCGTGCGAGCGTGTGACAGATACAGCGACTTTGAGGCGCAGTGTCTGCAGATGGCCCCAGCGAACCACGTGCAATACGGAGGGATGAGAGGGAGAGAGAGAGAAGGGCGGAGACATCCGAGGGAATGCCTTGTCTTTGCAAACCGCTTGTGTGACGTGGGAAAGAAGGAATTCCTTGCCTTAAATTCCATTCACATCCGGAGTTTTCCTTGTATGTTATCTTACTAGGAAGCTTACTTACAGTCTGCGTTGAATAAAAGATTACCTTAAACGTAAAGGGTTCTGGAGAAAGCAGACATATATTACAGTCCATTCCACAGGGGGCATCCAAACCATGACCAAGGCATATATAGCGTTTGGAAGGCACAGGAAGAAGGAAGAAATTGCTACCCACATGGGGATCTCATATCCATTTAGATGAAGGCATCAGCGCCAGGCCAGGCTCGTCTTTGGTTTTCCGCTAAACCTTGAAAACATAGGAGCAGGAAACACTGCCGTTAGCCAGTCGAGGACTCTAGGGGGGCACCGGGAAGCCTGGCGCGCATGCATGGTAGAGACTTCCCTGTAGCTGACGTGTGTGTAGTAGTTGATGATGTTAGTGTGTAGAGCAAGTTGAACATGGGGGAGGTGGCAGGGGTGGCACATGAGAAATAGCCGGAAGGGTCTAGTCTGCCTGAGGGAAAAGGAGACTTGAGAGACAAAACCAAGAGTGTGCGACAGTGGACTTCCTTTCCATTGGCACTAGAGGTGGGTGCTGAGCGGAAGTTCTAGTCCCCGTCACCCCTGGCTCGGAACCTAGCCTGAGGAGAGCCCCAGGCTCTGAGCACCCCGGAGGGCCAGCTGCACAGCCTGCGTTTTGAATGCACGATTCTGCATCAGCTAAACTGAGGTGATTCTGACCAGACTTGATGACTTTAAGTCGGAACCAATTTTTTTTTTTCTTTTTAAAGGGAGAGAAAATAATTTGGCCTGATAGTATAAAGCATGAGGCTTTCAAGGTACTCTGCTATGAAAAGAAAACACTGTGTGTTCCTCATGCAAAACATATCTGTTGTTCGTTATTTATAAAGGTGTTGAACTTTCTTAGCTCAGTTACTCAAATCTTACATAGTACTTCTGAAAACAGTTTTCTATCTATAACCACCCGCATATTTTGTATTACTGCTTCACACGTACAGCTTCCTACTTCTGTAAGAACACCAACCAAACAAGTTTTAGCAGGCTTGAACACTGGGTGCCAGATGTTCTGTGCAGTGCGGTTCAAGTCTCTTTGACCGCATACACATTGCTAATGGGGGGTTTAACTTACCCTGCAGGGTCTCATGGACCTGTCTCTGTTGTAGAACTGTGGCCTATATCATATCATAATTGCCAAATTTTTCTGAATGTGACTTTTTTTTTTTTTCCTAATCTGCCGGGCTTGGGATTAACTTGCATTCTTTTACCACCTTTTATGTTGTATTTATGAAAACAAAAAAACAAAAACAAACAAAAAAAAAGTAGTACCATTCTTTGGATTGTTGTGCTGTTGTAATGTGGACTTAACATCAATAAATAAGTATTTAACAGACAGCAGCTGACCCTTTGTGATGTTGTGTTCTATTGCTGCTGTAAGGAACCAGCAGAATTGGGAGCGTCAGATTTATCTCTTCTCAGAGTCGGGTAGGTCAGAAGTTGGACGTGAGATAGAAAGTTCCAGTTCACTGTGTCACGGGCCAGAATCCTACCTGATGCCTTAGTAGTTATGACAGAATTCAAAAGTTCCGGGACATTCTGGGACAGAGGACACATCCTGTCAGTCAGGGCCTGCTCTCCCCGCCCCAAGGCTATGGGGATTTCTTCCCCTCCATCTTCAAAGCCAGATGTGAGAATTCCCTTCATGCCGTGGACTCTTTTGCTCGGGAAGGGTCCATTCCCCTTTAAAGGAGTGCATGGATAAATCACGCCCAACCCAACAATCTCCTTCCTAAAAGCACTTGTCTTAGAAACTTACTTGTATTTTCAAGATTCCTTTCAGGGGATAGGGAGGTGGCTCTCTGGTAAAGTGTCTGCTGCATACAAATGAAGGCTTGAGTTCATATGCCCAGCACCTCCCTAAGAAACTGGTAATGACTACATCTGTGCCCTCTGTGCTGAGGGGCCAGACCCCTGGGGCTCACTCGCCAACCAGGCCAATCCAAACAGCAAACTCTGGATTTAGAGGAGAGGTCTTGTCTCACACACTATGGAGGAGAATGACTGAGGAAGACAGGTCTCCACATGTGCCTGCATCAGTAAGTGAGCCCACCTCATGAACACACACACACACACACACACACACCTAAAGAAGAAAGCCAGTCTCTTCCAAGTAGCACTGAGATTCAGCCTTGATTGGATGAGAGGTGTGGAGGACAGCGGTCTGTTTACTAACTCTCAAAAACAGCTTATCAAGTAAACAAAACCAGAAGCGCCAACTATGACCCTGTGCTGGTCAAGGCATGTGACCTGCTGGGACTTCTCCTACAATGGATGGCGCTTCACTTTCACATCCTCGGATCTATTCTTTACGTTGAAACTTCATCTGATTAAAGAGTTTCCTCATTGCACTATAAATGAAGGGCATTCCTTCTTTGGAGAAGCCTGTAGGTCAGGTCTCAAGAGCAGTGCTCGTCTCTAGCTTGACTAGCTATTGGCATCTTGCTGGGAATGCAAATTCTTGAGTGCTGCCACTCTCCTCTGAATCAGAAATCTGAATTTTGAGGCCAAATGGTTCAGAAGGTGGACACCTGCCACTAAGCTTGATGACCCGAGAGCTCTGTGATCTACGTGTTAGAAGGAGAAAACTAACTCCCACAAACTCTCTGACCTTAATGCACACAAATAAATAATAAATGTTAAAAAAGAAAATTAGAGCCGGGAAGTGGTGGCGCACGCCTTTAATCCCAGCACTTGGGAGGCAGAGGCAGGCAGATTTCTGAGTTCAAGGACAGCCTGGACTACACAGTGAGTTCTAGGACAGCCAGGGCTATACAGAGAAACCCTGTCTCGAAACAAAACAAAACAAAACAAAAATTTAGAAATCTAGGTTTCTCAAATCTTTCATGTGACTGGTCATGGCTCGAAAGCCATCTTTTGAGGTGGTTGACTTCCGAGTCCCTTCCATGCTCAGCTGACTCTAAGGGTGGTTGTGCTGCTTAAGAACCTGAAAACGTTGTTAATAAACTTAGTCACAGTTGTCCCTCGGAACAGTGACACAGAACAGCATGGGCCTTTTGGATACTCCGTGAGAACAGTCTCTGCCATATGCGTATATCATCAACCACGGAGAGATCAAATGGAAGATTCACCCTTACCGTCTTCTGTTCACAGTACTGGAAGGTGATACAGATGTTACCAAGGGAGAAGCATAATCATCAACATCACCCTGCTACGAACCCTTCGAGTTGCAATAAGAGAGCTGCCTTCAAGATATGCCTGCCTGTTGAAGCAACAGCAGTACAGATGTTATGGGGAGTAACCAAACACATTTTAAAACATGGGTTTAAGGCCCACTCAGTGAACTGGAACCTATACATGACACTGTCGGTGAGGCTAAGCCGCTTTGAACTGGATAGCTCCTGGGACCTTGAGGAAAGGTTATCACCATCATTCTGCTAAGTCAGCACTTCTCAGCTTGTGAGTTGAGACCACGTTGGCAAATCTATCAACAAAAACATTTCCATTATGATTCATAACAGTAGCGAAATTACAGTTATGATACACTAATGGTAATATTCTATCATTAGGGGTCACCGCATGAGGAACTATTACAGCCGCAGCATTAGGAAGGCTGAGACACTGTGGTAAATGAGTATAGGTCTCCTGGTGACATACTGCTATCCCCACAGAGCAGGGCATTCTCCGATCCTCATCAGAGATTTCTTCATGCTGTAGATGGTGATTAACACAAAACCCCCCAGCTGATCACCATGCAGAATACAAGACCGTGGAGTGTTTAGCTCTAAATGAGATGACTGTATCACGCCCCTGGGATTTGTGCAGAAAGACTGTAAGAGCCAAAGGTGGTGAGAGAGTTCTAGGAGACAGCATTTACAGGACACACGAGGGAAGATTGCACATATGAACTCACGGAAACTGACAATATGCCCATGACCTGCATGAGTTCAAGACAGACAAAAATCCAAGCACAGATGTGGAGAAATGGGCAAAAAGCCCACTCCCTGGTCAAGAAGCTATTCATAATTGATAGCTTCCAGGAAAAGAAAACCAGTTTTCTTTGAAAGAGTATCACTGGACACACCACCGGGATGGCACGTCACGCTCAATGCTCAGGAGGAGCCGAGCGACACAAACTGGGCTGGCTCCGTGGGGTTTGGTGGTGGTTGGCGCGGGGTTCCTTTGTTTGCTTACAGAAGGGAAAGAACATGAAGCGGTGTGGGTGGGGAGGTGGGTGAGTGTCTGGAAGGAGTTGGGGGAGGGAAAGGATAGGATTACAATATAGTGCATGAAATTCTCAAGGAATAAATGAAATCATTATTTAAATAAAATAAGGGACCTTAGCAGGAGTGTTGACATGGCCTTTGGGGATCCTAAGCCTTCATCTTCTTTGCTGAATAAATCTTTCCCCTTGTCCCAACAGCCTCTCCTCAATACACGGGGGCCTTGTCAATGGCAAGTAAATGGGCAGGCTTGGTAAGACAGAGGCGGTATGTTAGCATCGTAGTTAAATTACTGGCCCAAGAATCCAAAATTACATTGGTGGTAATTATTCAAACTTAAGACTCGTTGCCTAAGAGGAAAAGGATAATTGGCTTAGCACTGAAACAAACACCAAAGTCACTGAGATAGCAAACAAAGAGAATCCTGTCAAGAGATAACACACCTGCATATGTACCAAGGGTCAGCGTCAAAACCAGCTACAACTACAACTCGACACACAACAGCTGCAAATCCTGAGTCATGAAAGACTACTGGTGACTCTGAGTGTGACCTCATGTGTTTGGTGCGGAACAGCAAGGTAGAGATATCAGGAAAGTCCAGGACATTCAATTGCAAAATAAGTGAAGGCACAGCATGTGCCTTGGGAGCTTATGGTGCAGTTGAAAGAGAAATTTTTTTTTTAAATGTAGGCTATTAAATACTTTATTTAGGTATTTTTGTCAAGCAGGACAGTAGTATCGTTTCATAATTCACACTGATTCCCATTCACACCACTTGGAGAGATGTTTCCTGTAGGGGGTTGGCCTGATGCCGTCTGTATCATGATGCTAAGTGTAGCCCCTGAGAAAGGTCTGCTTGCCCCTGAGAGAGTCCACACCACACCTCCATGCAGATCCAAGTGAAGCCGTGTGGCCCTGCCCCCACGTTATGTTTCTGATTGGTAAATAAAGATGGCATCAGCCAATGGCTGGGCAGAAGAGACACAGGCCTGGCTTAGGGTTCCCAAGTCTGGAGAGTTGGAAGGAAACCAGGAAACCAAGGGGGGGGAGAGAGAGAGAGAGAGAGAGAGAGAGAGAGAGAGAGAGAAGACAACAAGTCACCATGAGTTAGGAGTCAAGAAAACATGGCCCTGAGGGCTGGCCAATTGAAGTTAAGAGCAGCCCAGATTAAACATAGTAATAATTTGGAGTTATCAATAGGAAGTAGATTTTTATTATATGTAAGTACACTGTAGCTGTCTTCAGACACTCCAGAAGAGGGTGTCAGATCTCGTTACAGATGGCTGTGAGCCACCACGTGGTTGCTGGGATTTGAACTCGGGACCTTCGGAAGAGCAGTCTGTGCTCTTAACCCCTGAGCCATCTCACCAGCCCCAGGAAGTAGATTTTAATAGCAGAGAGGGTAGATATCTGCCCAGCTCTAGTGCTGAGTAAGGCTTATTGTAAATATAAAGGTTGTGTGTCTTTTATCTGGACACTAAATGGCCAAAGACGGGGTAGAAACCTGGATTGGGATTAAAAATCTCTACAACAGTTCCCATAATACTAGCTATCACTTCTTGAACACCTAAAATAATCTATCTTCTTTTATTATTCTGGGTAATAGATGCATGTAAATTTGCTCTGCTTCTCTGCACAAATTAGCCCTCCTAATTTGCAACATATAATCATATCTGTAAAAAGTTGTCACAGCCCCTCATAAATTGAATATTAATAAAAATATAAAAAGAGCATATATTTTAAAACCTGAGCGTAAAAACTTAATACTCTGGCTTCAGGCCCCACCCACCTCTTCCTTCAAATGCTAGCCATGGCTGGATCGTGAGCTGTTAGGAGGGCGGCAGCCATAAATAAGTTTTCTGTTTAAGAATTCCATGAAGGCGGGCGTGGTGGCCCACGCCTTTAATCCCAGCACTTGGGAGGCAGAGGCAGGCGGATTTCTGAGTTGGAGGCCAGCCTGGACTACAGAGTGAGTTCCAGGACCGCCAGCGCTACACAGAAAAAAACTGTCTCGAAAAACCAAAAAAAAAAAAAAAAAAAAAAAAAAAAGAATTCCATGAAGTTCTTGGGCCTCCGAATGCAAGTATTAAACTGAAAATGCTACATGTGGGTGAGAGCAGGGAGTGGAACCGTGATCCTTTACCTTTCCACAGCTCGCCACATATTTCAGTCTGAGATGGATGGGGCACGGTTTAAAGTGTGAACATACACACTTAAGGACAGTCCTGCTGTAACATAGTCTTTGTCGTTGCTTTGAGCTTTTGCTCACGTAGCCCAGGCTAGTCTCGTGCTCACTATGTAGCTGAAAACGTCGTTGACCTCCTATACCCTCAACCCCAAGTGTGAGGACTACAGCTCCACACCTGGCTCCTTTCTCAGTGCTTCCTTCTTGATTACACAACAAACCAGGTTCACTGATGACTACAGAACATGGTGTGTTCTGCACCATGCCTGCACACGGGTAGGTGGCCAAAGACGAATGGGTCAGACCCTAAGGAAGCTCCTTACTCTCTCAGCACAAACTTTCCTACCCAGACTCCTGTGAAATATCCTGCATGCTACATTTTTATGCCTGTGAAATATCCTGCGTGCCGCATCTCCTAACACCATGAGAATGCTACCACCTAAACATCCTCCGATCGCCACGGCTTACACTTAGCGGGCCACTCATTCAGTAGTGCAAACAGCACTGATGGCTCGCACCATCCTGAATCCATCCTGTGCATGGAACCCACCTGTACACCACTGACTCGGCAGGAAGGCCCGAAGCCGAGAGGTCAATCCCAGAACTGAAAAAGCCAAATGCTAATAAACTGAGTGAAGAGAGAAGCAGGTCAGAGATAAAGGCTCCATATTTAGTACACAGCTTTTAATTTATGACAGTTGTTCTGAGTTTATTAGTACAGCTTATTCATGTTTGAATTGACCTTCAATATATAATTAAATCTGCATTTAGATAATGTTCCGATTCAAAACTGTAGTTAGATCACTGCGTTTTGCTTTGTTCTCATCTGAAGTGCTAAGGACTGAACCTGGGGCCTTGCTTATGCCAGGCAAGCACTCCACCACATCACCAGTCCGCTTTAAAATTTATTATTATTTTGAAAAAGTCTTGCTAACTTCCCCAGGCTGTCCCTGCACTATGTAAACCAGGGTATCCTTGAATTTGCTATCTTCTTCCTTAGCTGCTCAAGTTGCTGAGATTATAGGCACTTTTTTTTTTGTTTGTTTTGTTTTGGTTTGGGTTTTTTGAGGTGTTTTGTTTTGTTTTGTTTTGTTTTGTTTTGTTTTGTTTTGTTTTGTTTTTCAAGAGAGGGTTTTTGGCTGTCCTGAACTCTGAACTCAGATTCACCTGTTTCTGCTTCCCAAGTGCTGAAATAAAAGGTCTTTCTCACCAGCACCTGGCCAAAACATTACTTTGTAAAATGAAATATTAGGTACATTTCAATACCTTTTTGCTGGAGCAGACTCTTGGCTGGTCAGCTCCAGTGAAGGCTCCATCTCCTGATCCATCCTAGAGAACCCGCTGCACTCAGAGCAGAGGAGGACCCGCTGCACTCAGAGCAGTTAGCCAACATCTGAACTGCTTCACTGAAAACCCAACAGTCTGAGGGCCTCCCAGGAGATCTACTGCAGCCAGGGCAACAGACCTGCAGCTTCTCTGCCCCTGTGAAGAGCCCCCAGGGAAGGTCCCACAGGTGGTCTGCTACAGCCAGGGCTTCAGGCCTACCAGCAGACCTGAAGCAACCCAGGACAAAAGAGGCAGACTCCAGACCAAAAAACACCAGGGATATCCAGATGGTGAAAGGCAAGCACAAGACCATAAGCAACAGAAGCCAATATATGTGGGCATTATCAGAACCCAGTCTCCTACCACAGCAAGCCCTGAATACAACAACACACCTGAAAATCAGGAAGCTGACCTAAAATCCTATCTCATGAAAATAATAGAATCCTTTAAGGAGGATATCAATAACTCACTGAAAGAAATACAGGAAAACAAAGGTAAACAGGTGAAGGAATTGAATACAGCGATCAAAGATCTAAAAGTGGATGTAGAAACAATAAAGAAAACACATATGGATGCAAACCTGGAAATGGAAAACCTAGGAAAGAGGTCAGGAATTACAGGATACAAGAAATAAAAGAGAGAATCTCAGGTGTAGAAGATACTGTAGAAGAGACTGACACAACTGTCAAAGAAAATTCAAAACATAGAAAACTACTAACCCAAAGCATCAAAGAAATTCAGGACACAATGAAAAGACCAAATCTAAGAATAATCAGAAGAAAGGAAAACGAAGATTCCCAGATCAAAGGACCTGAAAATGCATCCAACAAAATTATAGAAGAAAACTTCCCTAACCTAAAGAAAGAGATGGCCATAAAGGTACAAGAAGTCTATAGAACACCAAATAAATGGGACCAGAAAAGAAAATTCTCTAGTCACATCATAATCAAAACACTAAACACACATAACAAAGAAAATTAAAAGATACAAGGGAAAGGGGCCAAGTAACCTGCAAAGGTAGACCTATCAGAGTTACACTGACTTCTCAACAGAGACGATGAAACCAGAAGAGCCCGGTCAGAGGTCATGCAGACTAAGAGTACACAAATGCCAGCCCAGGCTACCCAGCAAAAGTCTCACTCAAGATAGATGGAGAAACCAAAATATTCCAGGACAAAACCAAATTCAAACAGTATCTATCTACCAATCCAGCCCTACAGAGGATCCTAGAAGGAAAACTCCAACGCAAGGAAGGTACCTGCACCAAAGAAAAGACAAGCTATTAAGCATCTCACAACAAAGCCAAAAGGAGAGAACCACAAGCACATAAAGCCACCTGCAAGACCAAACATATCAGGAACCAACAGTCATCTCGCTTTAATATCTCTCAATATTAATGGACTCAACTCACCTATAAAAAGACATAAGCTAACAAACTGGATACGCAAACAAGATGCAGCATTTTGCTGCATACGAGACACACCTCAATAACAAAAACAGACACTATCTCAGGTAAAAGGATAGAAAAAGGTCTTCCAAGCAAATGGTCCCAGGAAACAAGTGGGAGTTGCCATCCTAATATCTAATAAAATAGACTTTCAACCAAAAGTTATCAAGAGTGATGAAAAAGAACACTTCATATTTATCAAGGGGGAAAATCTACCAAGAGAAAGTCTCAATTATGAACATCTATGCCCCAATGCAAGAGCACCCACATTCATAAAAGAAACTTTACTAAAGCTCAAAACACACGTTGTACCCTATGCAATAATAGTGGGAGACTTCAACACCCCACTCCCACCAATGGACAGGTCACTGAAACAGAAACTAAACAGAGACACAGTGAAACTAAGAGAGTTACGAACCAAATGGATTTAACAGACATTGACAGAACATTTCACCCTAAAACAAAAGAATACACCTTCTTCTCAAACCTCAAGGTTTCTCCGAAATCGACCATATAATAGGTCACAAAACAAGCCTCAGCTGATCCAAGAAGATTGAAATGATACCACGCATCCTATCACATCACCATGGCCTAAGGTTGGTCTCTAACAACAGCAAAAACTACAGAAAGCCCAGATACACATGGAAACTGAACAACTGTTTACTCAATGATAACTTGATCAGAGAAGAAATAACAAAAGAAATTAAAGACTTCCTGGAATTTAATTAAAATATTGACACATCATACCCAAACTTATGGGACACAATGAGAGCAGTGCTAAGAGAAAAGTTCCCAGCACCTAGTGCCCAGGGAAGAAACTGGAGAGATCTTATACTAACAACTTAACGACAAGCCCGAGAGCTCTAGAACAAAAAGAAGCAAACTCACCCAAGAAAAGTAGAAGGCAGGAAATAGAAACCAACCAAATAGAAACAAAGAAAACAATACAAAGAATCAACAAAGCCAAAAGTGTTTCTTTGAGAGAATCAATAAAGGGGCCAAACTAAAGGGCAGAGAATCAGTATCCAAATTAACAAAATCAGAAATGAAAAGGGAGACATAACAACAGAAATGGAGGAAATTCAAAAAATTATCAGATCCTACTATAAAAGCATATACTCAACAAAAATGGAAAATCTAGATGAAATAGATGGTTTTCTGGACAGATACCACATACCAAAGTTAAATCAAGAGCAGGTAAACTATATAAGCAGGCCCATATTGCACAAGGAAATAGAAGAAGTCATTAAAAACCTCCCAACCAATAAAAGCTCAGGGCCAGATGGATTTAGTGCAGAAATCTACCAGACCTTCAAAGAAGAACTGATACCAATTTTTCTCAAACTATTCCATAAAATAGAGAAGGAACACTACTTAACCCTCTCTACGAAGCCACCACTACTCTGATACTTAAACCACACAAGGACCCAATCACAAAAGAGAACTTCAGACCAATCTCAGTTATGAATATCGATGCAAAACTATTCAATAAAATTTTTGCAAACTGAATCCAAAAACACATCAAAACCATCATTCACCACAATCAACAAAGCTTCATCCCAGGAATGAAAGGTTGGTTTAATATATAAAAATCCATAAATGTAATCCACTATATAAACAAACTCAAAGAAAAAATATCACATCTCCTTAAATGCAGAAAAAGCATTTGACAAACTACAATACCCCTTCATTTAGAAGTATTGAAGAGATTAGTAATTCAAGGCTCATACCTAAACATAATAAAAGTAATATACAGCAAAACCAATAGCTAATATCAAATTAAATGGAGATATACTTGAACCAATCCCACTGAAAATCAGGGACGAGCCAGGAATGCCCACTCTCCCCATATCTATCCAATATAGTACTCAAAGTACTAGCTAGCTAGAACAATAAGGCAACAAATAGAGATCAAGGGAATACAAATTGGCAAAGAAGAAATAAAGTTATCACTATTTGCATATGATGATAGTATACAGAAGCAACCCCAAAAATTCTACCAGAGAACTTCTTCAGCTGATAACTTCAGCAAAGTAGCCAGATATAAAATTAACTCTAATAAATCAGTAGCCTTCCTTTATATAAATGATAAACAAGCTGAGAAAGAAATTAGGGGAAAAACTCCCTTCACAATAGCAACAAATAATATAAAATATCTTGGGGTAACTCTAACCAAACAAATGAAAAGCCTGTATGACAATAACTTCAAGTCTCTCAAGAAAGAATCTAAGAAAATCTCAGAAAAATGGAGAAATCTCCCATGCTCATGGATTGGCAGAATTAACATAGTAAAAGTGGCCATCCTACCAAAAGCAATCTATAGATTCAAAATGCAATCCTCATCAAAATTCCAACACAATTCTTCAAAGACATGGAAAGAGCAATTCTCAAATTCATCTGGAAAGGAAAAAAAAACAACAGAATATCGAAAACAATTCTTAACAAGAACTTCAGGGAGAATCACCATCCATTACCTCAAGCTTTACTACAGAGCAATAGTGATAAAAAACTGCATGGTACTGGTAGAGAGATAAGACACCTTGATCAATGGAATAGAATTGAAGATCCAGCCGGGCAGTGGTGACGCACACCTTTAATCCCAGCACAGGGGAGGCAGAGGCAGGCGGATTTCTGAGTTTGAGGCCAGTCTGGTCTACAGAGTGAGTTCCAGGACAGCCAGGGCTACACAGAGAAACCCTGTCTCAAAAAATAAAAACAAAAAACAAACAAACAAAAAAGGAATTGACGATCCAAAAATAAAACCACACATTTATGGGCACTTGATCTTTGACAAAGAAGCCAAAATGATACAATGGAAAAAAGAAAGCATCTTCAATAAATGGCACTGATCTAACTGGCTGTCGGCATGTAGAAAAATGAAAACAAACCCCTATTTGTCACCTTGCACAAAGCTCAAGTCCAAGTGGATCAAGGACCTCAACATAAAACCAGATAAGCTGTGTCTATTAGAAGAGAAAGTGGGAAAGAGCACAGAGATAAATTTTATTGGCACAGGGGAAACTTCCTAAATAGAACTTCAATGGCTCAGGCTCTAAGATCAAGACTTGATAAATGGGACTTCATGAAATTAGAAAGCTTCTGTAAGGCAAAGGACAGAATCCATAAGACAAATGGGCAACCTACAGATTGGGAAAAAATTCTTCACTAACCCCACATCCGATAGAGGGTTAATATCCAAAATTTATTTTTAAAAAATAAAAAAATAAAAAAACTCAACAAGCTAATCACCAACAACCCAATCAAAAAATGGGGTATTGAACTAAACTGAAAATTCACAAGTGAGGTATTTCAAATGGCTGAGAAGCACCTAAATAAATGTTCAAAGTCCTTAGTGATCAGAGAAATCAAATCAAAACGACCCTAGGATTCCACCTTACACCAATTAGAATGGCCAAGATGAAAACCTCAGGTGATAACACATGTTGGAGAGGCTGTGGAGAAAGAGGAAGACTCCTCCATTGCTGGTGGGATTGTAAACTGGTACAACCACTCTGGAAATCAGTCTGAAAGTTCCTCAGAAAATTAGAAATAGATTTACCTGAAGACCCAGCTATACCACTCTTGGGAATATACCCAAATATACCCAAAAGATGCCCCACCATGCCAGAGGGGCACGTGTTCCACTATGTTCATAGTGGCCTTATTTGTGATAGCCAGAAGCTGGAAACTGCCCAGATGTCCCATGACAAAAGAATGGATGCAGAGAATGTGGTTCATTTACACAATGGAATACTACTCAGCTATTAAGAACGAAGACAGCCGGGCGTGGTGGCGCACGCCTGTAATCCCAGCACTGGGGAGGCAGAGGCAGGTGGATTTCTGAGTTTGAGGCCAGCCTGGTCTACAGAGTGAGTCCCAGGATAGTCAGGGCTACACAGAGAAACTCTGTCTCAAAAAAAAAAAAAAAAAAAAAAAAAAAAGAATGAAGACATCCTGAGTTTTGTAGGCCAATGGATGGAACTAGAAAATATCCTGAGTGAGGTAACTCAGACCCAAAAGGACATGCATGCATGGCATGTACACACTAATAAGTGGATGTTAGCCCTCCAACACCCCAAAAAATAAAAGGACTCAAGATACAGTCCACAGAACTCCAAAGGTCAACAAGCTGAAGTGCCCAAGTGAGGACGTCTCAGTCCCACTTGGGAGGGAGAACAAAGCAATCTCAAGTGGTGAGGGAGGGAGGGACCTGGGAGGGAAAGCTGACGGGGGCGGGGGTGGCAGAAGGGAGAGTGGAACCTAATCTGGTACTGGGTGAGGGAAAAGGACTAAAGCTCGGAGGTCCAGCAGAAAGGATGGAAACAGGCAACCTCAGGAGACAGGAGGTGGGGGGACCCTCCAGAATGCACCAGAGACCTGGGAGGTGAGACACTCTCAGGACTCAAAGGGAAGGATCTTAGATAAAATGCCAGATAGTGGAGAGAGGGAACTTGTAGAGCCCACCTCCAGCAGGAAGACGGGGCTTCAAATGAGGGAGGGGGGACATCCCACAGTCACAACTCTGACCCATAATTGTTCCTGTCTGAAAGAATTACGGGATGGAAATGGAGAGGTGCCCGAGGAAAAGAATGTCCCCAAAGTGGAATCCAGCTCAAGGGGAGGTCCCAAGGCCTGACACTATTACTGAGGCTATGGAGCACTCACAAAAAGGGACCTAGCATGACTGTACTCTGGAAGACCCAACAAGTAGCTGAAAGAGTCAGATGCAGATATTTGCACCCAACTAATGGACAGGAGCAACTGACCTCTGTTGCTGAATTAGAGAAAGCTGAAGGAAGCTGAGGAGAAGGGCAATACTGTAGGAGGACCAGCAGTATCGATTAATCTGGACACCACCCTCGCCCCCCCTCCCACTCCCGAGATCTCTCTAACACTGGACCACCAAACAGGTAGCATAGACCAGCTGACATGAGGCCTCCAACACACAAGACTGACAGGTCTGTGTTCATTCAGAGATGATGCACCTAACCCTCAAAAGACTGGAGGCCCCAGGGAGTTTAGAGGTCAGGTGGGGTGGGGGTGGGGACAACCTCCGTGGAAACAGGGGGTGGGGAGGCGGTATGGGATGTGGAACAGTCAGAGGGTGGACAGGGTGGTGGTGGGGAAAAGACTCTGGGGTATAAATTAATTAATTACTTAATTAAAAAGCAAAAAAGAACATTTCAATAATGGTAAATAAAAAACAGCATGAATCCAGAATATATAAATAGTCTATTATTCACCACAAAAAGTTCAAGGCAAAAGAAATTCTATCTATATTTGCAAATAGTTATGTGTCCTCACCTGTATTCTCAAGCAAATACTCTGTTCTAAGAGCAGTGCTTTCCAGGCTCAGAGAGTTCAGTGGTAAAATGCTTGTCTGGGTGAAGGCCCTGAGCTTCATCCAGCACCACAAGAAAAATAAATAAATAAAATAAAATAAATAAAAACAGAAAAGAAGAGAAAAATAAAACAAAAACAAAAAAAAAACCCACATTTCTTATGAAACAAAAAACCCATGGTTACTGTTACTGTACATTTTATGATTAACTGTAATTATTCATTATCATTTTGGGGGCTGAATCATTATTATATCTGCTAACATAAATTATTCTTAATTATTTATGTGTACATATGTATGTACATATATATATGTAAGCATGTATATGTGTGTGTGCATGTATGTGTATTGTTTTTAGACAGGATCTCACTATGTAGTCCTAGCTGGCCTGGAACTATGTGAACAAGGCTAGCATGAACCCTCACAGATCTATCTGCCTCTACCTCCTGAGAGCTGGCTGGGATTAAAAACCTATTCAACCACATTTGACTATAATTTTATATTTTTATATAGTTTTTAGACTTTGATTTGAGACAACATCTCCCTGAGTTGATCAAACTGACCAGAACTATGTAGACCAAGCTGACCGTGAACTCTTGGTCATCCTGACTCAGCTTTCAGAGTACCAGGATTACAGGACCATGCCCAGCTCTTCATATGGTTCTTAAATAGCTGGCTATTTGGAAGTTTTCATCGGGTGAAAACACTCCCTGAACTCAAGATCAGTACGGTGCTTAACTACAGCAGGTACCTTAAGGACTCAATACATCTTTCCCTGTAGAGAGAATTTTGGTTGCTTTGAAAAACATAGAAATATTATAAGAATATGTTTTGTTTTAAACCCCGGTGTGAGATATGAGGTTCCTTCAGATTGTCCCCAGCAGCTGACTGTGATTTGCCTCGTGCTCTAGCAGGGGTATGATTCTGCCAACTCCAGACAGCTTCTGCTACTGTGAGATGTTTGTAATTCTGGGGATTTATTGGGGGGTATATAATAAATGCTACAGCCCTGAGAAGAGGTGGTTGCTGGTTGGTGGTTGGATGCTGTTGGTCGTTGTTGGCCATTTGGGAAGGCTGGCTACTGTTTAATAGTAGTTGTGGCCAAAGAAAAAAACAAAAGGAAAGAATTAGATTCAGGGCTCTCTTTCTCCCCTACCCAGTGTTAGGGGTTGAAAGGGTGGATAAGGGTGGAAGAAAGAAGAACCCACAAGGTAGCAAAAGCACAGCTACGATCCCGGGAGCTGCTATGTACAAAATCAACCGCACCACGCCTAAATCAGCATGTGATTTTGCTGAGCAGCTCAGAGAAAAGCAGCATCACTCTAAGAAAATGGGACTTGATGGTAGAGATGGCTGACTAGGTAAGGAGCACTTGCTGTGTGTCCCCAGCACCCCTGTAAAAGGCTGGTCATGCCTATGCATTCCTGTAACCCCAGTACTGAGGGGCAGAGACAGGAAGATTTCAAGAGGTCACTGGCTAGCCGTTCTAGCCGAAATAGTACGTCTCTGGTTCACTGACAGTCCGCCTCAAGTCAATAAGGAGGAAAGATACCAACACCCTCACCCTCCTCTGGCCACTAAAGGCACGTGTATGCATGCCTGCACATTCACATGTATGCGCCACACACACACACATACACACACACCACACATACACCACACACACACAAACCCCACACATACATACATGGATATACATCACACATACATACATGGATATACATCACACACACACACACACACACACACACACACACACCACACATACATACATGGATATACATCACACACACACACACACACACACACACACACACACACATACATGGATATACATCACACACACACACACACCCCACATACATACATGGATATACATCTCACACACACACACACACACACACACACACACACACTCAAGTATAAGGCCTGTGTGATGGCTCAGCATTTGGGACATAAGGCAGAAGAACTGCTGTGAGTTCAAGGCGAGCATGGGATACATGGTAAGTTCAGGGCATCCATCCAGGGCTACAGAGTGACGTCCTGGCTCAGAAAGAAGATGAAGAAGTGGAAGTAGTCGGGTAGAGCGGTGAGGGAGAGGGAAGGGGTGAGTGTGTGGGCGAGGGGCAGAGGAAGGAAAAATCCTCTCTGAATGAACACATTTCTCTAATTGACAGTCTTCCAACATGTATTAAATGATTGCCTACGCACATGCAGATACAATGTTACACAGAAGGTAGGGTGAATACAGCCTCAAAATGCAGAACAAAGCAAGCGAAAGGTAGCCTCCAGCAAGGCTGCTCGAGTAACGTGATGGGTTGAATGTGAAATGTCCTTACAGATTCATGTGTGAACACCTGGTCCCTAGTTGGCGGCACTGTTTGGAGAAGACAGAGATCCATTAGGAGGTGGAGCCTTGCTGGGGGAAGTACGTCACTGGGGGCGGGATTTGGGATTTTACATCCTGGCTCCACTTCCTGCTCCCTCTCTCTGCTTCCGGTGTGTGGAGGAGATGGGCCAGCAAGCGCTCTGCTCCTAACGCCGCATTCCCTGACTGCTGCCTGTCTTCCCTGCCACGATGGCCTCTACCATCTGGAACCACACGCATCAGGAGACCCTTCGCTCCTCTAGGCTGCTTTTGGTCATGATGTTTACCACAGCAAAAGAAAAGTGACAAAAAAAAAAAAATGGACCTCAATCTTCTGTAAATACTCTTATTTTAGCAACAGTCTAAAAGGTTGAAGTCTTTAACATCCAGCTTGAGATAGGTGTATCACAATCACCCTTACGAATGTCCACGTACTAAAATTGCTATGGCCTCTAGAGACAGAGAATTCACACCCTGTAGATTACAACTGGTCACACTTTGGTTTTTTTTTTGGAGACATGTTCATACAAAGATGGAATCATTTGTAGCATTCGTTAGCTAATTTGTTTCCATTAGCAAATGTCACCCAAATAGATGAGATTGTCTAATTAATAGGAAAATGTGTGCTTGACCCAAATTGCCATTGCAATAGCATCATCTTTAATTAGGCAGTGAGCTGTAATCCTCCATCCACGATAAGGACATGTCCTGTGATGTATGGTGACTCTAAAAGAAACACAACAGCATGTGCCACCTCCAGAGCGTCTCCAAACCTCCCGAGAGGGATGTTTTTCTTGAAATGGTCCTCTTTCAAGTGTTTAGTCATGTCCGTATGAATAAATCCTAAAAGAAAAATGTTGAATCAGTTGAAAAGTATAAACACTAAAACTGGTTGCTTAACTCTTATAAAGAGAATTTGCTTCTGAGAACTTGACATTATTAATAAGCACTGATTAGGAACTACAGAGTACTGTTAGCAATTACTCAAGTGTACAACTTTATTCACTTTAACTCAATGAATGTTTATTGAATATAAAAATGCCTGACTCCCAAGTCCATGGATCAGCTCTTGGCAAACATAAAGACAACGCTCTTGACTATAACAGGCAGGTACAAACATGAATGAAACACAATGTATCCTTTCGGTAACTAAAATCTATGGAGGGAGGAAGCAATTGCCGCATACCCAACTGTAATGTGATAAAGTCTGGTGAATCCATTTATAATGCTATAAACAAGATGACAGAGAAATGATTTTCACACAGGTGAGGCAGAAAGGAAGAAACAGCATTGAGAGAAGCTATCACCAAAACAGTCCCATGAACTGATTCTGCAGTACCTATAAGGATTAGACCATTGCATTTACTAAACCACAATAACTGATAAGACTCCAAAGCCCAAGACTCCAAAGTCCATATAAGAAAAAAGTCCTATGGTCATATCTAACCTGTATAAAACTGTACAGAAAAGATCACATTTTAACTCAGTATTGGCATATATGCAATAGAGTGTGTAGACAGCATGTTCTAAAATAAATTCTACAGTATCAAGTATTATATATTCAGAAATTGAAATTATTGTACATATGTATGTATGTGCGCGCGCACGCACGCGCACACACACACACACACACACACACACACACACGTGCGCGCATGCACACACACAAAGACCAGGATCAACTACATACTTATGAAACAACTACAAGAATAGTCTCAGACATACAAATATATATATGTGTGTGTGTGTGTGTGTGTGTGTGTGTGTGTGTGTGCGTGTGCGTGTGTGTGTGCGTGTGCGTGTGCGTGTGCGTGTGCGTGTGCGTGTGTGTGTGTGTGTGTGTGTGTGTGTGTCACTAACAAAATTTTACGACATAGTTTCTTGTTCATTAATTAATTCTAAAAAAAATTTTGAGGCATGGTCTTACCATGTAGACCCGACTACCTAAAACTCAAATAAGTGCACCTGCTCTGCCTCTTGAGGTCTAGGACTGAAGGCATGCGCTACCATGCCCAGCCTCAGTCACTAGGTTTTAAAAGAAAACAAATACTAACTTTCACGAGAGTGGCTGGCATGAGGAAAGTTTCTATTTCTAGGTGATAAAAGGTGGACTTAAAGTCAGACAAGCCACAGCAAGTGAAGACTCCATGTACACTCACAAAAGATAGTTGCTTTATGTTAAAACTAAATCATTTACAAATTAAACTATAAATCAGCTTAAACATACTGTTCCTTACAAATGTCAGTGTTGATAAATGTGATCTAAATACTGTATTCAGCTGCTCGTTTATTATGCAACACTACATAATTAACTCTACTTTAGATTTTCATTTATGAAAACTCAAAGGACTTCTTTAAAGTCCTGTGGAAAATTTTGTAGTTTTTTTTTCCTACTATAAAACCTAAGATAGTGATAGGTTACTGGGGAAATCTGGAAACAAACTGAAAGGTCTTTCAACAAGGAATGGGTTAAGACCTGATACATCCACAGCATAGAACAATGTTTGGTATTAACATCGTAAATGAAGATTTCACATCTGTAATTTTAAAAACAGGTTAGAAGTGAATTCCATTATGTCACTATTGAAAACAAGACAAAATATACATTCCAAAATGCTAACATCTGAGTATCTCTGGACATCAGAGGACAAGTGACAGTAGTCACCAGAATTATAGACCAGGTGATGATTCTCTCTCTCTCTCTCTCTCTCTCTCTCTCTCTCTCTCTCTGTGTGTGTGTGTGTGTGTGTGTGTGTGTGTGTTTGCTGATAAAATTATTGAAAAAAATGTGAGTTACAGACAATCTATAACGAGGGCCAGAAATAACAAGACTAATTTTTTGTGCCTGTGAGACTACACTGTGAAACGTACCCCCTGTCAGAAGTCTGAGCACATTCATTTGAGAAGTCGGCAACATTTCCTTTCCTCTTCACACACAGTGTGGCCAGGAAGGGATGAAGGCAGCAGCTGACAGATCAAGCCAAAATGCCTCTGCAGATGTTCAAGCAACGAGCAAACCCGCTGTTATGAGACAGGCTCTCATTGTGGAGCCCTGGCTAGCCTGGAACTCCGTATGTAGCCAAGGCTTGTCTCAAACTCAGAGAAATCCACCTGCCTCTGCCTCCTGGGTTCTGAGACTAAAGGGGTGTGCCACCACAACTGGCCCAAAGATGAAGTCTTCAGTGAGAAGCCAGAATCTAGAAGATTCCAATTCTCTCAAGAACCCATGGATTTCATGAAATCCAATGCTGCATGTGAGCAAACTTTTTTTCAAGGATACCCCAGAAAGAATAAACCCTATAACCACTTCAGGTTATGAAAGTTGATGTTAATATTAAAAACTTACAACTCCTAGCCTAATGCTCAGGGAACACAGCAGAAGAGACGTGGAGACTGTAGTCATAGGACCAGAGTATCTGCCAGGAAAGAGGTTCCCTCTGCATACGATGGGGAAGCTGTACGCATCAAATCTCAGCACTATGGTCACCCAAACCAGCCCTGCGCAGGGACCAGCAGCATGGATGGGGGACTCACGAGGCCTGGCTCCGAGATGAAGAGCCACCGAGTAATTAAAGGAAAGGAGGATCCGTCTCCTCCAGGGACGGGCTGCCACAGGTGATCAGCCCCACGCAGTCAGCCCTAGCTACATACACACACACACACACACACACACACACACACACACGCCACCCTGAAGCCCTCCGCAGGCTGCTGTGCATGCACAACACATGTACCTGTCCAAAATAATAACTGAAGAAGAGATCATAAACTCAAGAGGGAGCAGAGGGGGAAATAGGAGGAGTTGGGGGGGACAGAAATGATGTAAATACAGTATTCATGGATATCCTTATATATTTTTAACTTACAAATGAAAAAAAATCAAACAATTGCCGGGCGGTGGTGGTGCACGCCTTTAATCCCAGCACTTGGGAGGCAGAGGCAGGCGGATTTCTGAGTTCGAGGCCAGCCTGGTCTACAGAGTGAGTTCCCGGACAGCTGGAGCTACACAGAGAAACCCTGTCTCGAAAAAACAAAAACAAAAACAAAAATCAAACAATTAATGGTACAACTGTCTTTTACTCTGTAAAATTCAAACAAAACTGGCATAAAGGGTTTCACACTGAGCTGGAGAAATGGCTCAGAGGTTAAGAGCACTGACTGCTCTTCCAAAGGTCCTGAGTTCAAATCCCAGCAACCACATGGTGGCTCACAGCCACCCATAACGAGATCTGACTCCCTTTTTCTGGAGTGTCTGAAGACAGCTACAGTGTACTCACATATAATAAATAAATCTTTTAAAGGGGGGATTTATACTTACTCCATAAACTCAGCAGAAAAGCAATATATTTTTTCAAAACCAAACCTATGCCAGGAGAGCCTGCAGTGGCCATGGTCTATGGACACTCCTGTCAGTGCAGATCAGCAGCCTGCAGGCTGCTTGCAGCCGGCTCTCTTGCTGCTTGCCGTGCTGAGGAGACCTGGGTCAAGGTTCTGTGGCCTGCTCTCTAACACTGTAACGCGGTGACAAGCAGACACTCTGTACCAATACGGGGTGGTCTGTGCATCACAAGATGAGCAAACAGATCAGAGATGGCGGGTCCCCTGAGCTCCCTTCCAGCTGACCATGGCTGGCTTTTGAATAAGAAATCATCATGACTCTGACCCTGCTGGGAGATTAGGAGAGAGAGCTCCCTGGAAAACGACCCCATTTCTTAGACGTCTTATATCAAAGAGGCGTGCGGCCATTCACTACACAAGCGGAGGGCCCTGCACAGCTCCAGTCTGGAAAGTAGGGATGTCAGTTGTCAGAGGGAATCACCACAGCCTCTCCAGACCACGGTGAAAAGAAGGGAATGGGTCGATGGGACAACTCAGAGGCTAAAGACACTCGCTGCAAAGGCCCGAGGACCTGAGTTCAATCCCCAGAGCACGCGCAAAGGTGGGCGGAGAGAACAGGCCCCTTCACGGCCTCTGACCTCCTCGAGTGTACTGTGCAAAGGTGGCACAAATAATAATCATTTTTAAGAAAGGAAAGATTTTGCCCCAATACACTAGTTTTTTTTTTCTCTTAGATCACGTCTAATGTGGAAAACGAACACATTCCTAAAGATCCCTCGCTCTGATCTGCAGTCTTTTTAATTAGTGGACTTCGTGTTTAACGCGTTGTAGATTTACAGAACTATTGGACAAAGGCTCCTATGCTGACACGCTGCCGTCGCCCCTGGCTGCCTCCGTTTCCCCTTGCATCCTGCCTTGGTGCGGCTGACGTGCTATGAGTGAACACCGCTGAGCTTCACTGGGTAAAGTCCCTGGAACACGAGAGCTGGGGTCCTGCCAAGTGCTACGGTCATGCTATCCACCATTACAGCATGGTTGTTCTGACCCACGCCATCTGCAGCCTCTCAGACCGCATAGATCTGTTCCAGTCCGTCAGACGTTAACTAAGAAATGTTAAGCTGGTCTCTCGTGATTAATTGCTCAGGGCTGTACGACATGTCGATGTTATCTTGTGCTGAAGCTCATGGACCGTGTAACCTCCACGTTGAATATATTCACAGCCCAATGCACTATATATCAAGAGTTCCCTCGGTGCCCTCCGCCCCACACATCACAGAGCCGAGAGTAGATAGTAACGGCCCCCACACATCCCACACACCGATCTTGACGCTCGTCCGACTTTCCAGTCTGTCTTCTTTCCTTGGCTCTAAAAGACCCTCTCCATATCATTTCTTCATATTTATAAAGTTCTGGAAATGTTGTTCTACTCCACACTCATGATTCATGTACTTACAAAGACTTGAAGTGGCTATAAAAGCTATAAACTACCAGTAGGTGCCACTGTCCAACAGACAGTGCTACTGGATTACTTCACTGGACACTCAGAGGTTTCCAACTGGCTACAAAGCCATCCTTCCTTAGACCAAACGCAGCATGAAACGGCATGCACTCTAGCAACTTAGAGCAAAGACGCTACACTTCCTTACCAGACATACAATGACAACTCACCACAGAGGGAGAGGGGAGGGTGTCTAGAATCACCCTGGGGGCCTGGGGCATGCTGGGGCAAATGCTCTAGCACTAGGCCCCACCTCACAGTCCACCATTAAAATGTGAACTCCTTAATTTAGTCTGGGATGCGCTGGCTCCCAAAAGCCATGCGAATTTTTATGTTGTAAACTCTGGAGAAAGGACATTTCATTGATCCACTTTAGACAAGGAATTGACGACAACAGTCAATCTACCAAATAAAATTTCTCATATTGATTTTCAATTAGGGAGATTCATCCATGATGACAACTTTACTTTATATACCAAGTCGAAAATACCAATGCTTAGCGGAACAGTCAAAGATTTAGGATGGAGCAGCAGTCTAATCATTATCTGCCTGTTTCCTGGTATTCCTGCTACAATTGGCTTTTCTTTCTTTTATCTTTTCCTTTCCTTTTTTTTTTTTTTTTTTTTTTTTTTTTTTTTTGGTTTGAGCTTTTCTTTTATTGGACATTTTATTTATTTACATTTCAAATGTAAAAATACACCTTTCCCTATTTTCCACCCAAAAACCCCCTATCGTATCCCTCCTTCCTCCTCCTTCCTCCTGCTTCTATGAAGCTGTACCCCCACCGACCCACCCAGTCCTGCCTCCCTGCCCTCGCATTCCCCTACACTGGGGCATCAAGCCTTCACGGGACTAAGGGCCGCTCCTCCTCCCTTTGATGCCCAACAAGGCCATCTTCTGCTACATATGCGGCTAGAGCCATGGGTCCCTCCATGTGTACTCCTTGGTTGGTGGTGTAGACCCTGGGAGCTCTGGTTAGTTGATATTGTTGTTCTTCCTATGAGGTTGCAAACCCCTATGGCTCCTTCAGTCCTTTCTCTAACTCCTCCATTGGGGACCCCATGATCAGTCCAATGGTTGGCTGCAAGCATCCGCCTCTGTACATGTCAGGCTCTATAAGAGCTTCTCAGGGACATCTATGTCAGGCTCCTGTCAGCATGCACTTGTTGGCATCCACACAGTGTCTGCATTTGGTGACTGTATATGGGATAGGTCCCAAGGTGAGACAGTCTCTGGATGACCTTTCCTTCAGTCTCTGCTCCAACTTTGTCTCTGTATTTGCCCCCGTGAGTATTTTGTTCTCCCTTCTAAGAAGGACTGAAGGACCCGCACTTTGGTCTTCCTTCTTCTTGCACTTCCTGTGGTCTGTGAATTGTATCTTGGGTATTCTGAGCTTTTGGACTATATCCACTTATCAGTGAGTGCATACCATGAGTGTTCTTTTGTGATGGGTTATCTCACTCAGGATGATATTTTTGGTATATTTACACAATGTAGTACTACTCAGCTATTAAAAACAACAAATTCATGAAATTCTTAGGCAAATGGATTGAGCTACAATTTGCTTTTCAGCTGTTTTTCTGTTATTCAGAACATCTGCTGAGGGAAATATTAAAAAAACAAGCCAGCACACTCCTGCGCTTGTGCCTCTACCCCGGCGGCCTGGCTGGCCATGCACTGGCGGGCAATGGCCGACCTGTTTTTATCTTGTGGAGACTCTCGTGGCCCAGAGCTCCCAAAATGTCTCCACCCAGCTCACTTAAGTTCACTTAAGTGATGGGCCGCTACCACCCCAGCCCCGTGCTTCAAACCCCCACAGCCTTTGCGGAGCACCTCAGGACCTTTGTGGAGCACCTCAGGCAAACCCAGGCTTTGCCATTGTACCTTTCTCTCTTGAACCTGGATGAGCCGCTGCACGAAGGAAAACGCAACACAGCTTAGTTCAGAAACAATGGCAACTCCATTGCTGGGATCCACCATGGAGACCGGGAGACACTCACAGCTACATCACTAGCTCATGCTATCCCCGCCCAAAAACAGACCTCACTCTCTCCTGCCTCCTCTCTTCCTCCAACCTGGAAGTCCCTCCTACTTGCCCAGTGATTGGCAAGATGGAGGAACCCATGGCTCCAGTCATTCATTAGGGGGAATGGTTCACAAGAACAGCACCAGGCCCATCCACAACAGACCTCCACTCGAAGCTAATCAGGAACACTTAACATAAAAATGAACTAGAAGTCTAAGGGCTGGAAAGATGGCTGCTGTGTAAAGCAATTACAGTACAAACAGAAAGCCTGCAGCCTGGAGAGCCTGGACCTACATCAAAGCCAGGTGTACTGGCTGGCTGTGTGTCGATTTGACACAGATGGAGTTATCACAGAGAAAGGAGCTTCAGGTAAGGAGATGCCTCCATAGAGATCCAGCTGTAAGGCATTTTCTCAGTTGGTGATCAAGGCGGGAGAGCCCATTGTGGGTGGTGCCACCCCTGGGCTGGTAGTCGTGGGTTTTATAAGAGAGCAAACTAAGCAAGCCAGGGGAAGCAAGCCATTAAGAAACATCCCTCTATGGCCTCTGCATCAGCTCCTGCTTCCTGACCTGCTTGAGTTCCAGTCCTGACTTCCTTTGGTGATGAACAGCAATGTGAAAGTGTAAACTGAATAAACCCTTTCCTCCCCTACTTGCTTCTTGGTCATGATGTTTGTGCAGGAATAGAAACCCTGACTAAGACACCAGGCATGGCAGCACAAGGGAACCAGCACTGGGGACCCAGAGAGGACAAACAGATCACAGGGTCTCATTAGTCTCAGACAGTCTAGCTCATACAGTGAGCTTTGGAGCCTGTGAGAGGCCTGTCTCAAAAAACACACCGGAGAAATGAATGACCTCCCTGCAGATGTCAGCACTCGGGTAAGCACACTGTGAGTGCCTCTCTCCAGATGTTAGCACACGCGGGTAAGCACACCGCGAGTGCCTCTCTCCAGATGTTAGCACGCGGGTAAGCACACCGTGAGTGCCTCTCTGCAGATGTTAGCACGCGGGTAAGCACACCGCGAATGCCTCTCTCCAGATGTCAGCACGCAGGTAAGCACACCGCGAGTGCCTCTCTCCAGATGTTAGCACGCAGGTAAGCACACCGCGAGTGCCTCTCTCCAGATGTCAGCACGCAGGTAAGCACACCGCGAATGCCTCTCTCCAGATGTTAGCACGCGGGTAAGCACACTGCGAGTGCCTCTCTCCAGATGTCAGCACGCAGGTAAGCACACCGCGAATGCCTCTCTCCAGATGTTAGCACGCAGGTAAGCACACCGCGAGTGCCTCTCTCCAGATGTTAGCACGCGGGTAAGCACACCGGGAGCGCCTCTCTGCAGATGTCAGCACGCGGGTAAGCACACCGCGAATGCCTCTCTCCAGATGTTAGCACGCAGGTAAGCACACCGCGAGTGCCTCTCTCCAGATGTTAGCACGTGGGTAAGCACACCGCGAGTGCCTCTCTCCAGATGTTAGCATGCGGGTAAGCACACCGCGAGTGCCTCTCTGCAGATGTTAGCACGCGGGTAAGCACACCACAATACCTCTCTCCAGATGTTAGCACGCAGGTAAGCACACCGCGAGTGCCTCTCTCCAGATGTTAGCACGCGGGTAAGCACACCGTGAGTGCCTCTCTCCAGATGTTAGCACGCGGGTAAGCACACCGCGAGTGCCTCTCTGCAGATGTTAGCACGCGGGTAAGCACACCACGAGTGCCTCTCCCCAGATGTTAGCACGCGGGTAAGCACACCGCGAGCGCACATTTGCTAACTCTACTTAAAGATCTAGTGAAGAAGCTGATAGATCTTAATATCAAGATTAGTCAACAGATAACTTATACAATTGATTTAATCTTATTTCAATCTGTACTATGAAACAAGATGTGTGTGTATGTGTGTGTGTGTATGTGTGTGTGTGTGTGTGTATAGATATATATATATATATAATACAATATAGTCAATATAGTATTACAAAGGATACCCTACTGGTCACTTTCTAGCAACAGATTTTATCCCCAAAATGAGTTGCACAGGAAGAATATGGTCTTTACAAAAGACTCTGCGGCCCTTCCGTAAGCCCTGTGAAGCGTCTCCTTTGTACAGAAACTGGATTCCCACCACTGCCTTGACAACTCAGATGCTAAGCAGCCTCAGCGGCCTCCTAACACGGACGCATCCCTATCTACCTTCCGCCGGACACCGCAGTGCTCGCTCAGCGGCCTCCTAACACGGACGCATCCCTATCTACCTTCCGCCGGACACTGCAGTGCTCGCTCAGCGGCCTCCTAACACGGACGCATCCCTATCTACCTTCCACCGGACACCGCAGTGCTCGCTCAGCGGCCTCCTAACACGGACGCATCCCTATCTACCTTCCGCCGGACACTGCAGTGCTCGCTCAGCGGCCTCCTAACACGGGACGCATCCCTATCTACCTTCCGCCGGACACTGCAGTGCTCGCTCGGCGGCCTCCTAACACGGGACACGGGATGCATCCCTATCTACCTTCCGCCGGACACTGCAGTGCTCGCTCAGCGGCCTCCTAACACGGACGCATCCCTATCTACCTTCAGCCGGACACTGCAGTGCTCGCTCAGCGGCCTCCTAACACGGACGCATCCCTATCTACCTTCCGCCGGACACCGCAGTGCTCGCTCAGCGGCCTCCTAACACGGACGCATCCCTATCTACCTTCCGCCGGACACCGCAGTGCTCGCTCAGCGGCCTCCTAACACGGACGCATCCCTATCTACCTTCAGCCGCGACACTGCAGTGCTCGCTCAGCGGCCTCCTAACACGGACGCATCCCTATCTACCTTCAGCCGGACATTGCAGTGCTTGCCCCAACTGTTTCTGTAGCTTCTAACAGAGACGTCTCACTTCTTTTTTACTCCTGGACCTTGCACAGCCTTGGCACAGAGGAAGGCACCCTAGGACTGAGTCCATGTGAATTGGGAAGATGATCCTTCCTCTCAGCCAGAGAGCTATTTCATCACCAAAAGCATAGAACTAAGTCCTCATTACTCAGACCACTGGAATCCTGAAGAGAGAGAGGGCAAGTCCATGCCCTTCCAAACAACAAACAACCCCGCGGCTGGAGCTCAGCCAGCACTCACAATGACAGCCTGCACAGAACCCGCGGAACAGAAAGCCAGGCCGGTAATGACGACGCGGCTTTCCGTGCAAAGCTTTGGCTTAGGCCCCTTCCCTTCTTCCTTCAGAAGGATTCATCTAAGCTGTAAAACTTAGTCAGTACTCATGGACTTGGAATGTCTGTGACTAAACAGGGAACTGGAGTGAAGGCATGTTACACAGCAAACAGATTCACAGGACATCCTGAAAACATCTGCTGGCTCAGTGAGGGCCAACTCTCAGGGCCAGCTGGAGTCATGACGACTCAACGGTGAGAGGTGGCAGAGGTCAGCCGCAGCCCGCTGTCCTGCAGACGGCCGGGCAGTCATAGGAGCGAACTTCACACAGGGGATTAGTTCTTCAGCCTAACGCTCTCCCAACTGGGCTATTTCAGTGGCTACAGAGATGACTTAAGTATGTAAAGCTGCAAACAAAGACAAACTATCTAGGCCCAACAAGATGGCTCGGCAGGGAAAGACGCCTGCATGAAGCCTGAAGACACACCCACGTGCTGCACAGACAAAACCCATTCCTACACGTAATCCTCCCATAACTACATGTGCAGTAGTGTGCATGCACCCACACAAAATATACAGATACACACACAAATAAATGAACCGCATAAGTATAAAAAAGATCCTACTCTAATTTACAAAAGTATAGAAAAACATTCATTCTGGTGGGAAGTCAAGTAAATACCTAATAAAAAAATTTCTAACAGGCCAACCAACTAATAAAGGGCAAATGTATCTGAATTTTGACATCTTTTATCTGAATTTTGACATCTCTTTATTAGAAAGTGGCAAATAATATACAAGTGAACAAAAGACAGAGAATAAGTAAAGAAATACATAAATAAATAAGAAGCTAAAGGATAAAAAGACATCAGTCTTATGATTCAAAAGGAACTCTTGAGGAGCGTATTTTCAGCTTTCCATGAACCAGTCAGGTAGCTTTGGGTAAATCACGTCAAACCCTCGGTCACAATTTTTAAATTGTCACTGTGGCATGTTAGAGCAGCCGGCAATCCCAGTACAACAGTGCATGGTAACGACCCTGTCTCAAGACACAAGGTGACCTCCAAGGTTTTTTTAAACCATGATTTATTCCTTAACTTGTGAAATTTTTTAAAATAAAGATTTTTATGTAAGATAAGAGGAACAAGAAAGCTTTTTTTTTTGTCACTAATTCATTATTTCTTTCGACAATGACTTTAGAGAGATACTATCCAAATGTCAATTAATGACTGCCAATTAACCAATTAACGGGCACCCTAGTGGCCTTTCTTTCTATCTCTGAATCATACCACAGTTACTGTATGACGCTCTCACTGACCTGGGGCGACCACGTTCACTCTGACTTTCTTCCGGGCAACCTCTTTAGCGAGCGAGCGTGAGAAGCCAACCAGCCCTCCTTTGGTGGCGCCGTACGAGGACTGGCCCACATTGCCTTTTAAACCAATAATACTCCCTGCAGGGAAAGAAGAAAGCAAGCGCAAGCCAGTGGTTCATTATCTGAGGTTCATATCCCATACAGTCACCAAATCAGGAAGGAAAGCCTGCCCTCTTTCATTCTTCACTAAAATGAGTACCTCTAGCCATGGTCCTTTGAGGGGTAACCCAGACACACACAGCAAAGGGAAACTGAAGAAAATGATGTCAAGCCACCAGTTTGCGAGAGAGGCCTGTGTGACTTTACCTGAGAGGCGGGCGGAGGTGGGGCAGGATGAGTGCTGGGTCTGGCGGTGTGGCTGTCTATATGAGCAATGTCCCTCTAGGCAGCACTGGGCCCAGTTGCAGTGTGGGCAGTTTTAGGAGGTGTGGCTTCGCCAGGAGCCCTTGTTAGGAGGATGGCTTCACCTGACTTTGAGTTCCCTCTCCACTCGGTGCTTGTGGCTGAAATGTCACCTCAGCCTCCGGTTTCTGCCACCCTGCCTGCTGATTGCCTCCCTACAGTGACAGACTTGTATCCCTCGGGGCCCATAAGCCAAAATAAACTGTCTTCTGTAAGTTGTCTTGGACATGGTGTTTTATCACAGCAACAGAAAAGTACCAAACACAGGCAGAAATATGTTAAAGCCAGAGATATGAAATAGAGACTGATTAATTTTGTAATTCTATCATAATAGGAGTAAGTATTCACGTCAGCCTATAGGAAGAACAAATCTCGTGACTTTAAACTACTGTCAATCAAAACTGACCAAACTTGCTAACAGCGCAATTCTGCTACTTTTGTTGACTAAACATTCCTCAGTGAGCTTGTCTAATAAATATGTAAGAATAATTTATAATTCAAATATCAGTTGCATGCAAACACATGCTTGCAAAACAGAAGGAGGAAGTGATTTTCTGCACCACTGGCCTGTGCTTATAAGATAAAAATTGAACAAGAACCCCAAACACACACACACACATCCTCAAAATTGAAATGACATTAGAAACAAAAACATTCTACTTTGTTTTATAATCAAGGAGCCCAGTATTAAAATGTTTACTTACACTGTACAGTCAACACTGCTTGATGACAGTAATTTCCCTAAGAAATACACTGTAAGGAGGGTTCACAGTAGTGAGAGCATCCCACAGTATGCTTACGTAAGGCAAGCTGGTCTAGCCCGCTTCTGCTGTATATAGTATTTCTTACTGTTCCCGAGCTACAAGCCTATGTAACATGAATGCATAGATCGGCGGACAGTGATGGCATACGTGTATCTAAGCGCAAAGAAGAACAGAAAAATCGGTGTGTGGTCTGGGTGGGGTCACCACCAGCACAGTCGACAGAGCCGCTGTCACGCCTCCGTCCTCCATGAACTGATTTCTCACATGGCACATTCCTAAGTGTGGCACCTCAGTTAAGAGAAGAGGAAACTGGGTAGCCCGGGAAGAAAGAAAGGCCATCAGATTAAGGAAGGGAGTGGGCAGGAAAACGGGTGTGTGAGAGAAAGGAAGACAAGAAAGGTAAGCTCCAGGTGTGGCCGAAAGGTCCAGCAGGAAGCTTGCATAACCCGCACTCGGGCCACACTCCATTCATTCACTTTTGCTCACATTGTTGCTTCTGAATTAGCAACCCACCTCCAAGGTCAGCCTGTCTGGAGGCATCCAGGAATAAGTGCACGTGTTACGGTGCATCGGCCTTAGCAATATTCTACAATTGTTGGGTTTCTGAAACTTGTCTAAAATCAAGGTATTTTAAACATGTCCTGAGATATTCAGGCAGTCTCAGGTGTGTGTGACGGCTCTTAAGAACCGAAACCTGAACTGGCTGTGTCAGAGGGCCACGGTCACCAATTCCTCCTGAGAGGGACCTTTAACGGAACAGCACTCCCCCTTTGCAGACTTGTAAGGAACTCCTCATCACCTAAGACTAAACATCAGATGGTATGCTAAAATCAAACGCCATGTTATTCTGCATTTCCCGCTCTACAGGCAAGAACCCGGAATACCTCTTCCCTGTGGTTCCAACAAACTAAAGGCTCCTTCCTCCACTGTGAGAAGCTGAGGTTTAATGTCCCTCAGACCGGGCGCGGGACAAGACAGGGATCCATGCAACTGCCATAAATAATTGTTATCTAGCCTGTATGTCTATGAGCTTTTTCATTTCAAAAATTAGATTGGTTTTCTTTACAATTTAAAAAATAAAATGACATCATTTTTTTACCTTTTTCTCCTCCAATCCAACCCTCCCATTTGCCCCCTCACACTCTCTCAGAGTCACTGTTACATATATGTGTTATATGTGTGTGTATGTGTAGAGAGAGAGAGAGAGAGAGAGAGAGAGAGAGAGAAAGAGAGAGAGACATACAACCTGCAGAGTCTGTTTACCATTGCTTGTAATGTATGTAACAGTATGAGGCCTGGCCACTTGCCTCACAGACTCATGTGTTGACATGCTTGGCCCACAGGGAGTGGATACTATTAGGAAGCGTGTCCTTGCTGAAACAGGTGTGGCCTTGTTGGAGGAACTATTCACTGTGGGGGGTGGGCTTTGCCAGTCTTCTCCTGTTTGTCTTTAGAACAAGATATAGCACTGTCAGCTCCTCCTGCGCCATGCCTGCCTGGACACTGCCACGCTTCCCACCTTGATGACAATGAACTGAAGCTCAGAACCTGTAAGCCAGCCCCAATTAAACGTTGTCCTTACAAGAGTTGCCCTGGTCACGGTGTCTGTCCACCCAGTAAGACCGGGCTCATGCCTCGGGAAGGCTACGTCCCTGCTCTCAGCACTCCTGAGCGTCCTGGAGTTCTAGGACCCTGTGAGTTCCGCTTCTGTCTCAGCGTGTCTACTGTCACTGTCCATGCCTTGTTTAGGCAGCCACACCATCGAGGTAGCATGGCTGGAGCTTCCGGTCATTTCTAGGAAACACAAACTCGCAGCACACTACCTGGCCCATTGGCTCTTAGAATCATTATAGGTTTGATAAAAAAAAAAAAAAAAAAAAAAAAAAAAAAGATGCCTGATTTCTCCTGAAAATTGAAACTGATGACAAAATTGTTATGACATTCAATGTAGACAGTCTGCCAGATGTGCACAGCTGTGGCCACTCCCATTCCATACAGATGCCATTTATCGTCATTTTTAATACCTAGTAAGTCACTCACTGGCAATCAGTGAATTAAGTGTCCTCATGTTTACATGCAATGACGATAAGCCCACGAGGGTGAAAACTCACCCACGTTAACAATAGATTCCCCCTGCTGGATCATTGTCTTCTAACTCACCCACGTTAACAATAGATCCCCCCTGCTGGATCATTGTCTTCATAGCTGCCCTACAGGTCAGCATGGTGCCCAGGAGGTTAGTGTGAAGCTGAGATATCATATCTTCAGTTTTTGTTCTTACTAGAAGGCTGTCTCTACAAAAAACAAACAAACAAACAAACAAACAATCAGTGGTCACATTAACATCCAGATCACAAACTCAAATCAAGGGTGTGGGGGCTAGAGGGCTGGCTCAGCAGGTAAGAGTTCCCACTGCTCCTTCAGGAGAACTGAGTTCAGTTCCCAGCACTTGTGCCAAAAAGCTCACAACCACCTGTAACTCCAGCTTCAGGGTATTAAACATCTACTTCAGAACTCCACAGGCAACTGCAAACACCCCCCCCCACACACACACACACAACAATTTTAAAATAGCAAAAATAAATCTTTTTTAAAAATCAAGTCGAAATTTGATTTTTTTTGTACAATTCTGATTTAAAATATAGTGTACACTGTACTTTCTAGCTAAGTGCCAGGCAGTCCCATTTTGAACTTGGCTTTAAGACCGCTAAGCTAGCTGTTGATAATCCAGAAAGGAACCACTGGGAAGGCAGGACTCTCCACCTCTCGATAGGCTGAGAAACACCGCACTGCCTAAACACAGTAGCAAACCACCAAATGGTTTAAGCCAGTTTCCCCTTGCTTATCAGGACTGTAAATCTAAATATTTTCTCCCAAACTCATCTTTCAAAACCCCCTCATCCTATCATTATTACATTTATTGTCCTATATACATTACTATTAAGCTTGTTATGATCAATGGAACTCAGAACACTGTTTCCAATGAGAGGAGACTAAGGAAATCTTCTGGCATGCCAGGTGATATGCCAGTGATGCTATGTTAGGACTGATCCAACTGGACATTGACCTCAACTTAAAAGAATTAGGCTAGAGAATGGCTCGTTGATTAAGAGCACACACTCATAGAGAGTGCGAGTCCAGTTCCAAGCATCCATATCAAGTGGCTCATAAGCACCACCAACTCTAGGGGATTTGATGCCCTCCTTTAGCTTCTGTGGGAATCTACACACTCTGCAGATACTAACATGCAGACACACACACACACACACACACACACACATACATATTCACACCAATTTTTAAATAAATATATGGATTGATACTTTTCTAAATAAGCCTTTCTGGTTAGAAATAAAACAGCCTAATATATTGTCTCACACTAATGTGGTGTTGGGAATGAAAATGGTCCTCGCCGGGTGGTGGTGGCGCACGCCTGTAATTCAGCACTTGGGAGGCAGAGGCAGGCGGATTTCTGAGTTCGAGGCCAGCCTGGTCTACAGAGTGAGTTCCAGGACAGCCGGAACTACACAGAGAAACCCTGTTTCGAAAAAAAAAAAAAAAAAAAAGAAAAGAAAAAAGAAAAGAAAAAGAAAAAGAAAAAGAAAAAGAAAAAGAAAAAGAAAAAGAAAAAGAAAAAGAAAAAGAAAAAAGAAAATGGTCCCCATTGGCTGTATATGTGAACGCTTGGCCCCGGTTTAGGACCAAGTTTGGGAAGGATTAGGGAGTCTGGCCTTGTTGGAGGAGGTGTGTCACTGGGAGTGGGCTTTGAGGTTTCCAAAGGCCAGCTCGTTTCCACCGGGCCCCGCCTCTGCCGCCTATATGCAGATCACAATACAAGTTCCCGGCTGTTGCGACCACCGTGGCTTTATTCCAGCAACATGGCTCTAACACTATAAAACCATAACCTCAGTTGAACACTTTATTTTATATATAGCTTTGGGACTTGGCATTTTGTAACAGCAATAGAAAAGAAACTAAGCCATCAACATACTAAGAAAACAATCTTTCTAAAACAGGTATCAGAAATTCCCCTCAACCCTTAACCAACCTGTTAATACCAGCTGCATTTACCAAGAAATTCACCGGACCTAGACGTTTCTCCATCTCTTCAAATGTACTGAGAATATCTTGTTCTTTGGCAACATCACACCTAAATGCCAAGTGGTTGCCTACAAAACAAAGTCAAATCAGAATCACCCTAAGTCTTCACTTGAATTTTGGATATATTTGCTTTCTGATTAGACTCTAAGGCACAGCTGTGCCGATCCTAGAGCTGAAAGCATATCGTGGCTTTCTGGCCTCTTAGAGCACGCCATGAAAGGGACAGACTGGACGGGAGTGAAGGAGAAATAGTGAAGTTTTGTTTCTTCCTTCTCTTCGTGTGTGTTTTGGTTTTTTTGTTTTGTTTTGTTCTTGTTTGTTTTGTTTTTGTTTTTTCTGCTCGGAGAAAAGGTTTCACTGTGTCACCTGGACTGACTTCAAAAGTCAGGCTTGTCTTGCCTCAGCCTGCTGAGTGCTAGGATGCAGCAGGTACATACAATAAAGCATTACTGAAAACTACCTTTAACTTTGGAGTCTTCTTGCGTGGGAGGTTGAGAGGTGAGAATTCTGAGTGCCGGGCTATCCATAAAGTTGGCGCCTGCTGGACTCCCAAGTTCATGGCTGTCCTGGATGAGACCTCAAACTCTCAGGAAGAAATAAGCTTGGAAAGGTTGAAAATGAAAGAGGTTGGGACCAGCAAGATGGCCCACTGGGTAAGGCTTTCCACCAAGCCTGACATCTGGGTTGAACCTTTGGGACCCAAATGGTGGAAGGAAAAAACAGACAGTCCTCTGACTTCCACGTGTGCACAATGACATACATGTACCCATCCAACCAAATAAAAAATCTGGGCATGGTAACCTGCAGGCTCAGTATGGAGTGAGACAGGACACTACTACTATAAGCTTGTGGCCAGCATTGCAAGAGAGGTGGCTCACAAGAATTCCCTGATCCCTAGCAGCATATGCAAGAATTATACTTCAAAGGAAAAGTCTTCTCTATTTAATAAGCTACCATGTGTGTGTGTGTGTGTATATATATATATATATATATATATATATATATATATTCCTGTATATGATGATAGGGCTACATCAAGAATGAACCAACTGTGTGTTGGAGAACGGAAGAACAGGTGAGTAACGAGTACCACAGGGCAAGGCGGGGTATCAGTTGTCCAGCCAACCGGAAGCAGGGCTGACTAGGTGTTCAGACTTGTGCTCACACCCGGGGCGAACAGACGTGCTCCCCTGTGTTCCCAGCACGAGAAGGCAGAGACCAGATCTTGATCCAAGGGAAACCTAGGCTGCATAGTGGGACACTGTGTCTGGGAAAGCTGGATACCACGCTGCAGGTTCAAAGTCTACTCTGTACTAAAGACGTCACCGTCACACCACAGTAAGGTCACCTCAGAAACAGGGGGAGTGAGACACGAGAATCATCAAGTTCATAGCCAGTGTGAGTTACATATCACGGCTCTTTCCATATAAGAAATATAGTAGGCACCAGACACACTCTTAGACCTATAATATAACCAATGCTTTCCTAATAGTGACGTGTATTTTTCTCCATCCTTCCATGCTATCTTCTCCAACAGAGACTTAAAAACTTGCAATGCAACCAGTGCGGATGGGGGGGACCTGGAATTGGAATACAATCAAAGGGTCTGGGGAACACAAATTACTTATTAAAGCCATTGATGGGCTTGGGAAGGCAACCTATCAAGAGTTTCTCTTTGAAATACTGTCGTGTGCCTACACAAAGGGCAAGAGCTCTCAGCAAAATGCAGCCTAGCCATTTGTATCTGACTTCTCCACTTTCAGATAATCGCGTCCATTCTCTCCTACCAGAGGCCCCCCGAGCAAAGCGGCTCGCAATATCAGCACTGGCCGCGAGGAAGACAGCTGCTTGTCAGGGAGCCTCAGACTCTGCCTGGGGTAGGCGAGAGCCCCAGTGAGGGCTTGGTCCTGGGGCATGAGTGATCCGGGGCGCAGACTGGAGTACATGGGCAGGAGCCCCCGTGGACTGGAGCTCAAGGACTCGCACCTCGGCCGCGCGGCGGAGAAACTTCCGGTACCTACCGCCGAGCTCGCCGGCGGTGGCTTTGGCCACTTCCAAGTTTCTGGAGACGATCGCCAAGCGGTAACCCTTCTGGGTCATTAGCTGGGCTACAGCCTTGCCGATCCCCCGGGAGCCTCCAAAAACAGCACAGACTTTGTCCATCTTGGACCTCGGACCGGCAAGATGGATCCCTAAGACTCAGAACTTGTAATAAAAGACACAGCTACTGACAAAACGAATATTCACTCCCTTTCCACAGCCCACCCAGGGTCACAAAACAAGGCGCGAGAATTAGACGTCAGTGCACCCGGCCTCTTCGAGGGTTGCATTGCATGCTGGGACATGTAGTCCTTACTCGCTTGCGCCAGTGAGCATTTCGGTAACAGCTGCTGGATGCTCATTCCCAAGCCTAGTTAGTTGGCCCTAAGGCTCAGGGGACCAACGGTCCTTTGTTCAGAGATAATAGGGTTGCTAAAATCGTGGGCTTTCCAGGGCAAACTGTAGTTGGCAGTCACTTTATGTCCTTTTGGGTGTGGACCTGTCCTGGTGACCACATTTTTTACTGTAGACAAAACCTGTTGAAGTGTGAAGTGGCTCCCCAAGTTACTATAGACATTTCCTTTTCACTGCAATGTTATTATAAGGGTAGATGTCCTGTCAAAGAACACAAGCGGCGCGTGGTGGCTCGGGCCTGTATGTATGCCCCTCACTCAGAAGGCTGAGCAGAGAGATCACCGAGAATTCAAGGCCAGCCTGGTCTAGAGAGTGAGATCCTGTCTCAAAGAAAGCAACAAAGAAAGAACGCTGTGTAGAGGGAGTCAAGAAATGTTTGTGTTCCTCTTTTTGAGAAAGAGACCTGCTATGTTACCCAGGCTGGCCTAGTACTCACTATATAGCTCAAGCTGGTCTTGAATTCTCTGATTCTCCTCCCTCAGCCTCCAGACAGCTGCTGGCATGCCCAGGCATGGGCCTCTATGCTCTTTAACTGATTGGAATAGTTTGAAGATTAAAGAGCAAGCTTAGATCATTATTGGCAATATCAGGTTCCTATGCTAAATAAGATATTCTGAGTGCTTTTTCTTTAAAAAAAAAAATTAGCTAAACATGGTGGTGCACGCCTTTAATCCTAGCACTAGGGAGGCAGAGGCAGGAGAATCTCTTGAGTTGAAGGCCAGACTGGTGTAGAGTTCCAGGACAACCAGGGCTACACAGAGAACTCTGTCTCAACTGCTCCTCCTAAATAAATAAATAAATAAATAAATAAATAAATCATTTCTTGACAGAATATTAGAGTACTAAATAATGTATAGAACATGGTCCCTATTGCAGGGATGCAGATTCTGGGGCAACAGGACTAACTCACATAAAAAACTGGTGGGATAAACTGTTTAGTAAAGTATGAAGTTGGATTAACACCAGAAATCAAAAAGGCCTGCGAGGACGGAAGGCCCCCGGGGAGAGCCAGCAAAGCTGGTCTGAGTACTGAGTTGTAAGTTGGGGGCAGGGGGAGGAACCTACCATAAAAGCCATTTTTCTTTCACATAAATCCAAAAGGGATTTAAAATGTCTGAAGAATGCATGAGTTGTTTTTCAAGTGCTCTGTTTCCTTGCGTTCTTATTTAGATAGGGTCTTGTCATATAGCCCCAGCTGTCTGTCCTCAAACTCATTGTAGTCATGCCTGAGCCTAGTAAGTGCTGAAATTACAGGGATGTGTGTGTGTGTGTGTGTGTGTGTGTGTGTATAATTTTTTTCAAGGTTTCATCTATACATACACTATTGGTCATTCACTCTTGATGTTACCTTCCAACGCCTCCCAAAACCCCACCAACATTCTTGATTTCATACATGAATGTGTGTGTATTTCCATAAAATAGTTACGAATGTGTATATATATATAATATATATACACACACATATATATTATATATGTATTATATATATTATATATGTATATGTATACATTATATATGTATTATATATAATACATATATAATGTAATATATGTATTATTGTATATATAATATATTATGTATAATATATAATATGCATAATATAGGTAGCATATTATATATTTATGTAATATATTACACATATACTTCATGGAGTCTATTTGTGCTGTTCATATATGTGTGGTGTGGGATCATCCACTGGAACGCGGTCAAACTACCAGGAATCAGTCCGTTGAAGAAAACTAACTCTCTCTTCCCTAGCAACTACCAACTGCCCATAGCTCCTCAGCTGGGGGGTGGTCATGTGCTCTTTCCCCAACCTTGCTGGACTGCTGACTGGGTTAATCTTATGTAACTCTGGTGGGGGCCACCACAGCTACTGCGAACGCAGCAGTCCTATCATCCTGTGGATGCTGTTTCCCACCATCTTCTTCCAGTGTCTCCTGCCAGTGTTCCCTGAGACTTAGAGAGGAAGGAGAGATACAGTGTCTCATTTATGGCTGAGTACCACATGCTCCTCTTTTCTGTTTTCCCAGCAGTTGTAAGGTCTGTATTTCCTATTGCCCACTGATTAAAGAAGCTTTTCTGATGAGGTCTGAGAGCAATACAAGCTAATCTATGCGTAAAAGGATTAGAAGGCCTTTTGATGCTATGTCCATGCAGCAAAATAAAAGTACTAAGTTCAGTTCTAGAGTCATTGGGCTTTCTAGACACCAGTTCTCGGCCAGATTTACAGTACCGGTTACGGGAATTCTCCAATGGAGAGAGACTTAAATCCTATAAGAAAATTGATGGTTACATTCATGGCACTGTGGCGTCCATGGGCACGCTCTTTCCAGGACACTTCTTATTAGAGCATCCCAGGTGCACATCAAGAATACTGATGCCTGTGCCCTCAACAGCCTACATAGCTCCTCCTCCTACTATGAAAGCTAACCAACAGGAAAGAAGCCACCTGGTCAGTACCAGCTTGATCTCTCCACGTCCTGTGGCCAGAGTGTGTGCTGTCTTCAGCAGCAGGGTCTTCCCTTCTGATGGGTGACCAAGAGTAATGGCTACCGCCTGCATCGTCTTGAGGGTCTCTAGGCTCCCCTGGATCGACATCTCACGCTTGGCACTGTGTGTGTTGGATTGTTTTGCCTTTTTTGGGTTAGCCTATGGGTTCTGGGAGAAGTGTTATCCCCCTATGTAGGATTTGGACCGAATGATTTTAAAAGGCAAAAGTGGTCATGCCTGGGCCATGAAAGCCTATAATCCCTAAAGTCCCTGGAGGGCTGAGGCAGGAGGTTTGAAAGTTTGAAGCCTGCGCTGATACAGAATGAGTTCAAGAGTAGCCTAGGCAGTTTAATAAAACATGGATTGAGTGAAAATGAAGAGAAAAGATGGGTAGAGGGGCCGGCAAGATGGCTGACAGAGTGTTTGCTGTACAAGCCCGACACCCTGGGTTCCATCCTGGAGCCCACGCAAAGGTGGAAAGGGAGAACCAACTCCACGAGGGTGTCCTTGGTCCTCCACAGGTGCGCCATGACACAGCCACCCCCAGGCACACACTTCATGCTCAACAAATACACATTTTTAACATGGCGGTACAGATCAGCGGAAGCCCTTGCCCATCGCATGCAAGAGCCTGCCTTCAAACTCCAGTTATATATATATATATATATATATATATATATATATATATATATTACTTGCAGGGAGCATATATATATATGTGTGTGTATATACACATATATATTATATATTATATATTATATATCATATATCATATATCATATATCATACGTTATACATTATACATTATACATTATATATTGTATATTATATATTATGTGTTATGTGTTATGTGTTATATGTTATATGTTATATATATTATACACATATATAATATATATATGTATTTATATATATAATGAGAACCAAGCAAACCATTAGTCAGTCTCAACTGTCCCTTCTTCCCAAAGGTCAGGACAGTAAAGTAAGGTCAGAAGAAAAGCCGATGCAAATAAAGTCAAGATGTAGAACCTTTTTTTTTAGGGCTGAGGATGTAGTTCGAAGAACTACAGGTGCTGAAGAAAAGATCCAGTCATCATCAGCACTAAAGTGATACATATGTCACTCCCGTGTCCACAAAACAATGGAAATATGTCTACTCACAGGGAGCAATTCCTTTGTGCATATATGTGTAGTCCTAGAGACTTCATGCAGGAACTCGCTGCAAGTGAACCAAGCCATATCTCCAGCTCATGTAATAATGTCTGTGAGAAGCAGACAAGGCTGTAGAGTAACAAATTGGTCTGAGTAATATCCTCTCCTCAAGGATCCTTCCAAAGGGCACATGGTGCTCAACAGTGCTCCTTCCGAGGGGGAAGGAAGACTATAAAGGTATCTTTATAGCACACCAGAGTACATTAAAAGCAAATACAGTAGGAAACTCAACATAGGCTGACATTCAGACACAAGAATGGGTCATTGTGTAAACAAAGTGATGAGGAAGGAGGTCGGGCAACAGGAAACACGGGCTGGGCTGGGTTCTCGCGAGCTTTAAAGCCATGTGCAAGCCGTACGCTGGGAAGGTGCCACGAGAATTTGTTCCTAGACGTCAGAATACAAAAGCTGTATTTCAGAATTATTATTGCAGGCCAGGAATGTTGATACATGTCTGTGATCCCAGCACTAGGGAGGCTGGGGCAGGAGGATAAAGAATTGGAAGTCCACCTGGGCTACAAATGGAGACCCTGGTGCAAAAGCAAAATATTAGTTCATAAATGATGTTCGTGTCTTGGGTCCAACTTAAGCCTCCTCTCCCACAATATCCTGCAGTCTTGGAAAGGAAGACAGCTTGTCGGCCAAACCACCGGAACCAGTGGTCACATCCTTGGTATCTGGCATCTTATACAAAGAAGAGAAGCTCCACCCACTTTATACCAAAGTTTGGGGAGCTCCTTCCCCATGCAGAGTGATTTTAACAAACGCATATGTGTTCAGAGCTGCGCCGCCTGTCATAAAGACCATCAACGCGATGCAGGGTGACATCCGGCGTGCTCAAAACCTTTCTCCCGGGGCACACCCAGTAGATGAATAGGCTGAGGTTTCCCGTCAGCACACGCGTCAGTTTAAACCCCCAAGACTATTATTTATTTTTCCCTCTTAATACAATATCACTACTGCCCTGGTAAGAATTCCCCCATCACAGCCTGTCAGGCTTTAGCTGAAAGGATTACTGAGTGGGGAGGTTTTCCCTTAATCCCCAGGTAACAAAATCAGAGTCTGTAAATTAAACTGGGTCTCCCCTGCCCAGCAGGACAATGAGGAAAGGCATCATGGGAGCGCACACTCCGTCTCAGGACACAGGTTAGTTTTCTGGGATGATTTTCATCACGGTCTATACTTTTGTTTCATTTAAGCCCACACAGGATATCTTCCCTCTTGGCCCTAATAATTGAAAGAGAATATTTCTTGTATAGAAGGTTTGTTCTACAATTTTTAGAACATTTTTTGTAATATTTTTCTGATTATAAAATGAACACAATTTCGTTGCAGAAAAATCTAATGTTCAAATGAAGTAAGAATTCATTGAAAACATATTTTAAATATGTGAGTCATAGGCTATGTGAATGTGCTTCAGTAGAATTGTTTTTTGTTTTGTTTTTTTGTTTTGTTTTGTTTTGTTTGTTTTGTTTTTGTTTTTGTTTCGAGACAGGGTTTCTCTGTGTATCCCTGGATGTCCTGGAACTCACTCTGTAGACCAGGCTGGCCTCAAACTCAGAAATCCACCTGCCTCTGCCTCCCAAGTGCTGGGATTAAAGGTGTGTGCCACCACTGCCCAGCTTCCAGTAGAATTGTTAAGAAAATGTTTTTGATTGAAAGCTAGTAGGTATTTGACCTTAGTGTAGTGGCTATTCCTGGTTGTCAACTTGACTATATGTGGAATGAACTACAATCTAGAATTGGAAGGCTCACCTATGATCCTAATCTGGAGGCTCAGAGATATAAGTTTCTGACCTGGACTTAGCATGGAGATCTTGAAGCATGGATTCCAGTTCAAGGTCATCTGGGATTAAAGGTGTGGAGACATACACCTTTAATCCCAGATTTCAAGTTCATCTGGGATTAAAGGCATGGATACACACACCTTTAATCTGGGCTACACCTTCTACTGGAGACATATATAAGGACCTTGAAAGAAGGAAGACTCATTCTTCCTTGCCAGCTTGCTTCGTGGGACTGAGCAACTGCAAGATCCTTGGACTTCCATCCACAGCTGCTGCTGACTATTGTTGGGGAGTTGGACTACAGACTGTAAGTCATCGACAAATTCCCTAACTACATAGAGACTGCCCATACGTTCTGTAACTCTAGAGAACCCAGACTAATACACTTAGTATATGACGTTTGAAGCTACAACTAATTGTAAGTGAATTTTGCACACACACACACACACACACACACACACACACACACATATAAAGATTTATAAAGCTGGAGATTTCAAATGGAAATTCTGTCTAGAATGGTGGTGGTGAGATAGGGTTTCATGTAGCCCAGGCTTGCCTCAAATTTGCTATGTAACTAAGGAGGATCAGGAATTCCTGGCCTCCCTCTCTCAGCATCTAAAATGCAGGACGTAGAGGGAAATATGTCCCTTTCCTAGCTCTGTGTCCCACTTTTTAGAAACAGGTTTTCACTATGTAGCCCAGGCTGACCTCAAATTTAATATGCAGCCTAGGCTAGCCATAAACTCAAAATATTCCAGTCAGCCTCCTGAGTGCAGAGGTTACAGAAGTGCGCCCACCACACCAGGCTAGAAATTCTATTTCTAAGAACTCCGAGTGCTGAAAAGAAACAAAGACACAAAGGAGGAAAGAACTCCTTTCAGCAGTCTACTCAGTCATCCCTTCAGCTTAAGAGGAGAGGAAGCAAAGCCAGCAAGCCAGCTGGGCTCGGGATAGCGCTCCTTTAATCCCAGCACCGGAGATGCAAAGATCTCTGAACCTGAGGACAGCCTTCGTGACGGTGTGAGTTCCAGGACAGCCAACGCTACACAGAGCAACCTTGTCTACACTGTCTTGGAAAAAACAATGACAATTAAAACAATTCACAATTCTGAGTTTGTGTTGATTGATGAAGCCTCTTGGACCAAGGGCATACCCACTGGGCAGATCCGTAAGCGAATTTCCCCCCTTGGCTGCCCAGCTATACAGTCTCCCAGAAGTCTTCGGGAGACGGTGAGTAATCTGTTTGGCCCACACTGTGTGGACAACCTAGCATCCCCATACAACCCCTGTTCCTATTTCCAGAAAGGAATTTGGAAAGCTGCCTCTGGGAGGCTGCACAGAGAGCACAGTGTTTGCGAGCACAGAGCAAGTCGGAGTTTCCTGTCGCTCTTCTTCACGCGGTCAGATCAGGGGAGCTGTGCAGCAAGCGCCCTTTCGCCGTTTGCAAAATGTCCTCCGTTTCGGTGTGTGCGGGGTGAGCCTCGAGAACTTTTATTTTTATTTCGTTGAACTAGTATTCACGTCCAAGGGGCTGGTGTGGAGGTCAGTGGTTACCCAAGGCAACGCTGGGAATTATTCCTGCCTGTGGTCTCTTACTGACCCCACATGGAGTCACAAAAGCCCTGCTGACTCTCCTGCTGGCCCAGCCCTCCAGCTAGGTCCAGCCTTAGTCCCAGGGCCCACCTCTGCTCAGGCCCACAGTTGATCTGCCAACCTCCTCAGTGAGACAGCCTTGTCACCAGCCTCCACACAGCCACCAGAGGGCTCTGTCTAAACTGCAAAGCCAATCTTACCATATGGGACAAAGTCCTCCGATGAGTGACCAGCACACACACACACACACACACACACACACACACACACACACAATTGCACAGCCTCTCTCCAGTCCCACCCGCAGGTTCACAAGGCACTTGGCGTTCTTTGTAGTAACAAGTTATTTCACACATCCATGCTTTGGCAAACACTGTCATCTCAATTTCTAATGCTGCCTCTTACCCTAGTAACACTCAATTCATCATCGGAGACACGGCTCAACACGTTTTTCTTTTTTGCCACGGACACTGTTATGTAGGAAGCTGAAGCGTGCCCTTACAGGCCTATGATTTGAGCATCACTGTCCCCCTCCCAGTGGCTGTGTTTTGGGAGGTTGTAGGACCTTGGGGATGAGGGAAGCAAGTCACTGAGACTAAGATTTGAAGGTCACACCCACGTCTGGTTCTGGACCAGCTCTCTCTGCATCGTGATCCCCACGCTGAGAAGACCCAGCATCTCATACTCCCAGCATGCACCAGGGTCTTCTGCTTCCTCTACCCCAGGTGAAGCTCTGTCAGCCTTTGCAGCCATGAAACAATACACACCTTTCCTCCCTTCAGCTTTTCCTGTCAGGGATTTTTATCACAGAGACATGGAAAGTAATTAATACATATACATATAGATTTCCTAGTCCATGAAAGAAGGTAGTAATGCATTAAAAAAAATACTAATAATCTTTCGCCTGACTTTAGATTTGTCTGAAGCTCTGTTTTGTGGAAAGACCTTGGATTTTAGTAAGTTTCAGGGAGGCATTGAATGCCCTTCCAGGAAAGGGGTGTGTGTGTGTGTGTGTGTGTGTGTGTGTGTGTGTGGTAAATTGAATACAAAGTCTCCTGGACATTTGAGGTTAGTATTTCGGGGAACGGAGTCTCCTCTTTCACTGGCTTCTCAAAGGGAACTTTTACCTATGGTGATAAGGAACTTTCTGCGGTGAGTTGTGAAACCCTTGGATGTAGAAACCCCACGAATGTTTGTTTTCCTAAGTGGAGCGTACTTCCTAGGGATTGTGAAAGTTATTAATGGATAAAAAGTGAGTGAGTGAAATATCTCATTCACAAAGAATGTATTGCTATAGGCGAGAGCCCCTGACGAATCCTGTTATGACGAAAACGAACCTGCCTGTTATTTTCATTGGGAGAATAATTTGGCAAGGTAGACAGACCTAAACAATCACGCAATTACTAGTTAATTACGATGGTGGGAGGGCCTGGGCGGAAGTGCGGGCTGTTAGGGCATAACTTGGAGCTTAGGTCAGGACATTGTTTTAGAGGACACATATTCATAAAATCGATTACTAATAAAAACCCGTTACGAAGAGTGGCAGCTCTGATTTCCACCCCATGTCAATTTCTCGTCTCTCTGACAACATGCTTTGTAGCAACACCTTGAGGATGAAATTATTTGTTTTGGCTCAAGGTTTTAGGGGATTTCAGTGCTTCGCGGGGGATGGAGCATAGCAACCAGACCACGTGACAATCATTTACATCTAATAGGCGGGGCCCACTGCCTCTCAAAATGGGTTCACCTGCTGGGTAAAACGCACAAAAAAATAAAACCTGTGGGGGTCATTAGGACATCACAATATCAGGTTAACCAACAGACAAGGCCATCTGCAGACAAAGAATCAAATGCAAATTATTCACTTTTGAGGCCGGAGAGATGGCTCACTGATTAAGAGCTCTCGTTTGCTCTTATAGAGGACCTGGGTTTGGTTTCTAGAATCTACTTCAGTTCCAGTGAGATCTGACACCATCACATTCTGGCCTCTGTGGATACCTACATAAATGTTAAACAAACTTATCTACTCAGGCACACTACATGTAAAATGAAATTTTGAAGAAAAATGTTTTAAAAACAAAACAACTTCCCTTTTAGATATGCTTGTGAGTATGAGTGTGTGGGTGTGTTGTGTGCATGTGTGTCTATGTGTGCATCTCTCTCTTTGTGTGTGTGTATATGTGTTGTGTGTGTGTGTGTGTGTGTGTGTATCTCCATGTGTGTGTCTCTATGCATGTCTGGGTGTGGGTGTGGGTGTGGTGTGTCTGTGTGTTTTGAGACAGGGTCTCTCGAACGGAAATTAACCAATCTAACTAGGCTGGCTGGCTAGCCAGGCCCAGGACACACATGACTGTGCTTCCCCAGTGCTGTGATTTCAAGCACCTCCATACAGGGCTTTCGTGAGCACTGGGGATCAAAAGCAAATCCCCGTGTTTACACAGCAAGCACGTTACTGACTGAGCGATCTTCTCAGCCCCTAAACATTCACTTGGATGAAACTGTTAATTAACATGGGGAGTGTGTGTGTGTGTGTGTGTGTGTGTGTGTGTTTCCTAGATGAAGTCTCTCAGGAAAGTCCGTGCAAATGTATAATGTCTGAAATGGGGTGGAACTTTTTGTTACAGACAGGTTATTTCTCTGCCTGTGGGGAAAAACAGATTAAATTGTATTAAAGGCAGGTTTATTGGGAGTCTGCTTCCAGGAGAGGTCACTGGCCTTAAGGAGGGAGGGAGGGAGGCAGAGAGAGAGAGAGAGAGAGAGAGAGAGAGAGAGAGAGAGAGAGAAAGGGCAGCCCATATAGACACTAGGGACTGCTGGCTGCTGGGAGAACCTGGAGACCAGGTCTGCTTTGGTTTGTAAAATATTCACGTCAGTCCCTTGTGTGTCTTGAAACCAAACAGTCGCTTGCCCAGACTTTCCCAATGGTTTGAATCTGTGTGCTTCAGATTATCTGAGCGTGATGTGTCATTCGTGAGAAAACTCAATGTTCCTGACTTCCTTCTGCAACCTGCCAGCCCTCTGCCGTCAGCCTCCCGCCCACCGACCTCCATTCCCTGCTTCCCCGGCTCCTCCCCAGATCCGCTACACTATCCAAGACTCTAGTGTAGCTCTAAGACGAGGTTCTGTCATATTGGCCAATGAACGACAGCCTTAGCCACGCCCCGGCTCTGCGGATTCTCGAAAGCTCGCCCGGAGAAAGCCAGAGTCAATGCCACAAGGTTGAACCTGTGGGGCGAACTGCAGTGTAGCCGCTTCTGCGTTTCTAGGTGGCACTTGTGTGAGCATGGAGACGTCACTGTGACAGTTTTATGTCCCTCTTCTGTCTTTCAGAGGCCCAGCCCTCAAGTGGGTTTTGGGCTGCGCAGTCACACAGACTAGAAAACTCGGACCCTGTTCTAGATCGACTCTCTGCTGCCACAGCGACGCCACATTGAGTCACACCTACTTGGGGGAGTTGCTTCCCTGAGATCGGCCTGCAGGCATGTCTGTGGGAGCTATTTTCTTGACTGTTGATTGACCAGGGAAGGCCCAGCCTATTGTGGGCTGTGCCACCCCAAGCAGGTGTGCCTGGACTGTATAAGAGAGGTAACTAACCATGATCCAAGCAGGCCAAGGCCCTCCGTGATGGCTTCTTCATGTTCCTACCTTGAGTTCTATCCTGGGTGTCCCCCTCAGTGATGGGCTGTTGACCATAGGAGAAAACAAAGCCTCTCCTTCCCACGGTCCTTTTGGTCATGGTGTTTTATCACAGCAACAGAAAAGTGGCTGATAATACAGTCAGTCTCTGTGCAAAAATAATGTAAGCAAAATAGGTCTCCAGATGTTGTGACTAGGGCTGGATTTAAAAAACAAAACACCCTCACCTCAAACCAGAACTGATATCTCATATGGACAATAAACCCACCCCGAACCCTAACATACAACACTGACATATTGAAGTTTTGACCTCTACCGTGACCTTATTTGGAGGTAATTAAGAGCGATGAAGTCCTGGGGGAGGGGCGTGGAATATAGCTGCCTCCTCCATGCTTCTCGCATGACCATTGCGGTACGGACACAGAGTAACTCCGGCAACGCACATGAAGTCACGGTGATGAACTAAACAGCCGGGTCTGTAGTCGTAATAATGGCGCTGCTCCCGTTTCCCCTCGAGGAAGGGGACCCTCTACAGGAGACCCTCCCCTGGGTTTCCGATCTCCCCTCCCCGCTGTCTTAAAAAAAAAATTCAAGTAAAAAGAAAATGACTTGGGGTGGGGTGGGACGGTTTGGTGGTGCACCTGCCTGTGAGTAGTCACCTCTGCTCCTGGGAGTAACCTAAATAAAGTCATGGATTCGCCAGGTTAGACTTCCTATGGTCTTCCTATAGACTCTTTCTTTGTTTGGGGGTAAATAAATTCTCCATTTACGTCTCCCCAGACAAGTCACAAGACAAGCTCCTGATCCAACAGAGGTGCGTTCTTGTCAGAAGGGTTAAGGGATACATGGGGAGCACAGATTCCCCAGGGTGTGCTCTCCCCTGCTGGCTCTTCCCCCTCCCCCTCCCCCTCCCCCTCCCCCCCCTCTCTCCCTCCATGCATGAAGAGGGAAGGCCGTGTGAGGACACGGGAAGGCAGCCGTCAACAAGGCCTCCTCAGAAACTGACACTGAAGGCACCTTGATCCAGACCGTAGCCTCTCGGACTGTGACAACGCTGATGTTGATCTCTGTGACTGAAGCCACCCAGCCTGAATATTTTCTTGTGGCATCTGGAGCACATAATACAATGTGACTGCCCAGTTTTTCTTTGCCATGGGGGAACTGAAAACATTAAAAAAAAAAAAAAAGTCCTGTTTAGGTGAGGCACAGTGGTGCATGCCTGCAATCTCCAAACGCTGGAGACCAGGGCAGCACGTTCAAGGTTTGATACTACAGTTCTACCTGGAGTGGGTTGGCCTGACGATGCTTGTATTCCAGTGCTAATATTGGTTCCTCCACAGGTAGACCCAAGTGACGCCATGTAACCTTGCCTCCAAGTTATTTCTGATTGGTAAATAAAGAGGCCAACAGCTAATAGTTGGGCAGAAGAGGCATAGGTGGGTTTTAGGGTTCCCGGGCCTAGGGGTTCAGAGGAGAACCACAAGGAAAAGAGAGAGAGAGAGAGAGAGAGAGGTGAGGAGGAAGAAAAATCACCACAGGTTAGGAGTCAAGAAAGCAGAGTCCTGAGGGCTGGCCAATTGGAGTTAAGTGCAGCCCAGATAAAATATAATAAGTAGGGGGGTAATGATAGGAAATAGATTTTAATAGCATGGAGGGTAGATATCTGCCCAGCCCTAGTGCTGATTAAGGCTTATTGTAAATATTTTTTAAAGATTTAGTTAGTTAGTTAGTTAGTTAATGTATATGAGTACACTGTTGCTGTCTTCAGATACACCAGAAGAAGGCATCAGATCTCATTACAGATGGTTGTGAGCCACCATGTTGTTGCTGGGATTTGAACTCAGGACCTCTGGAAGAGCAGTCAGTGCTCTTAACCGCTGAGCCATCTCCCCAGCCCAGGCTTATTGTAAATATAAAGGTTGTCTGTGTCTTTCATCTGGGAACTAAAGGGTAAAAGGTGGGATAGAAGCCCCAGATTGGGATTAAATAAATTCTACAACACTCCCTATCCTAGTCAGGGTTTCTATTCCTGCACAAACATCTTGACCAAGAAGCAAGTTGGGGAGGAAAGGGTTTATTCAGCTTTACACTTCCATGCTGCTGTTCATCACCAAAGGAGGTCAGGACCAGAACTGAAGCAGGTCAGGAAGCAGGAGCTGATGCAGAGGCCATGGAGGGATGTTACTTACTGGCTTGCATCCCCTGGCTTGTTCAGCCTGCTCTCTTATAGAACCCAAGAATACCAGCCCAGAGATGGTGCCACCCACAAGGGGTCTCTCCCCTTGATCCCTAACTGAGAAAATGCCCCACAGTTGGACCTCATGGAGGCACTTCCCCAACTGAAGCTCCTTTCTCTGTGATAACTCCAGCCTGTGTCAAGGTGACACACAAAACCAGCCACTACACTCCCCTTGCTGATCCACTCAGCTGTGAAAAGATGTGTGTCCATTGGTTCTGTTCCAGAGCAAGAGTCTGGAGACCAGGGGCCATCCCCTTTACTTGATGGCTCTTTAAGATTCGTTGACGCCCCGGCTCCTCTCCTACTCTTTTACAGAAATATGTGCATTGCGAGAGGACTCTGAAGGTTGTTCAGAATAAATAATAAAACAGCACAAAGCACTAAAGGGCATGTGATTGCAGCAGAGAGCCAAGGGTTAAGTCAAAGAGAAGGCATACTAACAGTGAATTTTCATCTAGCATCCATAGTATACGGGTGCATCTGCCGGAGGAAAACATACTATTGCAAGAATTCATTATTATGCTGCAGACATCATTCCATTACAGACGTATGTGTGTTACCACAGTTCATGTATTTATTCATACACGTTTGTGTGTGGCGGAGTGTTGGTGGTGTAGAGTGGGGTTGTATGTGAGCAAGAGGTAAGACTTTTCTGGGTTAACAACGAATGTTCCTGGGATACTCAAATACCACGCATCAATCACATTGTTCGATCATGTTTAATCTTCACAGCACACTACGCCATAGAAAAATATTGCTACTGTAGTGTTGGACAACAAGGACATCAAAGCAGAGATGTGAGATAGCCCGAGATCAGGGGACAAACGAGTGACCCAACTGGAATTTCTTCCTGGTCTCGTTAGTAAGCCTGCCCTTTCAGCTGGGAAAAAAAGAGTGTGCGCTCACCCCTCACCCCCCACCCAGCACAAGTACAGAGGAGTCAGGGGCTCAGAGATTTGAAATATCACTAACCCGTGGTGGCCAGCGAGGTCATGTGGAGGGCAGTAACTGAGACGACGCTGGGTGGATTCATATCCTCTCAGGGATACTCTGCTTAAAACAAGCTCCTGTTTCAAATGCAAAATATCTGCCATTTGAAAGTACCTAAGCGCCGCGGTATGTATAAATGTTCTGTTCTGAGCAGTGAGTGGGCGGTCCCAGAAACAGCGTACAGCATAAAAATCTACAGAAGTGGAAAAAGAGGTGATAATATCGGAGGGAGTATACAACGTATGAATTTTTTTCCCGAAGTGAAACAGTTGTTGGAGAGATGATTTTGCTAGGAAAGTACTTGATGCACAAATCCGAGGACTCACGTTTGGAGGCTCACCTGGAATCTGTGTGATGCGATGGGGAGGCTCACACAGACGGCTGGAGGATGCCTGGACCTGCCGGCCAGCCAGTCTAGCTGAACTAATGAGCTCTGGGCTCAGCGATGGAGACTTATTGAAGGAGACACCCACCATCTACCTCTGGCCTCCATGTAGATGTGTGCACATGTATACACACACATGTGCACATATATCACCAAAAAAGTGATATAGGTATTGTCTTAGTTAGGTTTTCACTGCTGTGAACAGACACCATGACCAATGCAAATTTTATAAAAGACAACATTTAATTGGGGTTGGCTTACAGGCTCAGAGGTTCAGTCCATTGTCATCAAGGAAGAAACATGGCAGCATCCAGGCAGATATGGTGCAGGAGGAGCTGAGAGTTCTACATCTTCATCTGAAGGCTGCTAGTGGAAGACTGACTTCCAGGCAACTAGGGTGAGGGTTTTAAACCCACACCCACAATGACACACCTACTCCAACAAGGCCACGCCTCCTAATAGGTTCACTTCCTGGGCCAATCATATACAAACCATCACATTCCACTCCCTGGCCACCATAGGCTTGTTCAAACATGAGTACATAAGTTTGGGGCCATACTTAAACATAGCATAATGCAAAATGCATTTAGTCCAACTTCAAAAGTCCCTGTAGTCTATAGCAGTCTCAACAGTGTTAAAAGTCCAAAGTTCAAGGTCTCTTTTGAGATTCATCCAATCACTTAACTGTAATCCCCCAAGCAAGACAGGAAACCAGCTGGGCAAAGTCAAAACTCTTCATCCCCACTTCTGATGGCAAAGCAGTCTTCAGCTATCCAACTCCTTTTTCATCTTTGTTGACTTCAACAAGGTTCTTTCTCCTGGGCTTGTTCCACTCCCTGTTAGCAGCTTTCCTTGGCAGGCATCCTGTGGCTCTGACATCTTTAACATCTTGGGTACCCCAAGTCAATTTCTGCTTCACAGCGTCTTGTTCCAATGTCTGAGATCCACACATGATCTCTTCTCTGCATCTCCAAAGAGCTGGTGTCACTTCTCCAGCTCTGTCCTCTGTAGCACTCTAAGTTCAGATTGATCCACTCTGCTGCCACTGCTGTTCTTGGTGGTCATCCCATGGTACTGGCATCTCCAATATGCTAGGGTCTTCCACTGCAACTATAATTCACCAAAGCCTCTCATAGGCTCTCTTCATGGTACCAAGCCTCAACTCCTTTGCATGACCCCTTCAGTCCTGGGCTGTCAATTACAACTGAGGGTACACTTTCACCAATGGCCTTTCATGGCCTCTCACAGTACCAAGCCTCAGCTGTTCTTCATGATGCCTTCATGCCTTCAAAACCAGTACCACCTGGACGATTCTTACACGTTACTAAGTACAGCTTGGCTATCTCTGGAGTACAGCTTCTTTGTGCTCTTAGAAAACACTTCCCATATTTCACCTCAGTCATGCTGGTCTTTTCTTAATCACCACTAATTTCTTAGCTCCAGCTAACCAGCATCAATTGTCCCAGTAGTCTCCTTCTCCTCTTGAATATAAAGCCAGAGACACATGGCTGAAGCTGCTGAGTTCTGCTGCTGAGTTCTCTACTAAGAACCGAGGGTTTTTGGCCAGTGCTGTAGTTCAAAGAATGAACCTTTAATTAACATTCTTGCCTGGTTACACATAGCTCAGGCTACCAGAACTTCTTGTGAATGAAGAAACAGATCAGAGGAGAGTCACAGAGGCAAGGCTGCCCTGAGAAAAGAGCTCAGAATTCTCTCCGGCCAGGGAATTCCACAAGCTTTTCCCTCGAGGACAGCACGAGTTTTTCTCAAGGACAGCCTCATTGTACAAGGCCTTTACCTGTGGAAATTCACACAGTGTCCACCGAGGTTCGTGCGGCATCTGGGAAACTTCACTCATCATTTGCTTAATAGTGAATTGCGGGGAGAATATATGTGTGAATGTATATAATCAACAAGTAAAAACAGGAAGCTGATATTCATACTCTATTTTAAGGAACATATTGAAAGCATACACGGTGGTACACATCTGTAATCCTGGCACTTGAGAGTTAGAACAAGAGGCCAGGAATTCAAGGCCATCTCTTGCTACATGGCAAATTGGAGACTAGCCTGGACTATTTGTGTGACCCTAACTTAAACAAACAATTGCACAAAAAATTAATTTATTTGGCTAGTTAGACTTACTCCGAAACCACAGGGATTTAAAATATATTTGAAATAATTAGAAATAAATGGGACCCTCCCATGAAAGCATTCTTTTTCTTTCTACAGAAGGGCAAGTCAAAAGCTCCTTAGAAGGTAACAAATGAGAACATAATTTTTTTTTCCGTCAAGATACAGAGTCGGTGTAACTGGTTTAGATTAGATTTTGTAACTTTATATGACATTGGCCACATAGGCACCATTTAACTCTGGATTCGGACTAACAACCTGAGTTTGAGTCCTGGCTGGATCCTTGGATTTAAACAAGTTATTAAACTTTCTGGGTTAGCTTTTCTTTATCAGGAAAATGGGGAAGACGATATTGACTTGGTTATTTAGAGGTGCAGATGTGCTGATCCTCTGGGAGAAAGTGCAGCAGGATGCCACCAGCTCACAGGTAATCAATCATCTGCAGCCCCCTTCAGGGGAAATCCCAGGGTAACGCAGGATGGGGTGCAGTCTAGCCCTCATACTGAGACTCGCTGAGCTTAAGCAAGAGATATCTGTTTCTGCTTTTGTTATCTCTTGCTTCCTGTATCCCAGACGCAGTATAACCATCACATGATCATTGATTTGGAAGCAAGTTAGAACACAGAACTGTGATTGATATATTTATATTGCTTTGTTTCCTCTGAAACCCAGAGTTCCACTCATGCAAGTTTATTTCTCTCTACAGAATTATTCTTCACTACGTGTCCAGAGCTCCAGTTCTCAGAATAACTCGACAAAGCAGCTTACCTGCTAACAGGAATCGCATTCTTGATCCCTTTCCAGCACCATCCTGAGATTGCATGTGATTCTAGGCGATGTAACAACTCTGGATAAAGCCTTGATTCAAACAAACAGGCGCTCACTAGAACAGTGTGCACTGGACAGTGAGCCTCCGTAAGGCGCCTTGTAGATATAATTTGCAGCAGAGAAACGGGAAGATTCTACAACCTAACAGGAAGAGCAAAACAGCATCTGAAAGGTGCAGCAATTCTGTGAGGCACCATAAACTATAGATATACTTAACTTTATTACATGATCCAGTAACAAAATCACAAACTTCATCTTAAAAAAATGCCTAGTTTTAATTTTTTAACTTTACTTTTACTTTATTTTATGCCATGTGTATGTGCCATGTTTTGACTGAGTATATGTCTGCACATGACTTGAATGCCTGGTGCCCTCGGAGGCCATACGACGGCACTGGATGCCCGGTAGCTGCAGTTACAGAGAGATTTGAACTGCCATGGATGAACCTTCGGAAGTGCAGTGAATGCTCCTAACGACCGAGCCATTATTACTCCAGCTCCCTAAACTTGATATTTTAAAAATACAGTGCAAGCAGGGCATGGGGGCACGTGCCTGAAATACACTGCAGTCTCGGTACGAGAGCTTCTTGGAAGGCTAAGACAAGAGTCTTGCTTCAAGCCATAAACTCCCGTACAAGCCTGTACAACATAGAAAGACCCTGTCCCCAAGAACCCCTACATTGAAAATATATTACAGCCGAAGGCTCACATAAGCCAGAGGAAACCTACATCTAAAATGAAATGTGGGTCTGGAGAGATGGCTGGAGAGATGGCTCAGTGGTTAAGAGGCCACTTAATTTGACTGCTCTGACTGCTCTTCTGAAGGTCTTGAGTTCAAATCCCAGCAACCACATGGTGGCTCACAACCATCCATAATGAGATCTGAGGCCCTCTTTCTGGGGTGTCTGAAGACAGCTACAGTGTAGTTACATATAATAAATAAATAAATATAAAAAAATCAAAGGGAATGTGATCAGACGACGCGTTCAAGGGTTTTCATTATTTGTATTGTATGAGTGCTTCTTTGTTAAACTGGAAGGCCAACTGGTGTTTATGAGGACCCGGGTCCGAGTGCTTGACTGGAGAGAAAACAGAGCTGAGAAGCAGGTACCACATTACCTGTGTCATGAGCACTCTGAGGAGTTCTCCATCTTCTCCATTTCTCGGGGACAGCAATGGAATATTTTGGAATTGCCCGCAGATGTCCACAGACGCAGCAATAGAAGACTCTCGGGGCTTCTACTCCATCAGGTTGTCCAGACCTGGGGCGATCAGAATGGACGTCGGATGGTCCCTTCGTGCTGCTTGCAGACTCCTGTGGCAGGCAGATGCTGAAGAAGTGACGAGTGATGTGACCGCGGAGTTTAGTCTACGTTCAGGAGAGAATGAAGCATGGACAGACAGTGGTGACTCTCCACACTGTTGAAAGGAAAGACCTGACCAGAGCAACTTAAGGGAGGAGGACTCATGCTGGACTACAGAATACAGAAGGAAAGATGGGATCATGGGGCCGCAGTGACATTCACTGACAGTCAGGAAGGAGAGAGAGAGAGAGAGAGAGAGAGAGAGAGAGAGAGAGAGAGAGACAGAGAGACAGAGAGACAGAGAGACAGAGAGACAGACAGAGACTGAGAGAGACAGACAGAGACAGACAGAGGCAGACAGAGGCAGACAGAGACAGACAGAGACAAAGTGGGACGACAGGGCTATAAACCCTTAATGTCCACCCCCTGCCACCACCAGATACAGACTTCCCTCAGCAAGTCTCCACCTCCTAACAGTTCCACAGGCTTCCCAAACATGGCCACCAACTGTAGAACTAGCATTCAAACGTGTGTGTGACCTTCTGCGGGACATTTTAAACTCAGACCGTGCTAAGAGGCAAAATGCTCGGTGCAAACAGTTGAGAAAGCAAGCTGGAAGTCTAGAAGGTGGCTGTGCTGACCGAAATGATATCTTGACTGGTTACTTCCTAGATAATTTTAGGAATGGATGGCTGAAGTGGAAACAGAGACGAAGGCCCTGGCCATGGAGAGCGAAGGGCGAGAAGGGCCGGTGTTGAGGCGGAAGATCAGGCCGGCGTGTCTAGAAGCCAAGCAAGCTGATTCTGATAGGAGTACAGAGAAGGAGGTCACGGGCCCGATGACCACGCCGCTATTGAATGGTACAAAGTATCCTGGATGAGGCTGTTGACAGAATACAGTCAATAAAGCGCTTGCCTCCCAAGTATAAGAATCTCACTTTGATCCCCAGAACCCAGGTTTACAATAAAAGGGTGAGTTGTGGTGGTGAGCATTTACAATGAAGGCACTGAGACGTCAGAGCTAGCAGATTCCTGTCTTCCTGGTTAGCCGGCCTTGTCTATTTAGTGAGTTTCAGGACAATGAGAGACGCTATCTCAAAAAAATATATAGTGGATGGCTCCTAAAGATAACACCTGACGTTATCTTCTGTTCTTTGCACATATATGCACACATATGTGCACCTGAACATACATGTACAAATGCAAGAATACACACATACACTACACTACACTATACCTACACATATATACATACAACATCTAGGACAAGGCACAGAACATTCAGAGAGAGAGATTTTTTTTTTTTTTTTTTTTGGTTTTTCGAGACAGGGTTTCTCTGTGTAGTTCCGGCTGTCCTGGAACTCACTCTGTAGACCAGGCTGGCCTCGAACTCAGAAATCTGCCTGCCTCTGCCTCCCAAGTGCTGGGATTAAAGGCGTGCGCCACCACCGCCCGGCAAGAGAGAGAGATTTTTAAAGTTTAAAAGTATTCTACATATATTAAACTGGCTAGAAGTCGTACTGTTACACACATTGCAAGATATAAAATGGGGTTCAAATGAGTGACCCAGAAGGAAGGACAGTCACAAAGTATCAAGTGCCTTTGTAGATCTCTGCTTCGCCTGACATTTTTTCCATTCTTCTGCAGATCTGGTAAAGCTGCCAAAGACTTAACACACTCTCAAAGCATTTATAAACCAGGTCACCTAATCCAGAACAATAAGCCTCTTTCTCCGGGGAATGTAAATCTTCCAGAACACCAGAAGTGGTTGAAAACATATTTAGTCATCCACGAAGGTAATTGTGCCTGGAATGCCATCAGGACTTCCTGCAACTGGGAAGTCATAGTTCCCAATTCTGAAATGCATTCTTGACCCCTTCCTGGATTCTGTAAGGAGCCCGTGACCATGCTAACAAATGTGCTTTTTCTCCCTTTTATCTAAAGAGGTTGGTTTTTTATTACTTATCAGCAAGGGCTCTGATCCTACCCAGCTGTGTGCTGTGTATTTTACATGGTAGCTCATTGAAAGTGAGGGCGACAGTGGCCTTGGAAAGGCATCAGAATCCCTATCGACACACAAGGCAAGCGAGGCTTACTGTGATGAAAGCCACTTGCCCACTGCGGCCCAGCCGGTGGATGGTAAGATCGGCCAAGCACGCAGGCCTGTGGCTGGGTACCAAGGCTATCCTTCTTCCGTCAATAAGCAAGGACGTGAGCAGCTTCTGCATTGTCAATAAACTTAGCAGTCCGCTTGAACTCTGTTAAACGCTATTATACACGCACTGACAGACGGGATCTATATTATTTGATTGAATCCATAGCTCGCCATTTCAAAAAATCCAAGTATCCAGTTCTCTATCTGTTTGTATAATTTTTTTTTATCCCACAATAGAACTGCATGTTGTCTTACAATGCTCATAAATCTGACTCCAAGAGAATGGTTCACAGGCACACTTCTAAATAAAGCTAAAACACACAAATCAGTGAACACGCATTATTTATGTAGTGAGCTGAGCATATAGAAAACAAAGCATAAGATGTGGTGGGCTGCAGCTGCAGCTCAGCTGGGAAACCCCCCTCCCCAGGCAGCCCTAGCCTGCACAGCCAATCGGAGAGCAGCCTGAACATTTTTAAGGAATGAAATTTTTTCTGGAGATACTCTACAATTTGGAAAGTCCAATAATGAGGAATACAATGGTGGAGAAAAATTAAAATGAGAAGAGACGTGTGATTAGGTGTGAAATGGAGCTTTAAGAGCAGAGACCACTCGGCTGCAAAGTATTATTTATTGCCAAGCCAGAGTACCCGAGCTTGATTCCTGAATCGTTGCCCACAAGTTATCTTCTGACTTCCACATGCTACATGGTGCACACAACACACACACACTCACATGCACACACTCACAACACACACACCACACATACAATGCACATACATAGATATACCACACACATATACAAATACATACACACATACACCACACATGCACAGATACATATACACACACCACACATATGCTTACATGCAGAGATGCACACATATACACATACCACATACATAGATATATACATACACATGGACACACACATATATACCATGTGCATACACAAATGCACACACATCACATACACCACACACACACACACACACACACACACACACCTCATACATACCACACACACACATCTCATACATACAACACACATACATCTCATACTTGACACACACACACACACACACACACACACACACACACACTACAAAAAAAGTTCTATGAAAGCCCTAGCAGTAAAGTATTCTGCCCCAGAAAATAGGCAGCGGAGGACAATACGCTTGTCTCTGTCTCTAAGAAAAATGTGTGGTGTCTAAATAACCACCTTAAATAAGAAAAGGTTTCTGTGATGCATGGCTGACACAGATGCACGGCGTACCTCTTCGTCCCAGGGGAGAACTTCCCGAAGTGGATTACGTAGATTTATAGAACACGACTTCAGAGGGGTCACCATAGCAACCGTGCCATTTTCTTCTTCTTCTGGCTGGATGGGTGACAAGTTACATCACTAATCCTGGGTTTATTAAGAAGTGTCACCCATCTCATGTTGGAAATCTCTCTGGAGGGTTTGGTGCCTTCTCTGAGGTTGGTTATTAGAGATTTATATCCTAAAATGCCAAATTGCGTTTTTTAATCTATCATTATAGCAGATTATCAGAACCAGAAATGACAAGATTTACCGCATGCTTCTCCACGCCGGAGTCTCACAGTGAACGCATGTTTATCAGAGTAAACACGATGCATAAATGAATGGGTTTTCCTTCTCACTGAATAATTATGGGTTCCTCCGTACCAAAACAAATTATTTTTATTTCCTCTGAAGAAGACTATGATTAATTATACAAAATTGCACTTGTCTTTAATTGAATAGCTTTTCCCCTTTCCTGTGCATTAGAGAGAGATTATATATTATTAACTCGCTTGTGAAAATCCAGAGAACATCTTTCTTGTTAGAACGAAACGCACTTGGTGGTGGAGACTGTGGAATTATATGCAAGTGGCTATGCACTGGGCTTCTGTAGGAGAATGACCCACTGTGCTATAATCCCTCCCTGTCTATGTTGCTGGAAGTTTGGGGATGTTACCCACATCTTACCCACAAGCATGTTTTTCTAGGAAAGCATGAAATGAAGCCAAGAGATGTTATTCACACATGACGGGCTTAGGCATGATGGACAGACCCTGAATCGGGGTTTCTCGACTTCTGTACACTGGATGGTTTGCGTTACTCAATGTCTTTATAGGGGGCTTGAACTGTACAGGGTAAAATATGTACCAGCATCTTCCTGCTGGATGCTAGCCATGTACATGATACCGGCGGGGCAGGCAACATCAGCTTGACATTGTCAAATGTCCTCCAATGAACAAAGTTGCTTCTGGCTGGCAACCACTACCCTGAACTGTCCCATCTCTTCTGTCTCCAAGACATTGTACTAAGTTCTCCTAGTTACTTCCCAAACCTGTAACCCTGTTCTGGTCATAGAAGCTCTGGTTAACGGGTGGCTTTCTGGACTACGTACCATAGTTCCCAGCCTCCCTAGCAGCTAACAGAGCAATGCTGCCCAGGTTAGGGTAATATAATTTAAGTGAAAATGATGTCAACAATCTCCCGATCGTATCCATAAAAGTCAAGTTTTATTCTGCTCCCTCACTTACTGCTATATCAGAGTAAATATGCTAGTGAGAGATTGTATTCGTCTGTTTTCTGTTTCTTTAGCAAAATGTGCAAGGCTGCTAAATAATAATAAATATCATAGCGAGAGTTTCTATCAGAGTGTTTTCTGTTACTATAACAAAACACCCGAGGCTGAGTAGTTTCAGGAATATGATACCGCGGAGCTTCTGATCAGCTCTGGTGAGAAATGGTGGCCAGTGGCACCACAGGGCAGTACCCTGGTAAGAGGGAGGGATACGGAATCAGACAGCAGGGAAAGATCTACTTTACTATCTTCTCTCAAAACCTAATCTGTATACTACAACAGTGCATACTTTCCTCTAAAGGTAGTGCCCCCAATGGCTTCTCCATGGAATCAGACTCTAACGGGCACCATCAAGAGATAAGGATGTTCTCAGTGATATACTACTTGCCTAGTGTGTATGAAGCCCTGGCTTTAAGGCCAATACCACACACTCAATTTCCCACATCATTTATGTCCACACATTGGGTATCAAGCTTCTAACAAATGAGCTTTTGGTAATAAGCAAAAGCTATGTCCAAATCACAAAACAGTCCCACCTGCCATATAAGATCCAGGAAGTAAAGACACACAGTGAATGTGGTAGGAACGTTGCATAAAGGGTCACTGTTTGATTTATGGAGGTAACATGACATATCAGTTCTGAGCCCTGGGAGAAAAATAACTTACTCTCTTCCATTCTCCATTTTATACTCGGTTTTATTACAGTAACAAATTTGTTTCTGACCCAACCAGAATTCTAAGAAGATTCTTCTTCTCTCTACACTGTTCCAACCGCAACAGTCTGTATTACTCTGTTTTCTGTGGCTGTAACAAAACACTTAAGGCTAGGCACTTTATTTAAAAAACAAGTTTATGGAGGCTGGAGCGATGGCTCAGGGGAAGAGCCGTGACTGCTCATCCGGAGGAGCCAGGTTCCCAGAGCCCATGTGGCAGCTCACAACCTTCTGTAACGCCAGTTGCAGAGGCTCTGAGCCCTCACAAAGACGTACCTGCAGGCAAAACACCAATGCAAACCACAGTGTTAAAACATCTTTTAAAAAAGACATCCCAGGTTGATTTAACCGTTTTGGAGGTTCAAGAGCCTGGCGCCAGCAATCGCTTCCCTCCAACTGGCATCTCCTGGCTCCATCACACTGTGGTGAAATGACAGTTATCCCTCACTGGCGTCTTGACTGGATCTAGAGTCACACAGGAGACATCTCTAGGAGGGTGCTGCCAGAGAGGTTTAATCGAGGATGGCAGACAATTCGGAATGTGGGCAGCACAACCATCGGCTGTGGTCCTGAACTGAATTGAAAGGGAAAAGAAGCCGGATAAGCACCGGCATTTCTCTCTCTCTCTCTCTCTCTCTCTCTCTCTCTCTCTCTCTCTCTCTCTCTCTCTCTCTCTCTCTCTCCTTCCCGACTGCAGACAAAGCATGCCTAGCTGCCTCATGGCCCCAGGACTGTGCCTTCTCTGCCACGATGAACTGGATCCACTCAAACTGTGACCCAAAGTAAAGCCTTCCTTCCTTGAGATGCATTCATCATTCCCTCCCCCCTCAATGGAAAATAGGAAATAATATGGTGAGTAAATTTTCATGGTGGGACAGAATGAAAGAGGCCACATGGAGAGACAGAAAGCCAGGACAACTCAGGGGCCAGGCCTGTTCTTTATGTATCACTATAACTGCTCTTACAGGAACTAACCAGGTCTCCATAATACCTACAGTAACGCCTTCCAGGCAGCATTTGCCAGTGGCCTAATCACCTTAATGTTGGGGCCCCAATCTGTGATTCTTCCACTCCAACAAGCCATGCTCAGGACCAGATGTCTAGCATGTAAGCCTTTGAGCAATACCCTCAAATCATAACTCAAACCCTAGCAAGCCCCCAGTCAGCGTTCTGGGAAACATAGGAAAAACAGAAGACTGCGTTCCTGGGAGAACATTTTCCTTCCTTATATAAGCAAAGCCATTTCTCAATTCTTCATGTGGACATGATTCCTGGGGTGATGGCAACTATCATCTTTGAGCTTCTGAATACACTGATGTCGGGACATCTTGTTCTCTGATTTCAGTGGATTCAATGACTGCCGTTTTGTTTTCTGTCAACAATGACCATTGCTCATTGATACATGGCTGCTGCTGATTGGTCCTGGAGAAATTTATAACAAATATTTCCAGCCCTTCTAAAATGCTCTGGAGACTATAAAGAGGCCAACTATCTGTGTTCACACACTCAGCTCAGGCTGTGTGTGACCTTTGTGTGACTTCTTATATTCTGACGTTCCTTTACCTATCTAAAAAGCTTTGCTACTGTCAAGGATGCCAAACTGTAGGATGCCTGGAATCCACACACTTGGGAAGTAGAGGTGAGAAGATCAAAAATGCAAGGCCATCCTTGACTCTCTAGAGAGGTAGCGACCAGCCTGAGCGACATGAGATTTTATCTAAAGGATGATAAAAATACAAAGTGTATTTGGGGATATTGGCAGTTTCTTATAAAAGCAAACCAGTCCTTTCTGCACACCCTAGCAATCATTGACTTTGGGAAATTAATCCCAGAGAAATTAAAACCTATGTTTATACATACACAGAGTAATCTTCCTATGAAAATTTACAGCACTTCTGTCTGCTATAGTGAAAGCCCACGGCCTATCCAAATGTCTATGTCAAAGCATGAATGAACGGGTAAATGAACCTTGGCTTCATACAGTGGGATGTAAACCAGCAATAAAAGAATAAGAGGGAAGTTAAGTATGAATACAAAACAGATTGGGTGGACTGCTAGACATCCTGTTTACTGAAAAGCATCAGCCCTGAGGTTTCCATAGTCATCTGTGACACTCTCAGCTAGCGCAGCCTGGGTAACTCATAAAATAAAGAAATTAATTCCTCCACATGCTTTCGATAGGAAAATCAGGGAATCAGTGTCTAGTGAAGGACTTCTTGTGTTGCTGTGTGACAGAGAGGACAACAAGAGGACCGTGTGGGGGGTGGGCGGTTGTCCGCTCGAGGCTCGAAAATCTGAACATGTAGGAGGCCCAGCCTAGAGAATGAATGGAGGAAGAGGGCCCGTGGTCCTATTTTCTTCAAGGGAAGGAAGTGCTTTTTCACCGAGAAGGCTGGAGTGGAGGTTGTCTAAGAACCTGGTGATATTTTTACTACTCTATGGAGGAGAGCCTTCCTGAAGCCTCTAAAATCCTGAGCACCGTTGAAACCCTTGGGCTCTCAGTGAATAGACTCTGTCCTTATGAAAGAGGTCCCGGTACTTTTAATCCTCCATCAAGGGAATCCATCCTTATGTGTATTACAAGTCCTTCCTCCCTTGACCCTCACCTTGGAAACTGTCCATCTGTCAATAGAAGTCTTTGTTATTGTAAGGGTCACAGGTGCTTTGCAAGGGACTTTCAACATAGCTGTGCCTAAAGCTTTGTTGTGAAATTTGTCATGTGGCAACCTCTTTCCAAAGTTTACTGTGCTTAATGAGACAGGAATATAAGCCCTGAGGTCAGTCAGAGACTCTGGCGGTTTTGACACAGCACCTGCTAAACTGGTGCTGACTTGAGTTTCTTTCCCTTTCTAAAAAATGTTTTATTGATTCTTTATGTGTTCCATACCATGCATCTCAGTCCTGCTCATCTCCAGGTCCCCAATATCTGTCCCTTGTCCATGCCAACTCCCCTTGAAAACAAAACACAAACAAACAAACAAACAACAAAGCAAGCATAGAAAATATCTCATAGTGGAAGCAGTGGTATGTCATAGTGTGTCCCACAGTATCTCCCCCTGTGCACACATCATCATTTGCAAATGTTCATTGAAATGAGTCACTGGTCTGGTTCGAGGTCTCTGGCTTCTGTGGCAACATCAATATTGGATCCTCACAGGGACTCTTCCGGGTTATCCTGTCATTGCCGGGTCAAGGAGATCCTACAGCTTTGAAGCAGGAAGGCTGGTCCTTTCTTGTGTCCCAGCTGTTAGAAGATAATTAGGATTTTAGATTTGGGCCCAGGTGATAACTGAGCTGGGCAGCTGACCCATTCTTCCTATCCACACCACCAGGGCAAGTCTCCAGCAATGCTCCATGGAAGGTGGGTGCTGATACTAAAGTCCGGTTGCCTAGTTGGTCCTTGATTTGGTCAATAAAGGACGCTGGGAGGTGATTGCTGGGCAGAAGGGACAGGGAAACAAGAGGTTCCCAGGGCCCAATTGGGATGATATTAGCCAAAATACCCAACAAAGGGGAGACAGAACCTGTAGAGACCATATCCAGAGGTTAGGTGTGGTCCTCAGTTGAGGGATGGGGTCACCCACCCATCTCAAAAATATTAACCCAGATCTTTTCTGTTAGGTCTCAAATTGAAGACAAACGGCCAACTTAGGTGCCTGCTTAACAAATCAAAGTGAACCTAGTCCTCAGTCCCCTACCTGCTACAGAGTCCTGGCTCCCCTCTCTTTATCTCACCCCACTCCCTACCCTCAAACTCTCCAGCCTAGGGACAAGGCTGGGCTTCCACTCCCAGGCCTCTGTTCACTGTATAACCTCAGCCATTTTAGTGACCAGCCTCTTAATGCTTTTGACCTCTTGGTCTCTGGGTTCCCAGGTATAATTTTTGCTCCTTCTTTCTTCTCTCTCTTTCTCACCCTGGCCCCTCATGGCCTGGTTCAGCCTGGCCCCTTCCAGATGTCTCTGGCTGTTCATCTTTTATATCTACAGTAAGTCTTCCTCCCCATCATACCTAGGAATGTCCTCATGATGCTTGCAGGGCCCAGACACTACTGTCAGGGCACATCTTTATGGATGCATCTGATCCTTCCAGGGAGCCACCTCCAAATACCAACAACATATGCATCCAAGGATTAGTCTAGTACATTCAAAAGATCATCTAGCATGATCAAGTAGACTTCATTCCAGAGATGCAGGGATGGTCCAACATATGTAAATCAATAAGTGTAATCTACTGAATACACTTTGTATATAAACAAACTGGGAGAAAAAAAAACGCATGATCATCTCATTAGATTCAGAAAGGGTATTTAACAAAATCTAACACCTCTTCATGATAAAAGCTCTGGAAATACTAGAATATAAGTGCTATACCTCAGAATAATAGAGGTGATTTGCAGCAAGCTCATAGCCAACATCAACCTTAAATGGACTCAAAGCAATTCCATTAAAATCAGGAACAAGACAGGGTTGTCCATGCTTTCCACACCTATTCAATATAGAAGTCTTAGGTAGAGCAATACAACAACCAAAGGAGATCAAGGGGATCCAAATAGAAAGGGAAGAACTCAAAAGTATCTTTATTTACAGATGACATGGTTGTATATACAAGTGACCTTGAAAATTCTATCAGGAAGCTTCTACAGCTGATAAACACATTTAGCAAAATAGCAGCATGCAAACATTAATATGTAAGAATCTGTAGCCTTCCCATATACAAAGGGATTGAGAAAGAAATCAGAGAAACCATATCATTCACAATAGCCAAACAACAACAAAAATCAGGGTAACACTAACCAAGCAAGTGAAAGACTTGTATGATAAAAAAAAAAAAAAAAAACTTTGAGACACTGAAGAAGATATCAGAAGATGAAAAGCTCTCCAGTGTTCGTGGATAAGTAGGATTAATATAGTGAAAATGGTCATCCTACCAAAAAAAAATCTACAAATTCAATGCATTCCCCATCAACATTCCAACACAGTTCTTCACAGACCTTTAAAAGACAATTTGCAGCTACATATGGAAACCCAACAAACTCCAGATAGCACAAAACCTTCTGAATATTAAAAGTACTACTGGCCGGGCAGTGGTGGCGCATGCCTGTAATCCCAGCACTTTGGGAGGCAGAGGCAGGCGGATTTCTGAGTTCAAGGCCAGCCTGGTCTAGAGAGTGAGTTCCAGGACAGCCAGGGCTATACAGAGAAACTGTCTCAAAAACAAAACAAAACAAAAAAGTACTGCTAGAGGTATAACTGGCCCATCTCAAATTATGCTACAGAGCTGTAGTAATATAAATAGCATGGTATTGGCACCGAAACAGACATAATGATCCATGGAATTGAATTGATGTCCCAAGTACACCTATGGACACCTGACACATCACACACACACACACACACACACACACACACACACACACACATATATATATATATATATATATATATATATATATATATATACCAGAAATACACACTGGAAAAAGACAGCATCTTTGACATATGGTGCTGGTCAATCTAGATGGCTGGATGTAAAAGAATTCAAATCACCCTGCTTATCACCCTATACAAACTCAACTTCAAGCAGATCAAAGATCGTAGAAGATAGAAGAGAAGGTGGAGAATGGCCTTGAACTCATTGGTAAAGGAAAAGACTTTCTGAACAGAACACTAATAGCACAGTCACTAAGAACAACGATTGATAAATAGAATCTCATACAACAGAAAACCTTCTGTAAGGCAAAGGATACCATAACTCAAACAAAATTGCAGCCTGCTGAACGAGAGAATATTTTTTTACCAATTACACATGTGATAGAAGTATCTAAATATATATAAAGAACTAAAAAAAAAAAATTGGACATCAAAAAAAACCAAATAACCCAGTTCAAAAATGGGATTCAGATCTAAATAAAATTCTCAAAAGAGGAAATTTGAATGGCTGAGAAGCACTTACAGACATGTTCAACATCCTTAGCCATTAGCGAAATGCAAATCCAAACGTCTTTGAGATTTCATCTTACACCTGTCAGAACGGCTAAGATCAATTAAACATCAGCTCATGCTGACAAGGATGTGGAGTAAAGGAAACACTCCTCCATTGCTGACTGGAGTTCAAACGTAACACAGCCACCATGAAAATAAATGTGACAGTTTCTCAGGAATGTGAGAATCCATCCACCTCAAGATCCGTCTCTGCCACTCTTGGGCTTGTACCCAAAGGGTGTTTCATCCCACCACAGACACATCTGCTCAACCATGCTCAAGGTTGCTCTCTACATGGTAGACAGAATTTGGAAACAGCCTAGCTGTCCACCAACAGATTAATGGGCAGAGAAAATGGTGTACGTTTATTTATACAATGAATACTACTCAGCCATTAAAAATGAGACTCACAGGTAAATGGATGGAGCTTTAAAAAAAAAAAAATCCTGAGTGAGGTAACCCAGACCTGGAAAGACAAATGTGGTTTGTCTTCACTTACTTGTGGGCATTAGCTGTTAAGTCTTTGATAAGCACACTACAATCCACACAACCGCAGAAGTTTGGCATAGATGTATGTAGTAAGAGTCCTGTAGGGAGGGAGGGCTCTCCCTAGGAAAGGGAAATAGAATAGATAGCTATGAACTAATGAGAACAGGGGGGTCAAATGAGAAGTAAAGCAGAGAATATAGAGAGGAACGGCTAACACCAAGGGCCATTGGAGAAGTTATATGGAAATCCTCTATGGAAATGCAGTAGAACCTTCCTAAAACATAGATATATAAGTGAAGGAGATGTAAATGGAATAATGGGGGGAAAAACAGAGCCCCATCTAGACACCTCTCTCCACCAAATAAAACTCCCAGGAACAGGAACAAGTTATAGCTAATTGAGTTGTTGGGTTAAGGGACCTAACACCACAACAACACACACCACAAACAACCTAGGCTGCTGCCAACGGCCATTGGTTCTTCTCTTCAAATTGATGGTAAGGCACCATAGCTGAAGACAACGTCTACACAACTCACCGAACGTGGAGAAGTCGAGCTGGTGCCGACCTAGAGCCTTCACCCCTAAAGCGAGTGTTCTTGGCACCAGAAGGTATTCTGCATGCCACCAAAGGAGAAAAGCAAACACCAACTCAGCTACAAAACCTTTGCTCTACAATAGTGTCCTGCCTGCAAGATGCACTAGCTCAACGCTGACACAAAGTTTGTGGGAGTGACCAACCGATGTCTGATTGGATTTAAGACCCACTTCATGAGAGAGAGTCCATTTCTAATTCTGCTTGGGTGGCCAAGAACCTGACACTAGATATTCCAAGGACCTATGAGGAAACCAAATACTACTGTTCTGCTAAGGAAGCATAGCAACAAAATGACTCCTAATGGCAGTCTTCTATGCTCCTAGCCCAGGCACTATCAGAAAAGCTTCTTAAATACCCAACAGCCAGACAATACCCAGAGAGTGAGAGAGCCTGGAACACTCAGTCATAAAAGGGATGTCTCCATGAAATCCCTTCCCCGAGGAAGAAGTGGAAGGAGTCTAAGGGCCAAAGGGGACAGAGGACGCCAAAGAAACAAACACCTGTAAACACACCAGGACCACGCACACGTGAACTCACAAAGCATGGCGGCAAGCACAGGTCTGCACCCGATGGGGGGTCGCAGAGCTCAGGGAGGAAGTGGACACAAGCCCCACCCCTAACACGGAAGCTGTGGACACAAGCCCCACCCCTAACACGGAAGCTGTGGACAATTGTTTCCTCCAACAGAGTCTCATGGGGATACCCAGGACACTTGCTTTGTTGAGAGCCGGGGGCGTGGTGGCGCACGCCTGTAATCACAGCACTTGGGAGGCAGAGGCAGGCGGATTTCTGAGTTTTAGGCCAGCATGGTCTACAGAGTGAGTTCCAGGACAGCCAGGGCTACACAGAGAAACCCTGTCTCGAAAAACAAACAAACAAAAAAGCTTTGTTGAGGCTTTTTTGTTTTTGTTTTTCTTTTTGCTTTTACCCTTACAGGTCTGTTGCATATATATCATAGCTTGTGATTTTGTGCTTTTGTGAAATTCTTGTGTTTGTGACTGTGTGTACTTCTGCATCTAGGTGTGTTTCATGTGCTTTTTCTTTGGCTCCTTTTCCTCTGTTTGTTTGTTTGTTTGTTTGTTTGTTTTACCCTATACATTTGTTAGGTTTTGTTTAAATTGTTTTATTATTATTCCTTATGAGCCTGTTTATTTCCTAAAGAGAGAAAGAAAGGGTGTGGGCTCAGCCAGGAGGGGAGCTGGGGAGAATCTGGGGGGAGCGGGAGGAGAGGAAACTGTATGAAAAGATTCTGTCTTCAAAAAGAGAAAAATGTAAAAAGCAAAGAAAGTTTCTAGCATGAAAAAATGTTGAGGACACCCTCGAACGACAACGCCTACTGTGTGATTCCATTTACCTAACGTCCTTGGAATTTCAGAAGTGTGGCGATGGTGTCAGAAAATAAATAAAATACAGAAAACCCAAAGACGCCAAGCAGAGCAGTATGCACTATACATCTTGTACATCTCAACAAGAGGCTTAGAGACTTGCGTCTCTAACTACTTGAGACCCTGCCTCAAAATACAGAAAAATGTGGAGGTAGAAAACGGATTCGTGGTGGCTTAGGTTAGGAACAGGAATACTGCAATGACGTCACAGAGCCAGGGAGGGCTTTGTATCAATGCTACTGTTCTGAGCGGAGACAGGGGTGGTGGTTAACAGGCCTGTGTGGGACAGTATTGTATGATACTGTATACAAGTATCAGGGGTTATAGCTCAGCAGAGGATCACTTACTGAGCATGCCCGAGGCCCCAGGTTCAACCCCTAGCACCATCAAAAAAAGACTCACAGGACTATAAACAGACACATATACAAATGAGTACACAGAAAAACTACTCTGGTCTAGTTAACGTCGCCCGCCTATGACAATATATTGGCTAATTATATCCTGCCATCGTTCTATAAGATGCCACACCTGGAGGAAGACAGAGGAACACACAGAACTCATAGTTTTGCAACTTTCTATGAGACTATAATTGCTTCAAAATAAAGGGGTTGGTTTTGTTTTTAAACTTAATGATCCAACAGAGAAACAACTGATGACCCAGACTTTCTAGTCCGACTGGAATCTCCATTCTTTTTTTTTTTTTTTTAAACTTTCTCACACTGCTAGGAGCTGATGATGGAAAGCAGGATATCACGGTAATGGGCAAGGACTCGGCCACTGAGCTCCTATGCACAGGGTTTGAATTCTATGGGCATTCCACCTTGTTCAATGACTGTGACTTAACAAGAAGGAAGGCAAGGAGGGAGGGAGGGAGGGAAGAAGGGAGGGAAGGAGGGAAGGAGGAAGGAAGAGAGGGAGAGAGGGAGGGAAGGAGGGAGGAAGGGAGGGAGGGAGGAAGAGAGGGAGGGAGGGAGGGAGGAAGAGAGGGAGGGAGGGAGGGAGGAAGAGAGGGAGGAAAGAAGAGAGAGAGGAAGGGAGGGAGGGGGAGGGAGGGAAGGAGGGAGGAAGAGAGGGAGAGAGGGAGGGAAGGAGGGAGGAAGGGAGGGAGGGAGGAAGAGAGGGAAGAAGGGAGGGAGGAGGGAGGGAGGAAGGAGGGAGGAAGGAGGGAGGGAGGGGGAGGGAGGGAAGTCCCGATTCTGACTAAGCTCTATCAGGCTTATAAACTGGTACATTGCTTTTAGTTCTGTCTGAGACCTGTCAGACTGCAAACAGGGGGAGACACTGAAAGTCTTCTGGAAGCACTGGTTGGCTTATATACAAATTGAGCGGTCACATATACCTTCTTCCTGAATGTAGCCTCTCAGTATCAGACACACATTAAAACTGCAACAATGCTGAATCCTGGGTGAATCCCGTGCAAGGAAAACGTAACGTAACACTCCTTGTTTCCCGTTGCACTTAAAAATGTTAACTTGGATTTATTACGCCATCTCATTCCCATGGCGACGGTGCTTCTCGGGGAATTTCGGAAATAGGAGGTGAAATGGTAGACGCTATGTCTCATTTATTTGAAATTATTTCCCAGGATTAAACCTTTCGGGAACAGGAGCTGCTATTTTGGGGAGATGGTTGTTTATTTGGTACCACATTTGCAGAAGAAGTGCATTTAAAAAAAAAAAAAAAGGTTGAATGATAGCATCAATTTAAAAGCCCAGGGTATCCAACTGTGAGCAGAGCCTGGATCAGAAAAGACTGTAATTGTGAGCATATTTCACGTTGTACAAACTGGTCAATTCCTTTATCTTTAAGAGTGGCTGCAGGAAATGTCAAAGCCCCAGCTTTATGTCTTTGCCGCCACCGACTCTTTCCTCTTGCAGTGTGACTCACTCCCCGGGTGATGAGAAAGCCTTTGTAGGACATCAATTCCCAGGACTCAATTTTCTCTATCAGATTGTTGCGAATAAATCTTATTTTATATCTCCGCTCATAACCTGCGGTGGAGATGCTTCTCTGTGCCTCCGTGTTCTGGTGCTGTGTTTAATGCCACGGCTGGGGACTTGATCATCAACTCTCTGGAGAGACACCAGAGATGGAGATGCGCCTGCCCTTCCCCACCTCCACCCTCCCCCTCCCCCCCAGCATCAACCACACATAGAGGTAGTAAATCGCCATCATGATTGTCTAGACATATCCAATCAACTGGCTTAATGACATGGGGAGGAGAAATGACATTTTAACAAGACAATTCGCATCAAGCCGCAATGTATCCTTCACAGCACATTTAATTTTTCGAGAAAGTTATCAGAAGCAAAAGCGTCATTCGGAAGGTGTTCCGCACCGCTTGCCCTTCTGAGTCTCTTCACCAACGCAACGGAAGCACACCATACATTCCTGCAGCATTTAAAATATCGGCTGTCGTCAGCCTCATTGTTGGTGGTTTTGGTAGTTGTGGGGGGGGTTCGGGTTGACACATTTTCTTGGGAATGACAGAATTTCCACAGGGCTGCTTCCTGCCTGGCTCAAGGCTGGGACCTACACCCCCATCCCCCTCTGAGACGGAACCGAGACCCCATGACCCTACCTAACTCCAGGTCTCAGTCCTCTCATGGCATCTGAGCTCCCCAACTCTGCTTGGGGCTGCATTTAGGTTCAACTACAAAGGCAAAAGCTTCTCGTCCCCACCATGGTTTCTGTAAGTAGTTTCTGCAGATGTCTCTGGGGACCTGGCAGGGTCCCCCTAAAATAAGGACCCAAAGAATGCTGCAAGCCAGGGTCTCAGCACCCAGGCTTATTCCTTGGTTTGTAGGCGCTTTGTAAGAGCTGACTACAGATCCTAAACTGAACAGAAAACAAGGCGGAAACCACAGACGCATCTCTTAGTTCTCCTTAAATGATTCTGCCCCGCCTTTTGCAAGCTCTCTTTCAATTTGCACTGCGCACAACCTTAACCCTCTGTCCCAGAGGCGTTGGGTCTCTCTTGTGCTGAGGGATGTTTGGTATTTTTCCTCACGGTCTCTTTTCCTGCATCCTACCTTACTCATGGGCTGCGGAGAGCAACCCCAAGGCACTGTTCAGTGTTTAGCTAGTTCTGTATGACGGAGCTGCTTGGCTCCTCTGAGAAAGGAGCTTGCTGTGTGTCTTGGGGTTTTACTGTTGTGAACAGACACCGTGACCAAGGCGACTCTTATAAAGGACAACATTTAATTGGGGCTGGCTGACAGGCTCAGAGGTTCAGTCCGTTATGATCAAGGCGGGAGCATGGCAGCATCTGGGCAGGCATGGTGCAGGAGGAGATGAGAGTTCTACATCTTCATCTGAAGGCTGCTAGCGGAATGTTGGCTTCTGGGCAGCTAGGATAACGGTATCAAAGCCCGCACCCACAGCTGACACATCTACTCCAATAGGGCTATAAGGGAAAATAATTAATAATGACCACCCTCCAAGCCTCTGCAACCGAGTCCAGCTCAGGGCGACTCTCACTGTCGCCACTGAGCCAGTCTCAGCTAGCTCTCACAGCAACGCAGCTGTGCTTCCTCTCCTCCCCAGACTCCGTAAACGGTGGGAATCCTCACACACACACACCCCCACCCTACACTCAAATACCCTGCAAAGCATGACTCTTAAACTTAAAAAGCTAACCAAACAGATTTATGTATATGAAACTCCCAATTCCATAATGCCAATTTACAATGATAAAGTCTTATCCCAATATTTCTAACCTCTCCAAAACACCAGAAAAATGTCTGATGTCATCTGGATATCCGCGTCTCCTCCTCTGCTCCGCCCATCAGGTCCACTGAGGCTCTCTCTCTCTCTCTCTCTCCTCCTCTCTCCCCTCCAATCACTGGTCTCTCACTGCCCCAATGGGAATAGATAGGAAATATCTTGGCAACAAAGGGCCACACTTTCTAATAGTGCCACTCCCCGGGCCAAGCGTATTTAAGCCATCACGCTGTGTAACTCAGGCTGGTCTCAACTCACGATCCTTCTGCCTCTGTTTCTGGAGTCCAGCAATTGCTGATGTTCCGCTAGCTCAGCAATTCCCACCGGCCCTCCTTTCTCCACACACCCCCTACACCCCTGTGTGTTCCGGCTTCGGATCTTTAAACCACTCTCGATTTAAACAGAACCCTAAAACCAATACTTCGCATGAATCTTTTTTTTTTTTTTTTTTTTTTTAAGGTTTATTTATAGCCGGGCGGTGGTGGCGCACGCCTGTAATCCCAGCACTCTGGGAGGCAGAGGTAGGCGGATTTCTGAGTTCGAGGCCAGCCTGGTCTACAGAGTGAGTTCCAGGACAGCCAGGGCTATACAGAGAAACCCTGTCTCGAAAAAAACAAATCAAAAACAACAACAACAACAACAACAACAAAAAGGTTTATTTATTTATTATATGCAAGTACACTGTAGCTGTCTTCAGACACCCCAGAAGAAGACATCAGATCTCATTACGGGTGGTTGTGAGCCACCATGTGGTTGCTGGGATTTGAACTCAGGACCTTCGGAAGAGCAGTCAGTGCTCTTAACCGCTGAGCCATCATCTCCAGCCCCGCATAAATCTTTTAAGTAAGAATTTGGTAGCTAAAGTCAGAAGTTCCGCTCAGCAGTCGAGAAGGTTCACAAGGGTCAATTGCTCAGACTGGGGCCTACCCTATAGTTTACTGATTCCTGCCCTACCCATGAAATGACCTGGGTTCCACCCCCTGCTCTACAAAAATAAACACAGGAGGGACTAGGGGTTCTGCTGATGGCACTACAAATAAAATGCTCCCCGAACCTTTGGTTTATTTTCTCTTTTTAGACAGACTCTGTATGTAGAAGCATGTGCGCACACACGGTTGTAGAACCTCGGGCAGCCTCTGCTGCTTCATTCATCTCTGATCCTACAGTAGGCAGTCCCCACTTCGGCCTCTGAAGACTTTTCATCCAGCCAGCATGGGAATCTGAGCTCCTCCTCAGGGATACGAAAGAAGACATGCTCCAAAGCGGGTCTCTCTTCTAGAAGACTTTTTCACAACGGCTGCAAAAATAATAAAATAAAATAAAATAAAATAAAATAAAATAAAATAAAATAAAATAAAATAAAATAAAATAAAATAAAATAAAATAAAATAATAAAAATAAAAAAAAATACACAGTACCTCAAACTTCATTCCAAAATGTAACTAAAAATCTTGACCTGAGAGAGAATTAACCACCGACTCCTTGTGGTAAAACGACTAGCCCTCTCCCAGGGAAATTCCTTTCCCACGCCTTCTCATCCTACACTAAGTACAGGACATATCGAGTTTCCCCGGCCCCTTAATTAAGTCTCTAAGATTGTCCTCCATCAGTTTAATAGCATTCACCCTGTCATCAACACAAGCATGTGTCTTATCTTCTCAGCAGGGAAAATGAGAAAATGGCTACCCTCTCCCAGGCCCTGTGTCCCGTGTGCTTTCTGCTGGGGTCTGACACCACATGCAAGCACCTCCCTCACCGCCACGTTCATGGCTCATTCTATCTCTCAGGTTTCAGGAAGATTCACGTGTCGTCACCTTCTCCCAGTGTTCTCCTTGACCCAGTGATTTAATCAGGAAAGGGGTTGGGGGTGGGGAGTCTCCTTTCATATCCCAACCTCAGGAGACAGCAGCGTGTGAGGAAACACCAGACAAGAACCAACTGGGTGTGGATTTAAGAGTTGATTTTTCCTCACAGTCTGAGGGGACACCTTCCATTGTAGTGCCGTACGCAGGACAGCAGGACTGTGAGGTGGTGCTCCTATTGTTAAGCTCCGGGAGACAGAGAAAGAACAGGAAGTGAGGTCAGGGTTCAAAATCCTGGAAGTCCACCTCCAGTCACCTACTTCCTCCATTACGGCTCTGTCTTTTTTTTTTTTTTTTTTTTTTAATTTACTTTTTTTTTATTCTATATTCTTTGTTTACATTCCAAAGGCTTTCCCCTTTCCCAGTTCCCCCCCACCATATGTCCCACAAGTCCTCTCCCCCCCCCAACTATTCCCCAATCCCCCCCCCCCATTTCTCTGTTCTGGATCTACAAAACTGGATCCAATCTTTTCAGGCCCAGGGTCCTCCCTTTCTTCTTCTTGGGAATCATTTGACTTGCTAATTGTGCCTTGAGTATTTAGGGCTTCTGGGCTCATTAATATCCACTTATCAGTGATTGCATTTCATGTGTATTCTTTTGTGATTGGGTTAACTCGCTTAGGATGATATTTTCCAGATCTAACCATTTGCCTACAAATTGCATGAATTCATTATTTTTAATTGCTGAGTAGTATTCCATTGTATAAATATACCACCGCTCTGTCTTCTAAAGGGTCCATGATGTCTCAAGACAGCAGCTACCAGCGGGACCAAGCGCTCAAACACATGAGTCTATCATTTCATAATCAAACCACAATAGCAACATACCTCTTGTCTTTTCTAAATATGAGAAAGTTTTCTATTTTGTTGTATTAGGTGTGTGTGTGTGTGTGTGTGTGTGTGTGTGTGTGTGTGTGATTTTAATAGAAAAATACACCTCTGGTGAATCTTCAAACAGTAATATTTTCCAAGATCTCAAACTTTCAAAGATTCAGATTTACCCAATGCTGCAAGCACCCCTCGCACACCGTCCCACCGTTGGAGGGGTGGGAGGAGAAGAGTTTTTAAAAGACAGTAATCATTCTCACCTGTTATAGTCCCTTCAAACCCCAGGAGCACACAGGCTGGCCTCTCATTTACTGCTAGCTAATTGTTCCAGGCCCAGAGGGAGCCCCACATAATCAGTGTCTTCAGAGACTCCCTTCCTATTAGGAGCAGACCTCTCCTCTCTTCTGTCCTTCATTCTTTCTTTCCTTGTTTTTAAGGGGAGCCTGCCCATTGGCTTCCCCCTAATTTTCTGACAGAGTTTCATTGTCCATACGGATTCTTATTTTAAACATATTGTATACTTCTTTTATGTAAACATTGGCATTGTGTGGCATGTTTAACTCAAGCTGCACCTACATGATATCAAGATTAACCAGTCGCGGGGAGGAGGCCAGGGGAAAGCCAGGCAAACATGTTAGCACTGAGCTAATTTCCTGGGTTCTAATTTCCTGGTTTTGTTATAATTGTTACTGTTTGTTTGTTTGTTTGCTTGTTTGTTAAGAGGGTTTTCTACAGAGACCTGGCTGTTCTAGAACTCCATATATGAATCAGGCTGGCTTCAAACTCACAGAGTTCCACCTGTCTCTGGCACCGAGTGCAGGTGTTAAGTTACTGTTTTATAAGAGAACGCCAGGTGCCTGGACAACACAGATAAGCAATGACGTGAAAGTAAGAGGGGAGATAAGTGTTAAATAGATCCAGCGCTCATGTGAATATTTTAATATTGACACACAGGGAAATTGTGTTATACCAAGGGTAAGAAGCAGGGTATTGTAGTTTGACATTTTCAGAATACACACACACACACACACACACACACACACACACACACAAATATAAAATAAAATAAAAGGAGACAGGAGAAAATAAGGTACTGAAGTCAGATAAGTCACTGATTTGTTTATCATCCGAACAATTCTGCAGGCTCTTCAGGGAACCAGAGAGAGGCTGGGTCAATGTGATGTGTTAGATGCTTGAAGTAGTGCGAAGCTCCAGAAATTCTTGCAAACAGTTTCTGAATTCACTCCCCGTCCCCCGCAAGCTAGTGAGAAACAAGCCTCCTATGGTTTGGGGGAGGGTGTCTGCTGACTCCTGCTGACTGCTATATGGGTCAGAGTCATGCAAAGAAATAAGAGGCAGAAGGCATAAGAATCAAAGACGGCAGCTAGGAAAAAATGGATAAATAACATCGGTTGCCATAAAGAATCTCTGGAAATATAAACCCCTCGGCTCCTGGGGACTCTTTATTATGCTAGAAGTTCCAAAATGGCAGCCTCTCATGCATGAATTATGAATAAATTAATTTTCAACAACAAATGGTAAGAAATTGTTTTTTCAATATGTTCTCTGAGAGGCTTCCCGGTGATCCATACTGTATTCCCCAGTAGAAATTAGCTGTATACTGCCATTCTAGGCAATGGTGGTCTTCAGATGGGACCCAGTGCGAACTCAAACCCAGACCCTTCGTCTACATTCTGAAAGCTTTTATTCCACTAGTGTCTTTGGCTGATGGAACTAGAGCCTGGTCAGTGGTCTCCAGTTCACACATACCAACCTGCAGGGTGGGACAAGCAGCGGAAATGAAATAATCCACTTTTCACTTTTTACACATCTTCCCGTCCTATCTCCTGACCCCCACACCGAATCATCCCCCAAACACGTCTATGCACACTCACAAGCCTCGTTTTTTTTAAAAAAAAAAAAAAAATCACACGAGAAACTTGGCAGATTGAAAAATTAAAAATCCCCCCTTCAAAACCTTCTGTTCATCTCTCCCCTTCCTGGTGGATTTTCAAATGCAAACTATTGTCACAGCAGCTCCATAGAGACAAATCTGTGGGATGTGATGACAGGGAGCCTTTAAACATCCCACTGAGAACAGAAACACCCGTCTATCGGCACCTCACCCCCACCCCTACCCTCCACCCCCACCCCACCCTGAAAATGAGGGTGGCTGTATCTGCCAGTGTGGTTTGAGAAAGATTAATAGCTCGTGCTTTAAGCGGCTCTGTAGGACCGTGCCAGCAGAAAACAAAGTGCCGTCTCCCTTCGGGGCAGAATAATTAAAACAGAATCTCCCGAGTCCCATCTCCGTGCCTGTCTCTCAAACTGATCACGCGGTGATTTTTAAGAACAGAGCGGCCGTGTGTCATTTATTCATAATCGCTTTTCATTGTTACCTCGGGGCGTTCACACATCACCTCCAGGCTCCCGAGGACTGTTAGTATTCATTAGGGAAAGGAAACAGTCTTTCTTGCAAATAAGCAATTTGATTGCTTCAGGAATAGGCCTGTAATTACTGCAGTGCTGGGATACGTTATTGTTAATAAGATTTAAAAAAAAAAAAAAAAAAAGGCTTTCTTCAAATCAGAGAGGGTCTCTTCTTCCAGAGACTGTAATTAAAAGGATGGCAGTGGTTTCCTATGCCCTAAACTTCAGGCAGCAGGTCAGAGAAACTCCCTTTGCCTTACAGTTTACTGAGCAGAGCGACTATTAAAATATTGAAAGCAGTCCTGTGGGGATGTAGCTTAGGTGGTGGGGTGTTCGGTCCCCAGGACAAACCAGGGTGTGACAGTACCTACAGGTTATTTTAGCCCTTGGAAGGTGGAGGCAGGAGGATCAGAAATTCAAGGTCATCTTTGACTTTTTATGACGTTGGAGGACAGCCTGGAATACATGAAGCCCTTCTCAAACAAAGAAAAGGGAGAGGAGGAGAGAGGGAAAGGGAAGAGAGGAATAGGAAGAGAGGGGTGGGGAGGAGAGAGAGAGCACTGTCCCACAAGGATAATTCAGATCTAACTCTCCTACTCACATGCGTGGTGGGAAGATCTTCCAGATGTGATTACATCGACATCCCAACTAGTGCCAGGGCCTACGGCACCTGCCAAGCTTTTGAATTTTAATCTGTAAAAGCAGCGATTACATGAGAATCTAGCTGGGTGAACACCTTCAAGAGAATTATAGATTTTAAATTCAACAGAGCCAAATTCGCCACCTATTAGCAATGAGGGCCCCCAACCCCACCCCTCTTACTCCCCAGTTCCCCATCCCCCCCACATCCCCCCACACCCCCCTACCCCACACCCCACCCCCCTACCCCACCCCCCCACCACCCCCTACCCCCATCCCCCACCCCACCCCCCCATCTTCCATCCATGTGTCAGCCTTCGCCCATCCATGGGCTCACTGAACCCACAACACTGGTTACCTATTCCGGACAGGCCACCCGAGCTGCTGGCCTCTATGTTCTCTGTTCTCTGGTTGCTTTATTTCTGTATTCTGTCATTTTGGCAGACTGCTTTAGCACTGCCCTCTGAAGTTACAGCTACAAGCAAGAAGAGATAGAGCCGTACTGCTCCTCCTGTTGCTAAACGTTCAGGAAGCAGGAACTTCACCCATCATCAGGAAAAATGCAGAGTGGTGGCCGTTCTGTTTGGGTAATGTGGTGGTTTGAATACGCTTGGCCCAGGAAGAGGCACCATTAGGAAGCGCGCGTGAGGCTTTGTTGGAGCAGATGTGGCCTTGTTAGAAGAAGTGTGTCAGGATGTGATTGGGCTTTGAGACCCTTCTCCTAGCTGCCTGGAAGAGAAGACAGTCTTCCTCCTGAATACCTTCCAATCAAGATGTAGAACTCTCACCTCCTCCAGCACCATGGCTGCCTGGACGCTGCCAAGCTTCCTGCCCTGACAATGGACTGAACCTCTGAACCTGTAAGCTAGCTCCAACTAAGTGTTGTCCTTTATAAGAGTTGCCGTGGTCATGGTGTTTCTTCACAGCCATGGAAACCCTAACTAAGACAGAATAACTACTCAGAATTTCCCTGAGGGACACTGTATGGGGGTAGGTTCAGCCATGGGCACCTGCTGCATCTTTTTTTTTTTTTTTTTTTTTTTTTTTTTTTTTTTGGTTTTTCGAGACAGGGTTATTCTGTGTAGTCCTGGCTGTCCTGGAACTCACTCTGTAGACCATGCTGGCCTCGAACTCAGAAATCTGCCTGCCTCTGCCTCCCAAGTGCTGGGATTACAGGCGTGCGCCACCACGCCCTGCTTGCATCTTATTTTTTAAAATTGCCTTCCAAACAGAGAATTCTCCTGTCTGTACCTCAGGGAAGCTCTTTGTAAGTAGAGCAGAAATGTTCATTTTTAGCACAGAATAAGGAGCTTTCCTGGGTCTGTGGGCTGGACGAAAACTGCCCTTTGCATACAAATAGGCTGTGGTGTGTTCTAGAAGCGATTTTCTTAGGCTCTTTCCAGCACAGCGGAAATGACAATGCAGTCATTCTTATCTACACACTTCTTCCCAACTCTAATGACCAGTGACATTCCCTGGAGAGACAGGACAGGAGACATAATGTCACGCTACTTCAGACTCTGGGGGAAAGTGACAGGAACCAGCTGCTCTCTGTAATCACACGGAGAATTGATATAAAGATACTGCAGTGTTGTCAAGGGCAAGAACTTTGTCTGGTCTTGAGGGCTGGAGATGAGAGTCTCCTAAATTGTGTATATGTGGGGAGGGAAAGGAAAAAGGGATTTCACGATGTAGCCCAGGCTATCCTTAAACTGTAGCTTTCTTTTCCTGCCTTCATGTTGAGTGAGTGTGCTCCAGCCACAGGGACCATCACAACCAAACCAGGAGGCTTTTATTTTTAAAAAAATTACTCATTTATTTTTATTTAATGTGTATCATTGTTTGCCTGCATGTATGTCTGTGCATCACATGTATGCCTGGTACCCAATGAGGTAAAAAAAGGGTCCATTGTTGGATGGCCTGAAACTGGAGTTACAGGTGGTCATGAGTCACCTTGTAGGTGCTTGGAACAGAACGTGGTTCTTCTGCGACATCAGCAAGTGTTCTTAATCACAGAGCCATCTTTCCAGCATCCTAAGCAACCCCCACGCTCACTCCCACCCCAGCCAAGAAGCTGTCTTGGTCAGTCTCTCTTCTGTCTTTGTAGCTCCATTTCCGAGACCAGAGCCCAGCCTTCTCTGCTTCTCTAGCAGCAAGACTGAACATGGCTGCACTGCAGTTAGTGGACCCAGCTGTGAGTACATGGGTAAACACGGGCTGGCTCCATGGTCTGTCTGTCTGCTTCTGTCTCTCTGAGTTGCGGTCTCACTATGTCGTACTGGCTGGTCGTGGATAGCCCTGGCCTTGTATGTGGATGTCAATTCTGCTCTCCCAGGAGGGGCTGCAGAGGAGGAGTGAATCACTCTACAGGTGTCTTGGGAATCTTCTTCCCACCTTAACTTTTCAAGTAAAGGCTAGAGCTGGTGATTGGGCAGAAGGGGGGAAGGTGGAGCTGAAACGTTTGGGGAGAAGGGAAAGAGGAGGATGGAGGAAGAGGAGGAGGAGTTGATGGAAGGAGAATGGAGCACTTGACTTGGAGAAACCCCAAGTTCTATGGGATCTCATAGATGGGAATAGAGTAGTGTAGTGGTAGATCTGCCCGATCTAGGCGTATAGCTTGTATTCCAGTTCATTGAGTTGAGATTTCTTTGGCCAGGCTATTTTGGGTTGGAGATTTACCACTGCACTGGCTGGCATGGAGCTCTATGAACATCAACCCAACTGCAAACTCAGTCATCCTCCTGCCTCTACAGCCCAGGTCCTGAGATTACAGACACGGACCACCGTGCTCAGCTAGCTCCACAGTTTTACTTTGGGGCAAAAGAATCTGATTTGCCCTGTTAGAATCAAGCATTTACCCCTTGCCCAATCAGTTGAATATAGTGAGTTATGTAGTGTAGACACACTCTCTAGGAGACCACTTGTATGAACCGGTCCCTCCTGTCAGTTGGATTGCCAGAATGCAGAGTTTTAGAGAAGGTGCCCTTAAGTGTCTGGGTTGCCCTCACCGTTTCTGGGTAAATACAGAGTAGATGATTTACCAACATGCTACGATGGACCAGTTTTGTATGTGCTTCCAGACATGATGATCGGTTCACACCACAAGAGATGGAGCCGCCGCGGGCCCTTGTCATAGGAGGAGGCTGCAGGGCATGACTGGTGATGTTGTTTTTGGCTGGTGCCTGTACGCTCATTTATCTGAGCTAACTAGTCTTGAATGCCCAGGTGGATTATGTAATAAGACTCATACATAATAAAGAGATCATTACCTCAGCTGGCTAGTTAAAACCAAATATCCTCTCGTTTCAGAGAATACTTAGCAAGCTAATTAGTAGCATTCATTACCCTCCTGGTCCCACAAGAATGATTCATGCTAAGGCCTAAGGAAGCCAAATCCTGGCGATATGATTTGGAACAAAGGGAGCCTAGGGCTAAAGAGATGACACCAGCAAGAGATTGCCTCAGCACAGCCAGAGAAGGCGGCTGCTATGGACGCTTGCTGAACTCCTGGGCTGGTCCAGTCAGGTTTCATCTTTAAAACCTTGGGCCCCTTCGCTTTCTTCTGGCAACCACAACAGGCTCCATTAGTTACTGCCCTTGTGCTCTGTGACCAAGCACCTAACAGGAAACAACGTGAAGGAGTAAGAGTTTTTATTTTGGTTTACAGTCCAAAGGCAACAGGCATGAAGTGGGGTCGCTATGGTAGCAGGAGCGTGGGCTGACTGGCCATGTTGTTCCTGCAGTCAGGGAAAAGATCAACAAGAAGTGGAGTTGAGCGATGAACCCTCAAGGCTTACTTCTTCCATCAAGGCCCCACTCCTAAAGGTTCTAGAACCTTCCAAAAGAACACCACCAGCTGGGCATCAACTGTCCAACACGTGAGTCTGTGGGGGACAGTTCACTCCCAAACCACAGCACAGGTCAGTTGAGGGTGCATTTAAATGACAAAGCTACCAAGCCTCAGAAGTAATGGTGACAGCTCCTTCTAATGGATGCGGGAATCCAGCTGCCCTCCTGCTACAGTTCCCAAAGCGCCATTTCAACACATTTCCAGCTTTATCTGAAACTCATGGTGCCTTGCTCTGCTGCCAACCTGCCTGCAACCTGGAGGCATCGTTTCCTGGCTTCTGTCTCAGCCTTCTAATTGGGACTCTGCTCTCCACACTGTGTTCTTTCAAGAATCAAGTCATCAAACAAATTGCAACAAATGCTGGCAAGAATGTGGACAAAGGGGGATCCTTCGCACACTGCTGGTGGGAATGCAAGCTACTGCAGACTCTGGAAGTCAGTGTAAAAATTCTAGAAAAAAAAAAGTATAGGGTTTCCATATGATCATATGATGAGCTGTACTACTCTTGGGTGTGTCGTCAGTAGAGTCCAGGTATCACAGAAATATCCTGGCAATCAGTGTTTGTTGCAGTACAATTCATAATAGCTAAGACATAGAGCTGATGTATGAATAGATCACGCGCGCGCACACACACACACACACACACATGTCACACACACACACGTCACACACACACACCATACACCACTCATACCACACACACACACACACCGCACACACAAACACCACACACCACACATACCACATACACACACACATCACATACACACCATACACCACACATACCACACACACATACACTGCACACACATACACCACATACCACACACACACACACACCACACACACATACCACACACACACACTGCACAGACATACACCACATACACCCCCACACACACACACCACACATACCACACACACCACACACCACACACACCACACACACACATACCCCACACACACCACACAGAAACCACACACTACACACACACACACACACACACACACACACACACACCACACACCACACAGACACCACACACACAGACACCACACACCACACACACACACACATACACACACACACACACACACACACACACACACATGAGGGAAGGGGTGTCTTTTTTCAGTCATAAAGAACAAAATTGTTATTTGCAAGAAAATAGAAGCAATTGGAGGACCTCATAGTAAGCAAATGAAGCCTGTCTCAAAAGACGAACATCAATGTTTCTCTCCTATGTGGGTCCTAGATATTTTTACATATACATACAACCATTATGCATATATGACATTAAAAATAGTTGCAAAAGTGTCTAGGAGAGCAAAGGGGATGAACATGAAGGGCGAGGGTGAGGAAGGGAAGGCTGGGGGTGTGGGGACTATGCATGATGTCAAACAGAGGCGTGTACAGAAATGTCTTCATGCAACACAATGCCATGCACGGTGAAAACGACACACAATAGAAAAAAGTTTTAAAAATACAAAGTGAAATTGGAAGTGAAACCCTGACACTGCTTTGTCTGGAAAATTCCACTGCTAAGCACTACCCTTATCTCTAATAACTCCAAATTTCCATAGCAGTTGGTTGGAACCTGAGTCATCTGGCTATGCCTATACCCACGTCCCCTACGTTCCTCACCTTTTACTGGGCTCGGCCTCTCAGCCTGTGAAGCCTGCCCTGCTGACAGGGCCTCGGTGGGTAGGTCATGCTGGGATCCAACGCAAGACCTTGAACATGCTCAGCAAGATCTCCACTTACACCCCCAGGCCTGGGCACTCTATGCGGCTGGCGCTCTTATGACTGATGCCTCACGTTTGAGGCCCAGTCAGAGATGCCTTCTCTGGCATTACTGCTGCAGTAGAACTACCTTGTCCCCATTTCCCCCACAGCTCCCATGTCCATGTCTTCCTAACACCCATGATTATATTATTAATATATTCTTTTCTGTTATTTTTTTATGAAGCAATAAGGCATTCATTTGAGATCTTAGAATTATAATTCAGGGAGCATAGATTCTGGTAGAAACCTTTTCTTGGTAAGGAGCCATTTAGAGTGTGGGGAGAAAGTGTAAGTGAATAATCTAGATTGCTCATTCAGAACTATGATGGAGGATGTTTACCTCTATAGCTCATCTGCGGACAGATGTCTGTCTCGAACTGCACCACAGTTCTAGGAAAGACTTTGGATTATTCAAGTAGTATAAAGAGTGGTAGGCAAAACCCATCAACAACACCTAAAATGGGTGAGGGAATGTTCGAGGAGACAGTCCATCTGTGTTGTTTCAAAATATCGCTGATAATCACACCACGTCAGGAGATACCCACCAGGTTTCACTGTTCCCAAGTGATTAAGGTTATGACTAGGAAGAAAATGGGATTCTGTAGAATGATGAACCCTGGTGGGATGCAGTGTACCAAGGAGGGCACAGCATTCACTGAGTAGTATTCTTGCTAAAAAGGCTTCACCTTAATCTAGTACTGAGAAAACAGATGAGCTTCAACCCACAGTTGTTCCTTTAGCATACAAGCTCATAGCATGCTCTTCATGAGTAGATATTAACACTGATAATAAAAGGATAAAGAAAAAGCATCTGATAGGATCAATATAGCAATTTGTAATTATAGCAATTTGCTACTGAGAAATGTGTAATAATATATTCATGTTTTGTATAAAAAGTACATCTCTCTGATGTATTTGAATTTCCTAGATGATGAAAGTGAGCTTTACCTGTAGGCATAAATTTTTCTTAACCTACTTTAATAATCTTCAACCTCCCAGCTGCCCCACCACACATCAGAGGTTGTCTTAGTTAGGGTTTTACTGCTGTGAACAGACACCATGACCAATGCAAGTTTTAAAAAAGACAATATTTATTTATTTATTTATTTATTTATTTATTTATTGTTTTTTGTTTTTTGTTTTTCGAGACAGGGTTTCTCTGTGTAGCCCTGGCTGTCCTGGAACTCACTCTGTAGACCAGGCTGGCCTCGAACTCAGAAATCCGCCTGCCTCTGCCTCCCAAGTGCTGGGATTAAAGGCGTGTGCCACCACTGCCCGGCAAAAGACAACATTTAATTGGGGTTGGCTTACAGGCTCAGGGGTTCAGTACATTGTCATCAAGGCAGAAACATGGCAGCATCCAGGCAGGCATGGTGCAGGAGGAGCTGAGAGTTCTACATCTTCATCTGAAGGCTGCTAGTAGAAGACTGACTTCCAGGCAACTAGGGTGAAGGTCTTAAGCCTACACCCACAGTGACACACCTACTCCAACAAGGCCACACCTCCTAATAGTGCCACTCCCTGGGAAAAGCATATACAAACCATAACAGAGGTAGTGGAAGAAAAAAATTATTAGGACATGTGGGAAGTAGACCTGTTTAGAAATAGTTCTTTGGGGACAAGTCCAATCTTCGTTGTGAGAGTATTAGCAGCTCAGTCCAGTAGCAAATGCCAAATCCAGATCAGCAGCTGCAGTCCAGGCCTCTCAGCAGGCAGACACCACACAAGAAACAGCAACGGCAGTTCACTCCTGAAGAAACTGCGAAGCTCACCAACTAGCCCGAGGCCATGGAGATGGCAAAAAGCCACAGGAACCTCACGAGAAGTTCTTTAGTGAGTTTCTCTCTGTGGTGTCATCACAAGCGGAGCTCACCAACACAATGTAAGGTGAACCAATATATGCTTGAAGAATAATGAGGTGGAGAGAGGCATGGTGCTGGTGACACTGTGTGGGAAGGTTGGGTCAAATGATCCTTTCACAGGAGTCTCTTCAGATCATGGGAAGACACAGCTATGTACATTACAACTTATAACAGTAGCAAAATTACAGTCATGGCATAACAACAAAAATAATTTTATAGTTGTGGAGGATCACCATCACATAAGGATCTGTATAAAAGGGACACAGCGCTGGGCTGTGGGGGCGCATGCCTTTAATTCTAGCACTTGGGAGGCAGAGGCAGGCAGATTTCTGAGTTCGAGGCCAGCCTGGTCTACAGAGTGAGTTCTAGGACAGCCAGGACTATACAGAGAAACCCTGCCTTGAAAACACAACAAAACAAAAATAAAAGGGACACAGCCTGAGGAAGGTGGAGAACACTGTGTCAGAGGGTTGGCTGAACTTCCTGCTCATACTCTTGCTTCTGAATGCAGAAGCAACACAACCAGCCAGCCTCTTGACAGCACACTTTCCCTGCCCTCTGCCATGTCCTTCCTGTCCTGAGGGACTGCGTGCCTCTGAAACTGTGAGCCAAAGTAAGCGCTCACCCCCTTCAGATGCTTCCGTCAGGATGTTTCATCTCAGCGATGAGGAAGAGAAGAGGACCAAGGAATCTGTCAAGAAACTTCAAAATGAATATAAGAAGTTTCTTTCTCTGGGGCTGGTGAGATGGCTCAGTGGGGAGCAGTGCTTGCTGCACCAGCCTTGTGGCCTGCGGTGTTCGATCTCCAGAGTCTTCAAGGGGAAGGAGAAAAATCAGTTCCTGGAGTTTGTCCTCCAACTTCCAGCCACACAGTGTGGCACAAGCATGCCCACAACCACACATGCACACCACACACAATGACAGTCATTGTAATAATCAAATAGGAAGTAGGAAAGAAACAAATTCACCAAATCTTTAAAGAGATGTTATTTCTGGCACAAGTAAGACAAAGATCATGACCCTAAAGCCGTTACAATGGCTCAGCAGGGCTACCAAGATCCTGACAGTCCTCTCTTGGCTTGTCCACTCCGTGCTTATGTTGAGTCAATATTGCAGCTGCCCATCTCCATTCTAGCCCGGGAGGCCATTGTTGGTGCCCCCCCACCAAGTTCCCAGCCCCAGCTCACTTATAACCCAGGCTGACTTTCTCTTAGATTTAATTACCCAACATTGTCTCACATGGTTCTGCCAGGGGCTCGGGTGAACCGGAAGAGGGGCTGAGCTGAGGGTGGGAGAAACCAATTAAGGTGACAAGGAGTCAGAATGAAAGTCACGGCATCAGGGCATCTCGGCTCTCTGCTTCCCGACCCCCATGGGATGCTGCATCTCGTGGCCTGGGATATGTGGATCTGTACAGATGTGGGGCTTGGCTCACTCTTGAGAGGACCCCAAAAATGCTCCTGCAGTTTTAATGAGTTTTATGGATCAGGGACCCTGAGAGATGGTGGTAGCGGCCGAGAAGGTCTGATAGTGGGAAGGTTCACAGAGTGGAGGAAGGTAGTGTTAGGATTCTGTCTAAGCTCCACCCCACCATTACCTGGCAACAGGTAGGCCTGGCCTACCATAAAAAGGGCTGCTCAGTCCCTCCTCTCTTTCTTTCTTACTCTCTCTTACTCCTCTTCCCTCTCTCTTGGCTGTCTTGGGCTCTCCTCCCCTCCCCCTCTTTCCACATGGTCATGGTTGGCTTCCACTCTCTATTCTCTCCTTCTCTCTGCTTTTCTCTGCCTCCACTACCCCCCTTAACTCCCATCCCATGCCCTGAATAAACTCCAGTCTGTACTATGTCGTTGTGTGTCTGGTCCCTCAGGGGAAGAGATGCCTAGGCATGGACCGGCTGGGGCACCCCCTTCCCCCACACTGCCTTATACCACATTCTCTAAACCTTTCTCTTTTTTATGATCACAACAGGTAGTGCTCCGGTCCACAATCTCCCACATGGATGATACTGACAAAGTAATTCAGAGGGTGGCCAGGGGTTCTGGATCCTGAACGGTGGTCTCTGGACTAGATGGAGAAGCAGGACACCGGCCGTTCCAACTGTGGTCGGACCTGAAGAACTCACATGGGTTTCCAGTTGGTGGACGGATCTTCTGGAGAGTGAGCCTGGCTTTATGGCTGTGGTCACTGAGCACAACCCTGGTCCTTGTTCGTTTGGGGTTGTTATTATATTGGCTTTAGTTTTTCAGACAAGATGGCCTTGAACTCTGTGTAGCTGAGGATGGCTTCAGACTTCTCATCCTCCTGCACCCACCTTCCAGGTAAGTGCTATGATTACAGTGTAAGACCCGAAAGAAAAACGGGGGCACCCCAGCACCCCACGCCTCAGAAACCGGCACCCCATCACTCACGAGAAACATTCTTGATGCAAATTGCAAGAGGGATTTTAATTTCCAGAGCTCTGGGGGTCACAGTCTCACCACGCAGGGTAAAAGAAGTGAGCCGCGTGCACAGAATTGGATTGGCTTTTTATAGGCTTATAACAGAACCCGCCTACCACAAGCTTCTAAGCCAATCAGTTCAAACCATCCGAACCCGCGCTCTCTGAGAACCTATCAGCCTCCCACAGAGGCCGGAAGAACTAGTTAAGTCATTTCCGCTTATGTGGCCACCATGCACAGGGTCTCGTCTACCCCCCCACACACACACACACACTGGCAATAGGAGGACCTAAGCGCCCCCAGGCAGGAGCTCCGCAGCTCCCGCGGTGATTCTGCCAGCCCCCAGCCGCGCTTGTCCTTGCCCTAGCTGCTCTGCCGAGGCAAGTCGGGAAAAGGCGCCAGGGACACTCCCAGAGGTTCGCAGCTGGACCCAGAGGCATGTGTGATATGTGCACACTTCCAGGCCAACAAAGAGTGAGACTGAACCTCTCTGCTCCTTTGGGGTCACCCTAGACTCAGGCACGGGGGATTCCTAGCTTGCAACCTTATCCTTTCAACAGGAGTGTGCCAACAAGCTGTTTAGGAAGTGCTGAGGCTAGAACCCAGGGCTGTGTGCATGCTAAGCAGGGACTCTACTGAGCTACATCTCAAACCTGAGTGCTTAGTAGGTTGAGGGGCTGGGGTGTTAAGACAAAGACTGTGCTCGCCATGCCTTTGCACTTGAGGTTCTCCTACCTGTACCACCCAGTGCTGGGGAAACAGGCTTGCCACACCCAGTGAGACGTTTCTATCGAGACCACGGTACAATGAGAAAGGCAAAGGCAGCTGCGCATTCAGAGTGAGTGGGACGGGCGGGCGTTATCTGTCAGGCATCGCGAGTCCCAGGAGAGTGTTCAGCTTTGTGAGAACCCTGTCAGAAACAGCAGGCTAGCTCCCCCGAGGCCAAGGATGGGGGCTCACAGCTGGAATGAAACTTTCCATTCTGCCCACGACTGCTTGGGGGAAGACGGATAAGGAAAAGGCCTAAACAGGGAACCACCCTGCCTAGGGTGTGGATCTAGAGGGAGGTGACTCTACAAAGAGACAATGCCAGGAAATACCACAAATACCACAAGGTAGGCAGGACTGGGCCAAATGATGGAGACAACCTCCCCATTCGAGTTGACCAATAATTTTAAAAGTTGCTCAGGGTAACCAATCATAGTCGTCCAACTCAGGCAACCACTAAACTTCCAGCCAAAATGTGTATAAAAGGTGTATGCTTTGTAACCTCAGGTTCTCCTCTTGCCTGCGTGCTGGGGGACCCCAACGCGCGTTGGAACAATAAACCTCTTGTAGTTTGCAGCGATTCCAGTCTCTCTGGCCTTGTTGAGGGGGAGGGGGTCTTCCAACAGACTCTTACATCGTCACAGATATTTAAGTGGTTTGCTGATTCAAGGGTGCCTCCATGTAGTTTGCTATTCACATTTAATGTATAAATAGGAACAATATCAAGTAGGACTAAGAGGAGAAAATACAGATTTGAACAGAGAAGTTTTCAGGAAGGAAGCAATGAGTGGGAGAGAGGACAGAGATGTGTCCTCTGACGTTCCCAAGGAGGGGAAGTGAGGTTGGTGACTTGGGACACCAGCTCCTCACACTGAAGGTAGAGGGGTGTGGTTTTCATTTAACTGCCGCGACAGGAAATGTTCTGGTATCTGAACCCTTCAGCCATTGCCTGCCTTGTGTGACCACAGCTCCACAAAGTAGATTGGGGTAACTTTAGGCATATTTGTCAGCATGAGAGATTTAGAATCCAAAATGGTCTTTGTAGTTACTAGGACTCTTTCTGGAGCTGGGTGGGTAGTTGTCATCAATTCATCAGGCTTTTAGCACGGGGTGGGGGCTTTGCTCATGAAAGAAAGGAGAATGGAGAGGGGGAGTAGGAGGAGAAAGACAGACAGACAGCAGAGAGGAAGGGCTGGGAGGAGAGAGGAAAGGAGGGACAGAGGGAGGAGAAAGACAGGAAGAGAGGAAGGGAAGGAGGGAGGAAAGAGGAAGAAATGGTGGGAGGGAGGGAGGAAGAGAGTGTGGGAGAAGAAAGACAGGAAAGGAGGGAGGAAGAGGGAAAGGAGAGAGGGGAGGATGTAAGGAAAAGGGGAAGGGGAAAATGGAAGGAATAAAAGAGGAAGGAAAGGAAGAAAGAAAAAGGAAGGTTTGGGAACAGGAAAATAAAGCCTCTCGGCTGAGTTCATTTCTCTAACATTTAGCTCCTTCTGTCAAAGTCAGAAATGAATTAGCAAGTTCTTGGCAGCCAATTGTCATTCCTGGTAAGCTAATGTCTGACCCTTGGGTCAAAAACAAGTTCCCTGTAAGCCACAGGAGAGCCTCTCTCCTGAGTGTCTCAGAGTGAGGAGAATTCACATCGTCGTCCTGTTCTCTAATTCGCATCCTGGTGCAGTGAGGGGGGGGGGGCGGCAATGTCCCTGGCCTTGGCCCCTCAAAGCTGGATTTGCTTCTTAATTCTCTGCTTGGTTTTTCCTCAGCTTTGGAAAGGTCCTGGGCATGGCTGGCAGGACATGGCCCTCCTTCACAGCTGTGTGTGAGTTATGGATCGAGAGGAGACATGAAGAAGGGGCTGAAGGTCGTGCGTCTGCAGCAGCACTGAGCGGTGGTCACTGGGCAGAGCTGAGGAGAGACGGGACAGCGCTGCCAGGTGTTTCCCAGGTGTGGAAACAGGCCAAGGCCCATGGCTTCCTTTCCATGAGAGAGTGGAACAACCGTCTGGCTTAGGATCCATGAGTCAATCAACACAGACAGTAGACTCTTCAGCAGCGTTCGGAACTTTCCGTTCTTGCAGGATTAGCAAACCCTCAAATTCCTACTGATTGGCAAACCTTCTTTTGTTGACTCTGGATTCTAAGAAAAGAAAATAACCTTTGACCTTAAGTCGTTATATGCATATGCAAAGTGTCTCTTTATGCCTGTATTTTTATATATGAGGACTTTCCAATAGGGAACATCTGCGAAGACAGAATGTGATTCTGATACTGTGCTGTCAATGGAACAGAGGGGGGGGGTGCATAACATATATAAAGAAATGCAAATGAGGCTCACTAGTTAGCCAGGGGACGGGAGATGAGCGCTAACCTGATCTTTGCAGTTGCTAAAAACCTGACAAGGGAAATCTGGATTTTAACCCGCTGCTAAGACACCCTTGGTTATTCATGTGTGACCGGAAAGAAGGGCAAGCTTTAATTTTCTCCTTGTCAGTTTTCAACAGGGAGGCTGTCAATCCAGCAAGCGTAGGTACTGAACGCTTAAAGAAGGGCAGCAGCCAGCCTCAAGATGACATGCAGCCCAGGACAGCTGTGCCATCACGTCCCAGTCAGCCCTGCCCCTGTTACTTGTTCTTGATTGTCCTGGCTGGCATCACGTCCCCTGAGCCTTCACATACAGCATTTCTAGCAAGGAAACAAGAAATGGCATTATGTCACCCGCAATTTCTTTTTTCAGTGATGAGGTTCAAAGCCCAGGACTTTGTGCAGGCTCTGTAAGAGTTCAGTTACTTAGCTCTATCCTCAGCTCTGATGCTAGCATTCCAACCAACACACTAAGATCCTACTCCTGGGTCACTGCCTGGCACAACCAAGGGGTTCTATGGCCCCAGGTCACAGATCTGGTGCTTGGTTCAGGGTAACTTAACAACTAAAAAGTAAGTACTGAGTTAAGAACTGCCAAACCATTGGTAGGATGTTAATAGTCATAGACATCTCCCCCAAACCTTATGGTGTTCAGAAAATGTGACACATCTCCACCCATTCAATAAATATTTATTAACACTAAGTTCTGTAATATTCCTGCTGTAAGAATATGAAATGAGCTGCGGAGATGGAGAGGTACTGTGGGCAAAGATGCGAACTACGAAAGATAGAGCAGCCAGGACGCGTCTTGAAGGAAAGATCTGAGCTGAAAACTGAGCCATGTGGAGCAAGCAAAGACAATGAGAGAAGAGATCCAGACCCACTTGTCCACCAGAGCGAGTGAAAGGATGAGGGTTGCAGGCTGGGAATCCCCCGTGCCTGAATCTTGGGTAACCCCAAAGGAGCAAAGGTTTGGCCCACTCTTTGTCGGCCTGGAAGTGTGCGCACATCACACCCGCTTCCAGGGTCCAGCTGCGAGCCTCAGGCTGGGAGGGTCCCTGGTGTCTTTTCCCATCTCGCCTCCTCCACGGAGCGGCTGTGGTGAGGACCAGCACGGCTGGGCTGGCAGGATCACCTCGGGGGCTGCGGGGCTCATGCCTGGCAGGTACTCAGGTCCCCAACACCTACTGCTAGTGGGAGAGGGTGGGCTTTGAATACTTAATCCTGGCCCTGTAATAGGAAATGTGTAACAGGAAATACATTTGTGATGCTGTGCGTAGCAGGAAATGTGTACATGGCAGCCACATAAATGGAAATGACTTAACTAGTTTATCCGGCCTCTATAGGAAACTGATTGGTTCTCAGAAAGCGCGGGCTCTGATAATTTAAACTGATTGGCTTGGAAGCTATGGAGTGGCTTGTGTAGGCAGGCTTTGCTGTAAATCTATAAAAGCAGTCCTGTTTCTGCACCCGGTGTTCACTGTCATCTACCCCACATGGGAAATGGCCGTGACCCCAGAGCTCTGGAATAAAAATCCTCCTGCTCTTTGCATCAAGACTGTTTCTCGTGAGTGATTGGGGTGATGGCTTCCAAGGCATGGGGCTCTGGGGTGCCCCTGTTTTTCTTTTGGGTCTTACACAAGCATCTGGAGAACTCACACACAAGTAGGACCAGGCCCTTTGAACCATGAGAAAGCTTTAAGGAGACAGAATTCACAATGGCTACCGGAAGCTGTTGGAAAGTTACCAGCTGACTCGTGATACAACTTTGGCTGCAGAGGAAGCAAATATTGCACTTGAGAAGTGGTAGAGCAACCTCACAATACTGTTCTTCACAAAAGAGCCTAGACCCTAACTGGCTTCCTGCTGAAATCCCACTTGAGTCAAGCATCGAACACTGAAAATGCGAGTAGCTGATTTTCACTCACAAATCGAATCATCACAGCCTTGGAGTATCGTGATTCCACTGATTCCAGAGTTGAGAGCTCTGGAAAGATAGATCCTGACCCGACTGTCTTGAGTGTACCACGTGGAAGCACCGTGAGATTTGTGAGAAATGTCGACAAGAGTGTAACCCTAAGACCAAGCCATGGGAAGTTTATTAGTGAAAGTGGTTCTTGATCCACCTTGTGTTCATGCTGTGTTCCTGGCACTTGGGGCAGAACCCCACATGGACTTGTCACAATGTAAGTCTAGGTCAGGATAATGGCTCAGCAGGTAAAACCAAGTGTCACGAAAGCCCGATGATCTGACTTTGATCTTGGAGAACCATGTTAAAAAGTTAAACAACAATAAAAGCAGACACAGATGCACACATAGATAATACTAACCCAGCTATGAAGAGGTGACATGTGCAGACGCAGGACAGTCACCCATAAGCTTGTGGGTCAGCTACCCCAGTGACAAAGGGCATCTGAAACAAAAGACCCTGGCTCAGAAAAAGTGGGTAGCAAAACCTGAACCCCCAGCCGGGCGTTGGTGGCGCACGCCTTTAATCCCAGCACTTGGGAGGCAGAGGCAGGCGGATTTCTGAGTTCGAGGCCAGCCTGGTCTTCAGAGTGAGCTCCAGGACAGCCAGGACTACACAGAGAAACCCTGTCTCGAAAAACCAAAAAAAAAAAAAAAAAAAAAAAAACCTGAACCCCCTAAAAGTTGTCCTCTGACTTCCATATAGCTGTATTTCTTAGACCAGCCCCCTGGTGAATAATAACACAGAGACTTGTTAATTTTATTATAGCTTAGGGCTTCGCTTAGACTACCTTGTCTAACTTAATTAACCCAAATATACTAGTCCATGTCCTACCACATGGTCTGTTACCCCAACCCCCAACCTCCTTCGTGTCCTACTGGTGAATCTTTGCACATGATTCTTCTTCCAAAGACCTTCTCAGACCAGAAGTCCAGCCTTTCCCTTCCTGTCCTGTTATTGGCCATCAGCTCTTTATTAAAACCAATCACAAGCGAGAAAATATGCTTACGGAATACTGAGGCAGGTCACACAGTGCACCCAACACTTCCACATACACTGTGATATAGGTACAGCAGGTTCACACACGAGCACACACGCGCACATGCTTTCTCACATACACACTCGGGAAAAATTTAAAACTAGTCTAGTGAGCACTCCTAGGTACTACTATTTATCTTTAGTAGCACAGCACTCTAACCACACAGAAGAGGCCTTAGGGACCGGAGGTAAATTTATGACATCTGTCGCCCTCATTGATCATCGGGGTTAGCAGTAGAGCCTTAGACACTAGCCTTGGGGTTTAAAGACTGTTTAGTGGGAAGGGGCAGGAGGGGAAGGCCACCTAGTCCAGCCTTAGCATGCTAGCATCCAAGGCTTTTGACTGTTCCCAGCTCCCAGAACTGTCTGCTGTTGAAGTTACGCTGGGGTCTACCTAACATTCCCATGTTCCCAGAAATAAGACTCATACTCAAAATATATTTATCTTGGCCATATAACTAGGCTCTTCTCTGCCTAGAGATAGCTTAAAACAACCCATTTAGTCTAGCCTGTACTCTGCCATGAAGCTGGTTACCTGTGCTCAGGTACCATGAGGCCGTCTTGTCACATCTTTCCAGCCAAGCTCCCTCCTGGCTCAATCCCAGAACTCTTTCTCCTCCCGTATGGTCCACCTCCCATTTTCTGCCTAACCCATAGGCCATAGGTTTTGTAATTGACAGGTGATTCATTCATACAATACCCTGGATAGTCCCTACAGCCTGCCAATGGGACAAGTCTACATCTAGCTGGTCCTCGGCCTGTTCCACCACCTCCGACCCTTGGGTCTCATCCTCTAGAGAAATCCTGCAGACCAATCCGTAGCTCATCCTCAGGCCCTCCCTATGGGGCCAGGCCACCACCCGACTTCCCAGCTGTGTTTTTCCTCTACCCTCTTTCCCACCCTGCACCAAGACAAGGGAGCCCTTTGCGGGGGCCATCAAGTCCTAAATCAGTATTTATATTTCTTGGAGTAAACTTAACGCTGAGAAAAAGTTCTGGAATGACTGCCCCGGGGACTAAGGCCCATCTGGAAACATGAATAATGTGAAATTTATCCCTCCATGGATTTCCCCCACAAGACCAATTACAATATCATCCTTTCCGAGAATTTCTGCCAATTTTTTTATGGGGTCACCAGAAAGTTATATGTAAAGTGAAGACTGCACAGATTTATATAGGGGGTAGTTAACTGGTGGCCCGAGGAATGCAGAAGTAAACTACAGGAAACAGTGATACGCCACAGATGGAGATGCATATAAATTTGGCTCTTTGCTTCAGGAAGTGGAATGGATTTATTCATTTATCAAGAATGACTACTGTGTGTTAGACACTCTTCTAGGCTCTGGGGAGAAATGGTGAAAGACACTAACACTGCCCCCACGGAGCTGTCATTTTAATGGCATGGGAACACAGGCTGTAAAGGGTCTGTTTTGAAAAGAATGTTGCCAAAAGCCCGCATGTGGGTTTTAGCCCTACTTGAAGCTATGCAAAAAAAAAACAGAGTTTCTTGCGTCGGTATCCTGAACAGGTGTGCTACCCTACTTCTTGAGAATGTTGGATGAAATTGCACTCATTGTTTGGAAACTCACAGAATAAGAAGGGAAGCCGCGTGAATGTGTTCCCTCAGACTTCTCAAGCTACAAAAAAGTTCAAGTGAGTGTTATTTGGCAGAAGGCCTTTGGCTGAGACACTCACCTGACAGTGTGCATGGCGATCTGAGCCAGCCGGGGGTCTAAGTCAACTGGAGCGTTTTGATTAGGTGATGAGCACACATTATCATAAAATTGCAGAGCCGTTGTAATTCACCACGTCATGGACAGAAATTATCTGACTCTTAGGAAAAATGTCAATGAGAGGTCATCTTCTTTAGCGTCAGTAGTGCTGAAATCCAAGGACTCGGGTGAACGTGTCTGTTACAGAATGATCCCAGCCTCTCCCCCCCTGCTAGAAATTCAGTGTGAGCGGGATCTGGGAAATAGTCCAGGTATTTCTGTTTTGCCAGTGCCCTTGCAGATTCTGCGGCAGGTGGCGCCACACTTGGAGAAGAGCCACAGCGTGTTTAACAGTTGGCCAGAGGGTGAGGCATACAACCCTCCACCAATTGCAAGAGTTTCTTGGCCAGGATCTCTTCCTTGGAAGAGAAGAAGAAAGAGAAGCTGATTGGAGCAGTTTCCGTGACTGATTATAGCGTCTCTCTTTCTCTCATGCATTCAAGCAAACAGTTCAGCCACTGCAGCAAACAAGGTTCCGTCTCCCTCCAGAGGGAGGGTGTCACAACCTTAACCTCCCCCAGCCTCCCCTCCCCCAACTCTCCCACCCCTGCTGCTGCCAGAATGTATGGGATTGTAATGGACAGGATGCTGACCTGAGCTTCCTTGGCCCTGGACTGTGCCAGAAACTTGGCTCAAACATCCTCTCCTTTATTCCTTTCAAGTTTTCCTTCCTCGGTCTCCGTAAATATATATTAGTTTTCTCATTGCTGTGACCAAATACCCGACAAGAAGCAATGTAAGTGAAGAAGTGTCTATTCTGGTAACAATTTAAAGGGATAAAGAAGGGATACGCAGTCCACCATGGAAGGGAAGGTATTGTGGTCCAAGGGTGAGAGTTGGTTATACTTCCTCAGCAGTCCAGAGGGCGAGAGAAGTCAACACTGATGCTCAACTTGCTCTCCTCTTTGATTCAGTGTACAACCCCAGTCAGTCCACAGGACAGTGAGATCCACCCTCACCCTCACAAGACTCACCATGAGTCTTTCCTCCTTAGTCAGACATCATCCACGTGTCCGTCCGTGATGTTTCATTTTAGATACTGAGAGGTGCATTTCCTTGGTGATCCTAAATCCCAGCAAGGTGATCACCAAGAGTGACCATCACAAAATACTTCTGGCCTGTCTCGGAGCCCCACCCACAGGCTGAGGTTGCAGATGTGAACCTCCGTGCCTGGCTTTTTACATGGGTTCTGGGAGTCTGAGCTTGAGTCTTCAGGCATGCTTGGCAGGCACTTTTCCAAATGGGCGCCCTTTCCCCCACCTCTTTAGGCAACTCTTGCTTTTTTACTCGACCGCATCCACTCATCTCCTCCCATCTCCCTGATCGACGCCAGCATCTCTCCTTTTCCACAGCCCTCCTTTCATACATCTTGTTTCTGATCCTCTTCTATCCGAGCGTAAGCTCCGTAAGGACGAGGCTTTCTCTCTGTGTTCTCTGCAATATCCCTGGGCCCTGGAACAGGAATATTGCTTTTATTATTTAAATAAATACCTTTTATTTAACCAAGCAAATACCTTAAAGGATAAAGAAAGGAACGAATAAACAATCCCTGTCTGATTCACTTTCTCCAGAGGATGAACCACCTTCAATTTTGTTCTTCAATGTATATATTTGTTCTCTTACCCCCACCAATAAACTGTTAACATCACATTCGGGTTTCCAACATTTTTCTCACTTTTTTTTTCTTAGCATCAAGAAGAGTATTTTACACTTTATAAATTCTTATTGAATGAGTGGATTCAGTGGTAATAGAGTTAGTTTCTTGGCAAGTAAGGAAACCGACTCCTGTTAAGATTGACTATCTTTTGTAGTCATAGATTCAAGGAGCATGTGGCAGGGCTGTGGTTGGAATTGGGATGGGGTGACTTTGACTCTGGGCTATCACAACAGTGCACCTATGTAGTCACGAAGGTATTTGATGTGAGTGCAAAGGTGCAGGCAGAGTCTGAGAAGTGCCCTTTGCTGTCAAATTCTTTACCCAGCTGTCAGGAAGACTAAATCATGCTTTGGGTATCTGTTTCCCTGTGAAGGGTATCTGGAATACCTACATGACTAGGGCTAAGGCCTTTGTCTCGGTTATCTTAGTACTTCTGGTCTAAGTTGTCTTAGTATTTCTGGTGCAGCCAGGCATGCCAATTATCTGCTTATTCTTGTTTTCTCTGCTAGGTTGCATGGCCTGCATGATTAAGCATAACTTCTGTTTTGCTCTCTGTTGTACCATAGACTGTATTTTACAATCTGGCTTACATTAGGTACCCATTGGGGGTTGTAAGACATGGACCCTCGGTCAGTGGTACTTACCGAGATCTTACCCTGAGTAAGATCAATGCAAAAGCAAGAGGTTTATTTTCCAGCACGTTGGGGTCGACTTTCAATTAGTCCCTTAAGGTGAGTGACTAGAAGGTACCCCCCAAATGGCTGTTACAAGCAGTTTTTATAGTTTTTAGGGGCACAGGTTACATCAGCAACGTTACAGTTCAAACTTATTGGCTAAGCATATTGACCTTTAAATCTATTGGCTAGCAAGCATGACACACATTTGAACTCTACCTGGGACTTTCCAGAGGGTCAGGTGGCTGTCAATATATTCTGAGAATTGTTTACTCAAGAATGTGGGTAGAGAATGGAACTTAGCCTAGCCTTGGCCCCAGTCAGGAGGGGGAAAGCTGTAAGGAGGATGTAAGAAAAGCCCTTAGTGTCTCTCAGGGTTAGGTAATTTAATGGATGAAGGTGAAGAGGTCAGCTCAGGAACTTTGGAAAGGTCATGGAACATTTGCCCTTCTGGAAGGGATAGGCTAATTAACATTCCTCAGACCACAAGGGGTATGAACCGACCTGGGGGTGGGGACATATTCTATAGAACATACCTTTGGTCACCTACTTCATTCCCTAGAGACCAATCAGTTTAAAAGTTACCCTGTTCTGCCAATTGCATGTGCCTAATGGCAGCTGCCCTGAGGACTGTATAAGGGCCCGCTGGATGGGCTATGTGTGTTTTATCTCTCCCCATGTGCAGGGTGACCCCAGCATGCTGGATTAAATAAAAATTTTGGATCAATTCCTGTCTCCACGTTGTTCACTCGGGGGTCTCCGGTAAGTTAAGGCTCACCAGAGTTCTTACAAAGGCAACAGAGATTCAGACAGAAGGACTAATTAAACAATCCAGACATGATTACACACCCCTGTAATCCAGGAACTCAGCAGGATGCAGAAGGATGGTTGCCATGAGCTTGAAGCCATCTTGGGAGGCAGAGTAATATCTTGCTCAGGGCAGATCAGTGGAATGAGGCAAACAGGGCTCCATGCCCCTGGCACACAAATTAGCAGGGTAAGTGTCCGCAGAGGAGGGTATATAAAGATTGTGGAAGACAACAATACTCCACTGAAAAAATTTCTTTGGAACCAGCTGAGCAGGATCACATAAAATCCCCCTTAGAAAAGATTTCTCTGATATGGCTAATGGGTTAGAAAAAGGCGAGAAGCAGAAATCTGCTGCAAAAGTTAAACCAAAAAGGTGTAAACTATCCCAACTTGAATAATGTCAGTGGAATTAGAATTAACAGATAACACAAAATATCTTTAGGAGCAACTCTAGACTTTAGTGAATTACAGGATCTCAAAAGCAAATGAGACCAGAGAATTGAGACAGCTCCCAGACTTTGAGTTAGGGTGGCTGGAAGAATCGAGGTCGGTAGGATGGGGAGGATGGGGAAGGAGAGGAATAGGAGAAGGGGGGAGAGGTGAGAGTAATCAGAAAGAGAAGATAACTGGATGGAAAGAGGAGTTTGCCCTCAGGCATTTCAAGCTTGAACCATTCACAGTATATCGTAGTGGAGACAGCTGAAATAGAAACCCGTGACTAACAACACGAGACCTGCCCCTTATAAATCCTTGCATAGCTTCTACAATGGGGGTCAATTAATGCTTAGCTTTACCCCTCCAGGGTGGGGGGGGCTGTTGAGCTGTTCTGAACATTAAAATCCATTGAGCAATGCTTGAAAAGGTGTCTATTTGAGTAAGTTGTGGTACACTTTTCTACACCTGCTGCCTTTGGAGACTCAGAGTGCTTAATTTGGGTTGGGATGGGTATTGGACCTATAGACATTTGACAAGACCTGCAGACATTTGACAAGACCTGTAGACACATGTCAAAGTGGTAGAGAAAGATATACAATGACAGGTTCAGAAGATTCCTTCAAATACTGAGTGAACATTTTATTGGCAATCATGTGGTTGAGCAGAGACCTGGGACTCAGGTGTCACCCTAGTTGCTTTCTGTTGTTGTGGTAAACGTCACAACAAAAGCAACTTGAGGGAGAAAAGGATTTGTTTCAGTTTACAGGATACACAGTTCACCATTCAGAGAAGCTAGGGAAGGAACTCATGCTGAAAAACCCAGAGGCAAGAACTGAAACCGAGACCTTGAAAGCATGCTGCTTACAGCTTTCTTATATAGCCTAAGGCCAACTGCCTAGGGATGGTACCACCCACAGTGGGCTGGGCCCTCCGGCAACAATCAGTAATGGCCCATAGACTTGCTCAAGGGCAAGCTATTCTTCAAATGAGGTTCCCTCACCTCAAGCCTGTCAAGTTGACAACCAAGATTAGCCATCATATGTGTTATACACAAATCCACAATTTTCAGTGTCTGAGGACTCTAAAGAAGCCACTTGTACAGCCAGCAAATCACTGGAATTGGATTATTGATGCTTTTTCCTTCACTAAAAACAGATAAACAAGTACTTAGTTCTAACAATTATGAAAGCACAGTGAGGCAAAAAAGTTATCTTTTCTAAAAATCTGGACAGTGGGTGGTTCATATTGTCTTACTCTCTATACTCAGTTAAGTGCTGGAAATACAGTAATTCCAACTTATCCTTAAAAACATTCCAAACAAGGTATGCAGAACAGAGCAGCAATTCTGAGGCTCAGGCTTGTTTGAGAAGATGACCAGCGCAAGCAATAGTGTGACCCTGTTTCCAAACTTCCTGTTCTCTCCGAGAATAAAAGGCCATGTGGGGGCCAGAGAATATGGGATAGAGAGGGGTCAGTAAATTCTTTTCTCATGATGTGCATTGTGTGCTGTCTATAATAGTCCTTTGTAGGTCATTTCCAGCTCAGGCAGTCACGACCCGACCCACACTGGCAGTTAGAAGTCAACACATTATGGCTTCCAGAATTACTTATTACTCAAGTGTGGTAACAGAAGAGCCTTGTCTATATCCACTCCACATTGTGCCTCTGAGCTCATGCTTAGCTCAATAAACAGGGTCTTTATATCATTTAATATATGGTGCTTTTCTGAGCAATCCTATTATAAGTACTTTATTCATTGTTGTTGACAAATAACTCACTAAAAGGAATTTAAAAAGGAAGGTGTCTTAGTTATTGTTCTGTTGCTGTAATGGAATACCATATCCAAAGAAACTTTAATAAACTGAAGCATTTAACTGGGGGCTTGCTTACAGTTTCTGATGATTCACAATCACTGCAGCAGGAAGCAGATAGGCGTGGTGCTAGTAGTAGGCTTCAAGCAGAGAGAGAGAGAGAGAAAGAGATAGAGAGAGAGAGAGAGAGAGAGAGAGAGAACCTGGCTCTCTCAAAGCCCAACCCCTTTGACACACCTCCTAATCCTTCCCAAACAGTTCCACTGAGGATCAAACAGGTGAGCCTATGAAGACCATTCGTATTTAAAACATCACAGAACAGTTTATTTGGGCTCACAGTTTGAGGGAACAGTGTATCTTAGTGGGGAAATGATGGCCTCAGGAACGTGAGGTGGTTGGTGACATGTGTCTACAGTCAGAATGTAGAGAGAGTTGGGTGCTGGTGCTCAACTCTCTTTCTCCTTTGTATTCAGTCAGACCCACCAGTTGGGATGAGTCTTCCCACTTCAGAAACATTCTCTCAGACATGCCTGAGGTTTGTCACTAGGTGATTCAAGATCCTGTCCAGTTGACAACTAATATTATCTACCATACATACCAAAGCATGCTGAGAAATTCAGTCAGTCCCCTTAAGACTTAACTAGGGGAGGTAGGAAAGGGCTCAAATGATAAGCCCTCCAAAATATACCTACCCTCCACTGTCTTCCTCTGGGCAAATCATGGCATCTTCTGAGGATTCAAAGCAGTCTTTGTGGAGCTACTGCTGTGAGAAACTAGCTCATACCAGATCCAGCAACTGTCCTCCTTCCTTTATAGGCCTCTGTTGAAAATGTCAGATAAACCAGTGCTGCTCAGACACATGTTGATAGTAATCTTCCAGTAAAATCTGGTTTTCACTCTGAAATTCCAATTGAAAGAGAAGGTTGTACCCAGGGAACACACGTGATCCTTAAATGTCTAATAAGAGACAGTCTGGGGAGGAAAGAAGATGGGTTACTTCTTTCGGTCTAGATCCTAAGGAAATGCTCTTTCAAGAAGCAAGTTTGCCTCTGACTCCTGAAAAGTTTTTGTCTAGTTCATGTTGGGGGAAATATTAAAAAAGTCGAACCGGCACGTTCTCAGCCTCTTCCTCTGTGGCCTGGCTGGCCATGCACTGGTGGGCAATGGCCGACCTGGTTTTATTTTGTGGAGATTCACTGGCCAGACCTCTCAAAACATCTCCACCCAGCTTGCTAGGTTCCCAGTGGCGGGTCGCTACCATGCCAGCCCGGTGCTTCAAACCCCCACAGCCTTTGTGGAGCACCTCAGGGAAACCCACGCTTGGCCACTGTACCTTTCTCTCTTGAACCCAGATGAGCCACTGCGTGAAGGAAAACAACACAAGCTTAGTTCAGAAACAATGGTAACTCAATCTTGGGTGCAACAACTGAAACCTAATCTTGTAAGTTTTATTAAAATCGAATCCCTCCAGTGGCAAATCCTTGTGGATCTGCCATGATACTAAGAAACTCTCACAGCTACATCTTACCCCTCTGCTGTCCCAGTTCTAAAAGGAACTAACTCTCTCCTGCTTCCTCTCTTCCTCTGTCTGACCCGGAAGTCCCGCCTACTCGCCCAGTGATTGGCTCCTTTATTCATCAGGGGATTGGATCACAAGAACATCACCAGGCCCATCCACAACAAGTTCACAGCTCAGTCCCTGTAGGAGAGACCCTCCCAGAATACCCACAAAAGGCTCCTTTGAGCTCCCCACCAGCCCCCATGTAGGGAAAAGTGAATGGATCTAATCATGGGGCTTTGCGTGTCTTCTCTGATCCAGGTTTCTCTGGATCGCTCTCTCTTCTGTCACACGTCTCTGTTCTTCCTGCCAGCCCTGCTGATCAATCCCTTTTTCTGGCCAGCATGCCGCTCTGCCAGTCAGCAGCATGCCCCGCCCCCATGGACAATTAGGAACAGCTTCAGGGTTGCCAGCCTCTCTCCTTTCTGTGCCTGTCATTTCCTCACGAACACAAGCTGCTTTGCAGCCTCGTCACGTTCATGGCGGCACCAGTTACCGAGACAGGTCGAACGTATGGTGCTGATCAAATTTGCAGTACCAAGTTGCCAGCACGTTCTGGAACAAATAAAAGTTTAACACTCATATCTCTTTGGAGCACCCTTGAACCCAGACCTCCTAAAGTCTGCTTCATTTACACTGAAGCATCTGAGTCCCAAATTTCACTCAGGGAAAATGTATGATCAGAGGTTTTAAGAGCCGACATGGACCGTATCTCTTATTTTCTGCTCCCCGGGACCTCCTTTTCAGGCCAGTGCCATTGAGTTCTCATTCCTGTCGAGAAGCCTTGGAAAGTTACCAACATATGTTTCTTCTTCTGGGGTAGCTCTTGCCTACCACTCTTTTTAGTTTCCTTTATTAATAATGTATAAGAACGAATATTATCTTCTCTCTCCATGGCCAATCGTGTGTCCATCACAGAATGCAAATGGCCTTGTGTTCCATTATCATGACTGGCACTTAATGCCAGCATGGAATCAATACACAGGTTTATATTGCTTGTCAGTGTAAGAGAGTCAGTTTCTGCGGGATATTGCTGCTTATGGGAGAGGTTGGGGTCTAGGAACAGAATCTGGCTGTGCAGTTGGCAGAAGAGGAAATGATTTTCCCGTGACTAGTATTAGTTTTCCTGGCAAGGGGGAGAAGGGCTGTGCCTGCTGATTCACACTCGAAATGTACTGCATCTTGAAGAGTATGGGAAAATCCACAGGATGTGCTCCGTTCTCTAACCCAAAGCATTTGAAAATCCGAGTGTTCAGATTCAAAACTGTGGGATGTCTGCACCAGTCTGTTCTGGATGAGGCCACCAATGTCCCAAATACAGATAGATGCCAAGGGGCTCAGGAGTAACAAATCAGCTTCTTGTCCCAATAATACATCGTACTATAATAACGGTATTCTAAGGACAAAAAGAGGATGGTGTGGGATGTATGTTAGGGTGCAACAACACAAAAAAGACAGAACGTGCAGGTGACATGTCTGTCACGATTTGCCCTCTTGGTTTCAAAGCCCTGGCCTTGTCCTGGTCGCTGTTTCTCGCAGACCTTGTTCAGCATGCTAACAGATCATTGCTAGCGTCTCCAAGCGTCACAGGACTTGTAAATGGCACAATCTGTTCAGTATCTAATGAAACCCAGAGGCTTTCTAAATTAAATCAACACTCCTTTCCTGGGGTTTTATCTTGCTCCGTGGGGGCATGGAAAATCACAGTCCTTCCAACATAAATGTCTGCCAGCACCAGCTGATACAAAGTCAATGTGTGGGACCAGCCAGAGTGCTGTGCTTAGGGAGTTGCTCCTTAAGCCTCTCCCATGACTGGCTCAGCATCCTAACATAACTCCCTCCCTGACTCCTGGCTCTTCTAAAGTTATATGACTCTAGTTACTTTGGCAGAGAGAGACAGAGACAGAGACAGAGAGACAGAGACAGAGAGAACAGGGAAGAGAGAGGTTAAGAAAGATAATTGTTGCCGGGCGTTGGTGGCACATGCCTTTAATCCCAGCACTTGGGAGGCAGAGGCAGGCGGATTTCTGAGTTCGAGGCCAGCCTGGTCTACAGAGTGAGTTCCAGGACAGCCAGGGCTACACAGAGAAACCCTGTCTCGAAAAACCAAAAAAAAAAAAAAAAAAAAAAAAAAAAAGAAAGAAAGAAAGAAAGAAAGAAAGGTAATTGTTTAAGCATCACTCCTAAAATTCAGGTGGCATTAAAGAGAACAACCTTACAATAGTCCTGATCATAACAATGGATGGTCAGGGATGGGACCAGATGTGTTTTGTGTCTTACTCAGGGTTTCTATTTCTGCACAAACTTCACGACCAAGAAGCAAGTTGATCACTAATTGAGAAAATGCCCCACAGCTTGATCTCATGGAGGCACTTCCCCAACTGAAGCTCCTTTTCCTATGATAGCTCCAGCCTGTGTCAAGTTGACACACAAAACCAGCTAGTACACTCAGGTTCACTACTCCATATAGAGTGTCCCCATTCTTAGGCATTCCCAATGGCCTTGATATTTAATTAGGGGTGCTCAATACAAAACAGGTCATCTGTGCAACTTTATCTATTCCTTTCTGAGCGGATGGGAGAAAGGGTAGTTTCACACTAGCTCTGTATTTTTTTTTTAAACCTCTTTAGTGGTTCCTTAGGTAGTCATAAAGCCAATGACTGTTTCATAAGACAGCCATTGTTGACCCAAGATCTCCCAGGGCCCAAGTCCTTTCCCGGTAGCCACGGTGATACACACATTAACTTTCCCAGGCAGAGTAAAATACACCCTACAGAGTAACAACTGTAATTCCTGCACTAAATGCTGCCATGGTGTGCTCTCCTCCATCATCTAGGATTTGAATTTGGGAACGTCGCTGTAATTATGTGTCAGAGTTCAGCCTTTGCTCACAGGCCCATCACAGAACACCAGTGCTGACCAGCCATTCAGACAAGGGGCTTACAACGGGAAGAAACATAGAGAGACTTTAGCACCCCTAGGGTCAAGGGAGCAGCAGCCTTGCTCGAGCCTCTTGACACCATCTTGGTGAGGCCATATGGAAGGGACCACTGACTGTGTGCTATGAGATTTGACCTGTGAGTGTCTCTGTATGGAGTTATTACTGGTCTTCCAGACGTAGCAAATGTCTTCCAGAAAGGCTCCCTCACACAGCTACCACTCGCCCTGCCTGGTGACGTGAAGGCTCCAGTCTGCATCACAGTATACATTTTTTAACAGGCTTGTGCACCATCATCACCAACTCTTAAGCCTAAAACTGTTTGAAATGTGAAGTTAGAAGGCAGTCTGGGGAACCACATTCTTCCAAATTGTATAGTTTGCAGCAAGGAGAACTTGATAGAATTTATATGACTCTGTACAGAGACATTCACAGATTAAAACCCATAGCACACAGTCAGTGGCCCCTTCAATACAGCCTCACCAAGATGGTGGTGTCAAGAGATCGAGCAAGGCTACGGCTCCCTTGAGTCTATTGATGCTAAAGTCTATGTTTCTTCTGTGTTATGCTTCTTTTTTGAATGGCCCCTCAGCATTGCCGTAGGCCTATGAGCAAAGGCACATAAACCCTGACACATAAATATAAGAAATTCCAAATCGAAAACAACCCTTAAATTCTGAATGGCATTACCAAAGCAAGCTTTTACCACTTTACATAAACAAATTTCAATCAACCCAGGTCAAGGAAGGATACAATGACTCGACTTTCTTTAGAAACAGTGTAGTCATGAAATTTTCTTCTTCATAAAGGTGACCAAAGAACATCAATCCAAAGAAAGTGCATGAGAGAGCCTAACAGCTATATGGCAGGTAACTAAGTCATAAAATACTCTATTACTTTGTAACACTGCATTGTTGGCTTTTTATAATATATAATTTGTTTTCTGTACTTAGGATTTCATAACTAATTTTATATATAATTCTGTATTCTTCTAGTTAAGGGCTCCAGCCCCCAGCCCCCATGGCCTATATAAAGATCTGAAGCCTGGATCCACCTCTGTTTCCCAAGCTTGTGGAAAGTTCTCGGTAGGTTGTTGAAAGCAAAACACTCTGAATGTTTGCTGAATTAAACACAATTCTTTTTTCCTTATTAAAAATAATATGCATAGCTGGGCGGTGGTGGCGCACACCTTTAATCCCAGCACTTGGGAGGCAGAGGCAGGTGGATTTCTGAGTTTGAGGCCAGCCTGGTCTACAGAGTGAGTTCCAGGACAGCCAGGGATACACAGGGAAACCCTGTCTCAGGAAAAAAAAAATGCATAAATTGGAGAGATGGCTCAACAGTTAAGAACACTGACTGTTCTTCTAAAGGTCCTGAGTTCAATTCCCAGCAACTACATGAGGGCTCACAACCATCAGTAATGGGATCTAATACCCTCTTCTGGTGTGTCTGAAGAGAGTGACAGTGTACTCACACACATGAAATAAACAAACAAACAAACAAACAAACAAATAAATCTTTAAAAACCCTAGAAAAAAAGTAACAAAAAATAATACCCTTTTGGTGCTGGAGAGATTGGAGAGATGGCTCAGTGGTTAAAACATCTCTGACACAATCATGAGAACCAAGTTCAAATCCCCAGAACCCATGTAAATGATAGGTGGGTGTGGCAACCTGCCTAAAATTCCAGCCTAAGAAGGCAGAGACAACAAACTAGCTAGAGAAGCTAACCATGTCATCCAGATTCAGGGCTGACTGAGACGCCCCTACCCATGAGGAAGTTGGAAAAGTGACAGAGGAGGATTTCCAGCATCAACTTGCACATACACTTGAACACATGTGTTCACACACATGCAAACATACAACACAAATACGCACCAAAGCACACACGTGGGAAGACTATAAACATTAGGAGAAAGATCACACCCTCTGGTTGTAATCACTCTCTGATGTACCCACAGCTTTTGCTTCTGCTCTGTATCAAAAGTACGTGATCGTGGGGGTGTGCCCCAGGACACCATCTTCCTGGACACTTTTCCCATCTGTCACCAGAACCAAAAACTGTGTGAGATGTCTAAAGCCCCTGCAGAGACCTAACCTGGCAGGGCATGGTGTTTAGGGAAGAGACAGAAGGTGGCTGCTAGGAACGAGGGGACCTTTCTCTGGTGACATCCACACTGGCAGGAGCCCCTTTGTTGAAGTCTAGAGAGAGAGAGAGAGACAGGGCAGATTTCCAAGTCGTTAGAGGTGTGCAGTCTGCTCCAAACTGAGCCATCATTTCCACCAGAGTTATTTACAAAAGCACATATTAGAGACCACGTGGAACTAGCCAAGGCAGATGTAGAGAGCAGAAAGGCACTTGCCCTCTGTGACACAAAGCGTGATCTCTGTGCTCACTCACAGATCTACCAGCTGCTACCGGTGTGAGGCTGGCTTCATACGGCACGAGTTTCCATGCGAGTTTGATGTAGCCTTCTTGAGATCTTTGTGGTTTTAAAACGGAGGACTATTAAGAAGCACAGTAAGTGTATTTGACCTCTAGCAGGGGCATCTGCCTCCTCAGGTTTAAGCCACACCAGGACTGGGACCAGCTAGACTGATGCCGTCCTGACTTGTATTCTCATATTGTTATCTTCCTTCCCTTGGAGTAGAGGCATAAGAATTATGAAAAATTAAAATACCGGTTAAGTTTTAATCAGGGTTTCTTTTCTTTTTCAGGGTTATTGGCTCTGCCTCCACTGGCCCCATGGCTGTCACTACTCAAGGAGAAAAGAAACAGCAGAACAAAGCTGATGAGTGTGTGTGTGTGTGTGTGTGTGTGTGTGTACACGCGTGCGTGCACGCACAAGAGCCAGACTGACATGTAATTCATAATATCCGAGGTCAGAGTAACTTGAAAGAGTCACATGTTGGAAGAGGGGGGGGTCTTCTGTTTTGAATTCCAAAAAGCTTCATTTTGAGATGCTAGTGCGGGGGCCAGAGCATTGAGTTTATAGACACCAACTTCTAAGCGATACAGATCATGATACAAGGTCATTCTCCGTTACAAAAGAAAACAATAAAAATCATTTTCCTGACTATGAGTAGAGAAGACGGACAGGAGAAAAATAGGATGAGCTGTAGAGATGGATGTATATGCACACACACACACACACACACACACACACACAAACATACACACAGAGGCACACACACACATACACACACATAGAGGCTCTCTCTCTCTCTCTCTCTCTCACACACACACACACACAGTCACACACTCTCACACACTCATGCATGCGTATGCATGCACGCATACACATTGCGGCTTCTACACTGCAGATACGTGGTTCATGTACTATGAGCACATATCTATCCCCAGGGAACTATGAGTTTCCCCAAGAGCTGAACTGCTGATGACTGAAGCAGGAGCAGAGAAGGAAAACATGGGATGTTTCCTTCTAAAACCCTCTTGTCCTGCTCTGTTGATCTCGGGCTGCTTTGGGGTGGGGTGGGTGGCAGTGTAGGGGTGGACAGTTGAGTCAAAGGGCAGCTTGGTGCCTGGGATGAAACGGACCTTAAACAACCGCAGTCCCTTGCGTTTCTTCTATCTGCCTCTTGTATTTTCCTGTGCAGAGAAATCAGGGGGAAAGTCCCATGACCTTTGCAGGGCGTGGAAAGCGTCAAGGAAAAAAAAAGGTGGAGCTGGGCGTGATGGCACACGCCTGCAATCCCAGTGTAAGACCCCCAATCTATGAAGACCTTAGCTGTACCTCAAGATTGCACGCCCCAGGAGACACGAGAGACCGGCTTGTTGCAAAACCCATGAGGTAGCTTTAATAAACGGAGCTCCGGGCCAACACTTGCCCACCCAGGGGCAGAGGAGTTGACCCCGAGGCTCAAATATCGAAGGTTTTTGTAGAAAGAAATTGAGGGAGGTTGACGTGGTGACACATGATAGGTTAGTTCAAACGGTGACAGGCAGATTCTTGGCGGGCAATTACATTAGCAGGCAGTACGTGGGACTGGTACATCTGGAATGCAGGAGGGCAGCTTATCTTTTGGAGTCAGACCGGGTGACACCCGCCTGGCCGGATGGTTTGAGGCTTAGCGGAGATAGTCCAGACATATCCCTCATCTATATGGTTTGGGATGCCATAACAACATGCCTGGGTGTATCCTGGATTTGTATTGTCCTTATCCTTTCCCAGGACTGATCCCTTATCTATATGGTCTGGGATGCCCTAACAGCATGCCCGGGTGTATCCTGGATTTGTATTGCCCTTATCCTTTCCCAGGACTGTTTGTTTCTTTAAGTCCAGGGCCCTGAGAAATTTTAACTTCTTTTATTCTTTCTTTCACCAGCACTTAGGAGGCAGAGACAGGCGGATTTCTGAGTTCGAGGCCAGCCTGGTCTACAGAGTGAGTTCCAGGACAGCCAGGACTACACAGTGAAACCCTGTCTCGAAAAACCAAAAACAAAAACAAAAAAGGGTATGTGAGGACAGGACCAGCCATGACAAAGTGGGGCTGGGAGGGCAGGGAGCACTCACCACGTGCTCCCTGAGAGCATGATGGCCTAGAGTGCTGACCTCGAGTGAGAAGAAAGTAGGCAGGAGGAGAGGGGTAGCCAGGGCTCACCCAGCCGCAAGTGGGTGAGAAGGGAAGGGACTAGAGGAAGTTCAATCCCCAAACGGATCTAGGAATCCCAAGAGACTTCCAAGGCAGGAGGAATCAGCCCTCCTGAAGTGTTGGGCTTGAGTCTTTCCCCTTTATCCCCCAAACAAACCCGACTGGGCCCCCCGCCCCGCAGGTATTCAAACCAGTAGAGCTACTGTGTTTCTCAGTTTGGCCCCTGAATTATTTATCTCTTGGTACGCGGGTAAGAGGCTCAGACAGGGCTCTTCCCCGGAACCAAATACTCTCGTTCTGTGTTTTCTCTGCAGTCATTTCGGTTATTTCTTTCTACTCTCCAGGAGGAAGCTGCAGCCCGCAGGCTGACGGATGGGTCAGCACCCAGGAGGAACTGAAATAAAAACCTCCCAAGCCCTGTAGGTAAAATGGGGATGGTCTTTAAGTCCTGTTGTTGGGTGCAGCCCAAGTATTCAGTGGGAGAATGACTGAGAGATTACTGTTTGTGTGGTTTGGGGGCCCCTGAGGGACGGCTGACGTGGGAGGCCAGAAAACGCTGCGCTCTCTGGGACAGCAGCCATAACTCTGCTCCGAATCCTTCTTTAAAACAGGATTAAATTACTAGCAATTTATTTCTTGGTTATTGTGGCCCATGCTCACAGAATCCAAAACAGACAAGTCCAGGAAGACGCTCCGTGGTAGCTGCCTCCAAAGCGGTCCACTGTCACGCGTTCCCCGTCTTTGGGCTTTCTGTGGACATTCCCACTGTGCCTTACTAGCCTCGACTCGCCCACCAGACATTTTTTACGCCTTTTCACACTGTAATTATTTTTCTAATAATAATTGCACTCAGAGGCTGAACCAGAAGGGTGCTAAGTTGAAGGCTAGCCTGAGCTACATATAGAGACACTGTCTTTTTTGTTTGTTTGTTGTTTTTGTTTTTGTTTGTTTTTGTTTTTGAGACAGGGTTTCTCTGTGTAGCCCTGGCTGTCCTGGAACTCACTCTGTAGACCAGGCTAGCCTCAAACTCAGAAATCCGCCTGCCTCTGCCTCCCAAGTGCTGGGATTAAAGGCCTGTGCCACCACCGCCTGGCGAGACACTGTCTTAAAGGGGGGTGGGAGCTTAAAATGTTTACAGAGCTAGTGTTCTCACCTTGAAATGCCTTACTTGTTTTATGGAGGAAAGAAAGAATCCTAGACTTATCCTTGCCCAGCTTGAAGCCCCTTCAAACAGCGTCCTTAAGTAATGACCTTCTAGTCTCTTCTCTGACCTCTCTCATCAGCTATAACCCACTCTCTCCACTCGGGCTGAGCAGTTTTTTAGATTGCTCAGGAGAAAGTGTTCAGACGGCAGGCTCTGATTTGCTTCTAGTGGCCTGCCTTCCATGAGGAAGATTATCAGTAATTAGAAATCCCTATCACCGCTGTACTGTCTGGGATTGGTTTTGGTCCTGGGATCAAAGCCAGGACCTTGTTCCCAGGACGTACCCAGTTTCTGTCACCAAGCTGAAATCCCAAAGAAGCTCATTCTTGACTCTTCTTGGTTTTGAAGTGAAGTTCTACTAGATGGTCCATGCTAGCCTTGAATCCCTAGACTCAAGTGATCCTCCTGCTTCGGCCTCTCAAGTCCCTAAGACTACAGATACATTCCCCTGCCTGCCCCCTCCCCCAGCACTGTCTCCTTCCCTCCCTTCAAGAGTCTGCTCAAGCAAAGGCCCTCTAGGTCCTGCCTTCCTCCTGTCCAAGGAGGCTTAGAGGGCCATCCTGATGACCCAGCCCTCGGACAGATCCCCACTTCCAGGGTTCCTTGTAGACTGTGGTACCATAAAATTAGGACAAGCTTCAACTGTGTTCTTTGGTATTCAGATCAAGGCAGAAGGCTTTGTTCTAAATACTACATATCTGGTAAGCAGCCTGGGATTTTTAATTAGCTTTCTTGGCAATTACATTAAACTACGCCCTGTTTCTTAGCAGCAACTTTATGGTTGAGGAGACGGAGTGTATAACCCCAGAGCCTGCCATTTTTCCACTGATGTTTTGTTTTGTTTCGTTTCTGGGTTGCTGCTGCTGTTTCCTACTCTGGAGATGGTTCCCAGTGCTCTGCGTGTGCTGGGAAAGACTCTGGAGTGCTTCGCCTGCTCCAGGCCCCCACTGATGGGCTGACGCTTTAACATTTCAAAAGATCTTCAGGGATTTTCATTTTACTCTTAAAGGTATTCTCATTGCACATTAGCTCTATGTCACCTAAAAATACAATAAGCTTACTGTGAGTCTTTAGTCAACCTAATGAGTTTTTGTTTTTTTTTTAAATCCTATTTTTGGAGCACAAAACCACCAAGTCTACGTGACTAAAAACCTAGATTAAAAAAGACTGATTAGTAAACAGTGTTTGGCTGTAATTCTTCAAATAGCTATAAACCAACGGAACACCCCTTGAGCTATTCTTCCTGGCAGCCCAGGTCCTCCCCCCTCCCCCCCACTTTCTACTTGGGAGAATTATCAGCCTTAGAAAGCTGAATAACAGCAGAAGGCCACCTATTGCAAGAATATTTGGGCAGGAAAAACCCCCTAGTTGAGGGGGTGAAGAAACGGAAAGCAAAGCTGAATGGGTATGGAGACGGGGTTGGGTCTGGGAAGGGTTGGTGGAGGGAGGGTAAATATAATCAAAACATGTACAAAGTTCTCAAAATTAATAATTAAAAGAAACCAGTAAATTGCTTACTAAGATAGAGAAAAATGTCAGCTCTTCCAGCATCCATGGAGCTAACATTTAACAGTGTCTGGGTTCAGCCAGAACTTTGAGTCAGAAGGTAGAGATGCAAAGAAGGGGGTGGGGGTGGGCTTTAAGGAGTCTGCTTTGAGCCTGGCAATGGCTCTATGCCATTTGGAAGATGCCAGCATCAGTGGTGTCATCTGGGCAAACTATGATGTTGTTTGGGTGTGGTTCTGGTTTGTGACTGCTCAGCCTGACTGCCTGCCCCGCCCAGGGGTATGTAAAACCCCCTACTATTTAACTTGAGATCGCTTCTGTTATTTTCGACATAAACGCAAGTGACAGTTCATTGCTCCACCTCATCCCCAAGGTCCTGGAGTGGCCTTATCAGATTCCCCCCAGAAATGTAAGCTCGTCATGCGAATCTACTTCCCGAGTTTCTCAGCAAAACAATCGTGTCAGCAAAGATGAAACAGTTGGCCTCTCTCTTTTCCATTTTGCTTTGAGACAGGGTCTTACCCCGTAGCCAAGCTAGTCTCAAACTTGTAATCCTCTTGCCTCTGTTTCCTACATAGCTGGGGTTACCAGAACGCACCACTCCACCCAGCATTTAGTGTCTCCTTGTTCCCCTATCTAAGAACTCACTCAGAAGAAATGTAGTCTTCTCTTTGGGAAACTTGCTAAGGATCAGCATCGTGTTTACTGGCCCCTGTTTCCTAGAATCTGCCTCCCTTGTCCTCTTGAAACATAAAATAAAGAAGCGGCCATGCATTTCAGTATTGAAAGAATGCTGCTTGGCATACAAGAGGCTGTGGGTCTGAGCCCTGTCACTTCAGAAAACCTATGGTGACATTCACTTGCAATCCCATTGCTTGAGATGTGGAGGTAAAAGCATCATGGGTTCAAGGTCAGCCTCAACTATGCAGTGTAATTTGAGGCCACTGTACCCCAAAGGGTGAAAAAAAGAAAATTAGAATGATCTTTTCCTATATACATGTAAAGATTATTAATCATATCCGTAAATTCCCTCAACAGCCTGTAATTCTTTCTAGGGAATTATCCTCATATAACTCTCCTTTATGTTTGATTTGTTCTTCTGTGTCTGAAGGATGTTTTTTTTCTCTGGGAAGGGAGACGCAACACTTGGCCTGGGAAGAGTGAGGTATCCACAAACAACCTGTTCTGAGATGTTAGTGTTTGCACAACTCCTACAAAAGAGCTTCATTTTAGGCTGAAGTTGACAGCAGGAAAAGATATAGGCTTCAAGGAAAGATTCAACCATTGTGTCATCCCTTCTATTGAGAAAACAAAACCCATGCCTACTACTTGGCTGTCTCTGGCCACTGCAACTCAGACACTCTCAATCAATGAAGTAATGACAAGGATTGAATGGGCTTGGTTCATAGTCTCTGGGGCCAGTATCATTCATTTATTCCTTGGCTAAGATGACAGTAATTGATGAAAGGTTTTTAACTGGAAGATCTATATTAGGGTTTCTGTCGCTGTGAAGAGACACCATAACCATGGCAACTCTTATAGAGAAGATATTTCATTGGGGCTGGCTTATGGTTCAGGGGTTTGGTCCATTATCATCATAGCTGGGAGTATGGTGGCATACACACAGACATGGTGATGGAGAGGTAGCTGAGAGTTCTACATCTAGATTGGCAGGCAGCAGGAAGAGAGACCAACACTGGGTCTGGCTTGAACATCTGAAACCTCACACCCCACCCCTCAGTGACACATTTCCTCCAACAAGGCCATGCCTACAAATAGTGCCCTCTTTCCCTGTGGACCTATGAGGCTATTTTTATTCAAACCACCACAAGGTATCATAGCCAGTAGAGAAGGGTTGAAAATCTGAGATCAGTTTTTGTAGGAGATACTGTTTCATTCCCAGACACCTTGGCCCCTAGGTGAGTTCAGCTTCCTATTAGTGTGATAAAACACCATGACCAAACTCAACGTGGGGAAGAAATGGTTCATTTCATCTCACAGGACCTAAATGTTGGTCTTGAGACCTGTGACGTCATATAGGTGACAATTAGTGCAGCCTCACAAGCACAGGCCTGTTACCAAGGCAACGGCCACCATGTACCCAGAATTCAATGGGCCTACCTCTTTTACCTGTAATTTAAATTACCACCCATATAAAAGGGTAGCGTTTCTCCCTCTCTTTCTCTCTTTTCCTCTTCACTCCCTGCCTTCTCTCTACCCCACTCACCTGTACCCCTATCTTAAATAAAGCCACGTGGAGTTGTCTGGTCTAGTATTATTGCCGCGGCCCACATCTCCCGGCTTCTCCGCTGTGGCTCGCGGCCCAGGAGGTTCCCGCCGCCGGCTGCAGGTCACCGAACTACGTGGGAAAAACCAACACTAATCACAGTCCATCAGGAAGGGAAGTCAGGTAGGAACTTACGTCAGAAACCTGGAGTCAGGAACTGAAGCAGACACCAAGGAGGGGTGCTGATAACTGGCTTTCTCTCCTTGGAGTTCAAAGCCTGCTTTCCTGTAGCACTCAGGACCACCAGCTCAGGGGTGACAGCACACACAATGGGCTGAGCCCTCCCACATCGCAACACTAGTTAGAAAAGTGCCCCATGGTGGCATTTTCTCATTGAGAGTCCCTCTTCCTAGATGACTCTAGCTTGGGTCACGTTGACATAGACCTAGCCTGTTCTCACGGCTTGTGCAGCCCTCATTTGTCAATACCAGGCCATTCTATCATCTGCTCTTCACCCTACCTGTATATGGACATAGGACAAAATCTATTTAGCACTAGAGCTCCTGCGAACTCAGGGACAGATAAAAAGGGTGGAGGGGGAGGGGGGACGGAGGGAGGAAGAGAGAGAGAGAGAATCCAGGAAGACTGCCTTCTGGAATCCTTGTGTTGTAGGGAGGTAACTCCTGAACATGTGCTACCTGGAATGAAACAGTTTGTCTTATTTCTAATCACAGCTTACACCCAAAGGATCTGGTGGCCTTCGGTATTAACAGCTTTCCTCAGATCCTCAACCATATCTATGTAGGAAGCCACGTTCGCCATTACAAGATGGCGCCCATTTCCTGTGATGAATCAGCAATGTGCTGTTGTTTACTCCACTCCCGCGCCCTACTGTGCATGCGCGGGTAGAGGTTTGGTGGTCGCAGCTCAGTCCCGGAGCATACTAATGAGGCATCGTGGCTTGCACCAATCAGGTAGAAACACGTCTAGCCTAGGCCTATTTAAGTAGCACCATTCCTTTTTTTCTGGGTCTTTCGCCTCTGCAATCAACCCTGCAATAAACGTCTGTGGAAGGATCCTGATTGTCTCGTGTCATTCTTACTGGTGAGATAGACGTGTCCTACATATCTATAAGATGACAAAGGAAAAACAAAACAACTCCAGTCTAACCATTTCCCTACACTTTATTTTAAGGGACTGTATATAATTCTCACTGCCAAACATACAACTTCCCTGTGGTGGTTTGAACAGGAACGGCCCCGTAGGCTCATGTGTTTGAATGTTTGTGCATTAAAGTGTGGCACTAATTGACAGGGATTGGGAGGCATGGCCTTGTCAGAAGGTGTGGTCTTGTAGGTGTGTAGTACGTGTGGAGGAAGTGTGTCACTGGGAGTTGGCTTTCTGCTTTCAAGGGCCCAAGTCAGGCTCAGTGGCTCTCTCTTCCTGATGGCTGTAGATTCGGACGTAGAACTCTTAACTTCTTCTCCACCATCATGTCTGCCTTCATGCTGCCATGTTTCCCACCATGATGACAATGGACAAAAACCTCTCATACTGTAAGTGAGACCCAATTAGATACTTTCTATTATAAGAGTTGCTGTGGTCATGGGGATCTCTTCATAGCAATAAAACACTAAGGCGTTCATACTTTAGGACAGAGGACCTCTGAGATGCAAGTGACTCATTCAAACATACCGCAAGCAAAAATAAACAAACAATAAAACCACAGGAGAACTGCTTAGAAAAAAGAAATCATATTTTTAGAAGTTCTCATGTATTTTTGATAGCCTACAATTCGCTGTGTAGCAAAACAATGACCTTGAACATGGAAAACCTCAGCCTCTACCTCCCGAGTGCTGGGATTCCAGGAATGTGCTATCATACTTAGTCTGTGTGATGGAACCCAAGGCTTTAATGTATGCTGGGCAAGCACTCTGCCGAGTGAGCCATGTCCTTAGGCCCCACGTTTATTGTACTGACTGGTTTTGTGTGTCAACTTGACACATGCTGGAGTTATCACAGAGAAAGGAACTTCAGGTGGGGAAATGCCTCCATGAGATCCAGTAGTAAGGCATTTTCTCAACTAGCGATCAAGTTGGGAGGGTCCCTTGTGGGTGGTGCCATCCCTGGGCTGGTAATCTTGGGTTCTATAACAAAGCAAGCTGAGCAAGCCATAGAAAGCAAGCCAGTATGTAACATCCCTCCATGGCCTCTGCATCAGCTCCTGCTTCCTGGCCTGCTTGAGTTCCAGTCCTGACTTCCTTTGGTGAGGAACAGCTCTGTGGAAGTGTAAGCTGAGTAAACCCTTTCCTCCCCAACTTGCTTCTTGGTCATGATGTTTGTGCAGGAATAGAAAGCCTGACTAAGATATTTATCTTTAATGAGTCATTACAACAGAGAAAGAGCAAGAGTGCCGCACTGGCTCCAGTAGATTCTGTGAGACAAAGTTTTACAGACTGAGGCGAGAAATGTCTCTTGGAGTCCTTCGGAGCACCTCTAGTCAGAAGCCGAAAATTTCACTTGGCAATCTTCTTTGCTCCTAAACTTTCCTTCTTCTTAGTAGCCGGGACTAAGAAAGACCAAACAAATTAAGATGTAAAAGAATCCATTCTTTGAAGTAATATCACTGGCCAAAAACCTCTTTTCTTAGAACTGTAACACTTTGCCTTAGTCACATTCCCCCCCCCCAAGATTAAAAAGGAGATCTCATTGAAAATATGAAACAATGAGTAGAATTTTTCCCGGAATCCTAAAAGTACAAGTTCCTTTTGTTATTCAACCTTTATACAAAATCCTTGCAGGACCCATGGTTTGGGCCTAGTCTTAGACAAAAGGTTCATATTATAAGATATTTACATCCGAGTAACTTCATACTTTGCCTTTGCCAGACAGGTGGGTGTTGGGTGGGTTAAATTTACATTTGAGTTAGTGCAAAGCTCAGAGCTTCCTCAATGGAAGCTTGTGAGGAACTGCTTCTGTCTTGCAGACCCCACCTAGGGAGTTTCTGGCCAAAGCAACATTCTTGACTTATTCAGGTGTGGTTCAAAATGCAGTCCAAATAAGACTATGTAGAACTTACGAAGGCATTAACATTTGGCCTGCTTACTCCATACAAAATTATTATAGATTTAAAGGGAACCTCAGGTTTTTACAGATGAAAGCTAGGTGTCAGGTAAAGTTTATATCAGGAAGATTGATGTTGTCTGCGTTTAAGCTTCTAAATTTGTTACACGGGAAACGTTTTTTACCTGGTTGATTTTACATTTTCTTGTGCCAAATGGTAACGCTAATTGTTCCTTGTGCCTGCTTTGCTGGATACACCTTTTGATATGTAAATGTCGATCCCTCATGCTCAAAAACTCCTGTTTGAGAGGTAAAATACACACTCGGATCCTAAACCACCTCTGTGTCTGGTGTCTATGTGTCATTCGCTGAATCCATATCTTCCTGGGCCAAAAGAACCCTGGTTTTCCCCGCGACTACAATTCCCGGCTGGGTTTGGTCTGTGGGACAAGAGTCTCCAAATACTATCCTAGAAGTGTTCCTCAAAACCTTTCTCATCCGCCGGAGGGGCATGGGACTGATCCTGGGCAGTGGAGCTGGCACCCAATCTATGCAATGGCGCCCCACCCTCCACCCTGTGTTAGTCGCTTTTGCAGCACTGTGATAAAATAGTTGAGGCAAATATGTATATACATACATACATACATATATATATATATATATATTTTTTTTTTTGTTCATTTTTTATATGTATGAATGTTTTGCCTGCATGTACATATGGCTGTACCACACATATGGTTGTGATCTGGGACCTGAACGTAGGCCCTCTTCAAGAGTATTCGGTGCTCTGAACTGCTGAGCCATCTCTCTCTCCCACCCTGCCACCCTCAGTGCTTTCTGACAGGTGACAAAGTGGAACATCGTTCAGGAAAGGTTTGGAAGAGAAAGGCTGTTTGTTTTATGATGACTAGTGGTGGCCAGGAAGCAGAAAGACACAGGAAGAGAACAGAGGCCAAGCACTTCCCTTTAAGGTGTGTCCTCAGTGACTTAATTCCACCAACTCTGTCCCCACCGCCTAACAATCCAATCAGTTCGAACCCATCAATAGATAACTAATTCACTAATTCAATCAGGGCCTTGGTGAGCCAATCATTTCTCAGGGGTTGGGAGCCAAGCTCTCAGCATACTAGTTTGTTTGTTTGTTTGTTTGTTTTTGAAGACATGGTTTCTCTATGTGTAGTCCTGGCTGTCCTGGGACTTGCTCTGTAGTTGAATGAGGCTGGTTTCAGGCTCTCAGAGATCTGCCTGCCTCTGCCTCACAAGTGCTAGGATTGAAGTTGCGCGCCACCATGCCTAGGACATGGCTTATCCAAACCACAGCACTAGCTAACCCTTCATAGGTTACTTATCCCAGAACCCCCTGTCTGCCCCTTTCTTTGTCAGGAGTGTTAGGAACTGATTAACCCACGCAGAAGAAAGAATCAAAAGTGGGCTTGTGGTGGGTGGGCATCTTAAGTCCTCAACCATGACTCAGCTGGCCCTAGGATGGACATTGTGCTCTTCCAACATTCGTACAGTTCGAGACCCACCAATTCGTGCTGGCCTTAACTGGCTAACTTTGGAGATCAGCAAAGGATGGTTTTTTTTTGGTTTTTTTTGTTTTTGTTTTTGTTTTTGTTTTTTTTTTTTTGGTTTTTCGAGACAGGGTTTCTCTGTGTAGTCCTGGCTGTCCTGGAACTCACTCAGTAGACCAGGCTGGGCTCGAACTCAGAAATCCGCCTGCCTCTGCCTCCCAAGTGCTGGGATTAAAGGCGTGTGCCACCATGCCCGGCCAGCAAAGGATGTTCTAATTCCTAGAACATCCATCTTCCCTGCAAGGTGAAATCAGCAGTTCCAGTCATCTTCATTTTGTCCTGTCAGAAAAGGACCATTTTCAAAAATCATCCCATGTTCTTGATCGTGAGAAATCAGCAACAGCAGTGCTAACAGAAATCACCAGCTTCCTGGAATCAACAACAACAATGGGTGTCCCCTCCTTTCCTCCCTCCTTCCCTGTGGCCAGATGCCACCGAAGGAGAGATGTAATATAAGAAGCAGAGAAAATTATTAGAGATGGAAAAACAAAACTCACATAAATAGAGTGACTGGCCAAGATTCCGACCCAAAATACAAAATGGGGGTGTTTATAAGTGTCTGCAGCAGGAAGCGTCAGCTATGGCCGGGGCTTGAACCGGATGTGAGTTCTTAGCACACATCATAGGACAGCATCATAAGCCAGGGCGGAACGTGCCTGTTTTCAGAAACGGACTTACTTCTCACACGCTCCCCCAACATAAGGAGAAATCATCGTCGTATTTACACATCAAGCATCACGCTGTGTTCAGTGGGAGTTCCATATGATTTTTAAAGACAGCCTTTCAATAGGTTAACCCCTCATGACCTGCAGGCAGGATTTACACATCACTGCACAGTTCCATGATGGGAAGAACACAGAGATTGCATTTCAACACTGATCCGGCCTGCAAGGTCCCTGCGTTCTGTTCCTGAGGAGGTGTAGTAGTGTTGTTTTTTGTTTTTTTGGTTTTTTGTTGTTGTTGTTTTTCCTTAAACAGGAGAAATTAATAATAAGAGGGTCGGGGTGGCTGCCAAGAACCGCTTGGCTTGCTTCCACAGTCTTCTGCACAGAATCTCTCAAAAAACAGGGCGGTCTCATTCAGGAATCTGGAGAAGAGACCAGGAGGTAGGAAGTCCGGTTTCCTTCTTCTCTCTGCCGCACGGAAGGTCACTCAAACCCTCTGTTGTGCGGCTCACCTTGACGGTCTCTTCTTGTCCTGGTTCTCCAGAGAACATGCTTTCACTGTCCAGTCTTCATGCTGCCGGTGTTCTGAAGCCATTTCAAAGTGTCACCGTTGTCACCTACCCAAGCAGTGTGTGTGTGTGTGTGTGTGTGTGTGTGTGTGTGTGTGTGTGTAAGGGACATCAGATCCCCTGAAGCTGGAGTTGCAGGCATTTGTGAGTTGTCCACTGTGGGCTCCTGAACTTGGGTCCTCTGGAAGAGCAGAACGCACTCTTAACTGCTGCACCCCTGAGATTTTCACCGAGACCAGGGTTCATGTAGCCAAGGCTATCCTATACTCCCAATGTTGCTGAGATGACCTTCAGCTTCTGATTCTCCTGCCTCTGCCTCCTGAGTGCTGGCATTACAAGCACGCACCGCCACTCCCTGTTGGTGTATCGTGAGAGGCTGAATTCAGGGCCTTGTGCGTGTTAGACAAGCACTCTACCAACATAGATACACCCAAGCCAAAATACACCCTTCTCTTTTAAAGTTAGGAGTTCAAATCCAGCCAACTGGCATTTTGACAATTATCTGTCACCCCACACAAATGCAATTTCATTTGTTTTGCTTCATACAAGACATTTAGTTTCATCCCACAGCATCCTTCAAACACAATATTTCTAGAATAAAAGCTACATTTCTTACACAACCTGTGCAACTGTCTCAAAGACCCCTATCGTTGCCACATAAACAGGGAGTGGTGGTCCCTAAACATTGAAATAGATGGGCCTGTGGGAGCCGAGTTCCACGGTTTTCATAGCTTTATTGGCCTTGGAGTAGATACTACATTTATAGTCTTCACCTTGAAGTTATGGGAATAATACATTGTTTTCTTTTTTTTTTTTTAACAGACTTAATTCATTTATTTTTTTCTTATATAAAAACCTTTATGTGGTAGCCACAGCTGGAGCCTGGGTCCTCTGAACCGATGTGTTGTGGGTTTTCACAAGATGATCAGTGAATTCCTGATAAGGAAACTTGGTGAACACAGTCTCTTTCCAGAGGTCAGAGGTCAGATAGCAGTAGGTCTTGGAGTTGGCATCAAAGGTGGCCTTGGCAAGAGGTGGCAGTGCAGCCTCTGGCTGATGAGTAGCAGTCATCTATACTGGCCACCATCAGTAGCTTCTTGGGCACAGGAGCAGAGACAATGCCAGTGTCTCTGGGGGCAGGGATGAGACGCACCAGCGCAGAGCTACAGTGGCCTGTCATCTTGCATGGAACAGTGTGGGGCTTGCCAATCTTGTTTCCCCAATAGCCTCTCCACACAGAGACGATGGAGAGCTTGGCCAAGATGATGGCCCCTCGGATGGCAGTGGCGACCTCCTTGGAGCACTTAACACCAAGACCAACGTGACCATTGTCGTCCCCAGTAGAACGAATGCCTTGAACTTGGTCCACTGGCTCTGCTGAGTCTGCCTCTGCACTGGCAGGAGGAGGAGGAGGAGGAGGAGGAGGAGGAGGAGGAGGAGGAGGAGGAGGAAGAAACACCTTGTTTTCTAATGTGATGTTTTTCTTCCTCTCGAAAGGCCGCATGTATCCCAGACTGCCTTTCAACTTCTGTCACCCCACACAAAAGCAATTTCACGCAGTCAGGGATGACCCAGAACTTCTGATTCACCTATTTCTTCTTCCTAATGTAGGGATTTCAGGTGTGTATCACCATGCCCAGTTTATGCTGTGGTGGGGACTCGACATAGGGCTTGGTGAATGCTGGGTAAATAAAATACTTTTCCTCCCTTCCTCACTCTCTCCTCTGAATTCTTCTTTTTCCTTCCTTCCTTCCTTCCTTCCTTCCTTCCTTCCTTCCTTCCTTCCTCCCTTCCTTTCTCCCTCCCTCCCTCTCTCCTTCCCTCCTTCCCTCTCTCCCTCCCTCCCTTCCTTCCCTCCTTTCCTTCCTTCCTTCCCTCCCTCCCTCCTTCCTTCCTTCGCTCCATCCCTCTATAATTTTCTTCCTGTTTTTTTTTCCTTGCTGGAAATTGCACGTCACCCCAGAACTGGACTCACCGCCAGTGAGATCCCACTTAGACTCTAACATTTCTTACAGTTTTCAGTTTGTATTGCCTCCCCACACACATTGTACCCTGGAGGGCAAGGACAATGTCCTTGTTTTTGGTTATCTCTTCTTGAGAGCCTATTGATTTTTCTCCAATCCATATCTATTTTTACTTTTCCATCTTAATGCTTATATTCTGGTAAGCCATTTCCAACCATTTGTGAAATAAAAAAGTGTTTCTGGGCAAGCAGGATGGCTCAGTCCTGATGACTCAGTTTGATCCTTGAGGCTCACATAGTGGAAGACAAGACTCACATCCTGCTAGTTGTTCTCTCTCTCTCTCTCTCTCTCTCTCTCTCTCTCTCTCTCTCTCTCTCTCCCCTCTCATTGTCTATCCCTCCCCCTTTCTCTCTCTCTCTCTCTCTCTCTCTCTCTCTCTCTCTCTCTCTCTCTCTCTCTCTCACACACATACACACACACACAACTACACTCAGATGAATACCTGTATACACATACTATAAATAAATGTCACCAAAATATTCCAAGTATTTCTCCTGTGTCTTCATAGCAGTCCTTATCTTTGCTAGCAAAACAGTGACACCAGAAAAATCAGTCAATATATTTGAAATAGAGTACTGTACATGTGAATTTATATCAGGCAAATAACAACAACAACAACAACAACAAAACCCTTTAAGTTTTTAAGAGTCTGGATGTAGTTGGGCCTGGTGGCACACCCCTTTAATCTCAGCACTCAGGAGGCAGAGGCAGAGAGGCAGAGAGAGCTCTATGACTTTGAGGTTGGCTTGGAGCTGGGCCCACACTGATAACACTCCTGTATAATCTGGGTTTTGGTTGTGAGAAGGAAGATGTTTTGGATAGCCCCGGTCTTGTATTTTGATGCTAATTCCACTTTCCCAGGAGGGGCTGCAGAAGATGGGTGCTTTGTGAACCTTCTCCCCACCTTAAGTTTTCAAATAAAGGCTAGAGCCAGTAATTAGGCAGTAGGAGGGAAGGTGGAGCTGAAAAGTTTTGGGGAGAAGGGAGAGAGGAGGAGAGAGAGGATGGTGGAGGAGGGGTGGAGGGAAGATGGAGCAGAAGCACGTGGCTCAGAGAAACGGAAAGTTATAAAGGATCTCACAGGTGGGAAATTCAGTAGGGTAGTGATGTAGGCGTGTAGCTTGTATTCCTTTTAATTGAGTAATGATTTCTTTGACCGGGTTTTTTTTGGGTTGGACATTTACCGCTACAAATTGGCGCCCAATGTGAGGCACGAACCAACAACCCTGAGATTAAGAGTCTCATGCTCTACAGACTGAGTTAGCCTGGGAGTGTCCCATCTCTAAACAAGGTCGTTTGTTTATGGGTGAGCCCACTGCCCATTAAGCTCTGTTACCCAAAATATCTACCAATGAGAGCGTGGAACACTTGGGGAGCGGGGTGAGGCCGGGAAGACAGACAGAGATGATGACATAAGAAGAAATGGAGGCAGTCATGTATAACCAGATATTTTAAGAAGAAAAGAAACTGCATTGTCTGGAATATGGGCGTGGTGGTTTGAATAGGCTTGACACAAGGAGTGGCACTATTAGGAGATATGGCTTTGTTGGAGTAGGTGTGGCCTTGTTGGAGGAAGTGTGCCACTTTGGGGGTGGGCTTTGCGACTCTTCTAGCTGCCTAGAAGCCTCTCCTGACTATGGTTGGATCAAGAAGCTGAACTCTCAGCTCCTTCTCTAGTACCACGCCTGCCTGGATGTTGTCATGGCTCGTGCTATGATGATAATGGACTGAACCGCTGACCCTGTAAGCAGCCCCAATGAAATCTTGTCTTTTATAAGAGTTGCCTTGGTCGTGAAAACCTTAAGACAATGGGATAGGTCGTGACCAAAAGTCTGTTTCTAAAGCTGTACTTCCGCTCTCTTTAGTTCAAAGTCACTGGGAGAACTCAGCCGTCAGGAAGAGACCACAACAGTGTTGTTCCTCCCCAGATGCCCCATCCTCAAGGCTTCATTGACTCAGGCTTTATTATAGGGCCTCTATGATAATATGCCAATCCCACAACGTGTCTTGGGCAAAGAAATCACAGGAAAGGATCATTTCAGCTTAAAGGGTAGAAACTCAATCCCGACTTTGATTTCTGTAACCCATTACCACATCACAGGAATCCACAACTGCTACCCGGGTCGAGTGAGCCAGTGGTGTGGCTATCTGTGGAGACTGCCCTCTTGCTGTGGTGGCTGAGCCGGAGGAGAGGAGGCAGCCAGCTGGACTGACGTCTGCAGACACAGCAGAGCCCTCTCCCTGCAGGCAGGAATGAAAGACTCTGCCCTTCTTTTCTCAGGCTCGTGTCCTTACGGAGTTCTATTTTTCATGGGCTTGGCTGCTCCAACGCCCCGGGGGCCAATTTACTAAATGAGGCCCTTTCAAGCACTGGGTTCCTAAATTCCTTTCTTTATCCATCTCTCTTTGCTGTACAGAGAGGGTTTCAACAGCCGAGGTGGTCTTTTGTGATACGGAGCCTCCAAAGCCTGTATGCTTTTGCATAAAAAGACCCACAAATCTTGGTAGCCCTATTATTCCCTGTCTAAACGATAAAAGGGGATTTTACTCACGGAGTCCCTGCCGCCATACCAATTCCATACGAGAGATTAGAGTCCCTTTATTTGTCCTTTGTGTGTGTGTGTGTGTGTGTGTGTATGTGTGTGTATATGTGTGTGTGTATGTGTGGGGTGTGTGTGTGTGTGTGTGTGTGTGTATATGTGTGTGTATGTGTGGGGTGTGTGTGTGTGTATGTGTGTGTATATGTAGTGTGTGTGTATGTGTGTGTGTATGTGTGTGGGGTGTGTGTGTGTGTATGTGTGGGGTGTGTGTGTATGTGTGTATATGTGGTGTGTGTGTGTATGTGTATGTGTGTGTATATGTGTGTGTGTATGTGTGGGGTGTGTGTGTGTATGTGTGTGTGTATATGTAGTGTGTGTGTGTGTGTGTGTGTGTGTGTGTGTGTGTGTGGTGTGCTGGGGACTGAATGGAAGCCCTGGCATAGGCTAAGTCTGTGCTGTACCACAGAGCTTAGCGAGAGCCAGAGTCAATCCTTAACTGGAGATTTTTTTTAAACCAAAACCTTGGTAGGAAAGGGAAAATAAAGAGGTATTTCAAATTAAACCACGGGGGACGGTTGAATTAGCTTGTATTAAAGAGTGAGCTGGTGGCAAGATCAGCCTTTACAGCCATGGGGAATTTGTTGAATGTGCATTTGTGATATAATTTATAAGGGAATTGGTTTTACTCAAAAGGACATTTTTGCTTTATGTGTTGTAGTACCCTTGAGTGAGAGAGGGGGTGGGGTGGGGTAGAGGAGAGGTAATTCCATTAAGCTTTCAATTTCCACTGGCAGAAGGAATGAACTGGATAGGATCAGAAGATAAGGTGCTGGCAGCTGGCCTGTCTCCCCTGACCTTGCTTCAGGGGTCGGGAATAAGAATCCCAGTCTTTGTGCCAGAGATGTCACACCGCGTTTAATTAGAGGGCCCAAGTGCCACTGTTCCCCTCTGTAAGCCCCTTCTCAATTGGCTGAGAAAATGTCCATTCTGTTTGTTCACAGTGGGCAGATCATGTGATCATCAGCCCAGCAGGCCTGGAGAGGCCCCTTCTCATTCTGGGGCTCTAGCGGACCAAAGATTGGAAGTGAATGTGAAACTCGGGACATACCAGAAGAGATATGACCTGACATTTGCAGAACTGTACGTCTGTGTTTGTTTGGATGTCCCCAGTCCACTTAGAGAGAGCACAGGGCTTTAGGATTCGATCTCACCATTTCTTCCTCCACCCCAAGTTTTTAAAATTATAATTTATTTATTACTGTATAGGTGAGGGACTGTGCCATTGCAGTGGAGGTCGGAGGACAATCACAGGAGTCTGTTCTCCCCTGCCACAGCGGGGCCTGGGATGACTCAGATCACCCGGTTTGGTGGCAGGGCCTCTACCTGGCTGAGCCAACGTCCAGCCCTCCCCAGTTCTCTTCCTATACAGGGTCCTAGGTTTGTTTGCAGAGCACACGGGGAGGAAGAAACTCTCCAAAATTAAACTATCTCTGGGCTAAAGCGAGAACTCAGCATGTTTCTAACATGTGAGAGGTGTATGTCTTACCCCAGCACACACACACACACACACACACACACACACACACTCAGAATTATGCTCAACTTTCACTGTGTGCACATACCCGGCAGGGTATGGAGCACATCAGTTTCTCTAATCCATACTGTATGCATTGGCGGGGGGTGGGGGTGGGGGTGGGGGGGTATTCAGCTCAGCTGGTAAATCAGTCGAGTGGCACCCATGAACCTCTTGAGTTCAAACTCCTACCAAGGTGAGAATTTGAAAAGGCCTCAACTGGCATCTTCCTGAAAGTAGCTGCAAGACAGGGTGTGTTTTGTTTTTCCCCAACTCAAGCAATATCTTAGAGGAAAACTCTTATAAAGAGTTTTATAACAGCTTAGCCTATTTCAGAGGCAGAGGCAGGACCATTCCAAGTCTGAGACCAGCCTGGGCAAATCAGGTGGCCGTGTCTCAGAATAAAACGGGATAGGCTGGGGAGAAAGTTCAATGGTAGGGTGCTTATGTAGCATCTGTGAGACCCTGGGTGCAGCCCCGTGCCCCTCCCCCCACACTACCCCTCCACCCCCCCTCTGCAAGCACACACAAAAGACTTGTATTCACTAACACTGCACTTGTCTAATTCTGCTGCAGGTGTTCTCACTGCGGCTATTTAAATATGAATTAGTTAAATAAAGTCTAGTTAGAAATAGGGTTCTGCAGTCCGGTAGCCGCATGAAAGCTTCCACAGCTGTGTGGGGCACCTCAAACATAAAAAGGACATATTTAACCATTTTTTTTTAATTAGGGAAAATCAGGTTGTTTCCAATATTTTACACACATATATATTTACAAATATATATACACAAATATATATATATTTACAAATATATATACACAAATATATATATATATATATTTACAAATATATACTGTAGTTAGGTCATGACTGTAATCCCAGCATTTATGATGCCCCAGAAACAAGTTAGTGAATTCTAAGCTAGCCTGGGCTACTTAGCAAGACTCTGTCTCCAAAACAAAATAAGACTTCTGAACAATGCGGAGTCATTTACATTTGTAATTTTGATACTGAGTATCTTTTATTTTGCCAGTATAATGGTTTTAACTACAAAATGTTCCCATTTTATATGTGAAAAATTTATATCTCATATTTTTAATATAAGGTATTTTATACAAGGAATGTGCCTTTTAATGTCTTACCTCATTTATTCTCTCTCTCTCTCTCTTTGGCTTCCTTATAGATATTTTTTTTCATTTTATTGAAAATATATTTTTTTCTTCATTAGTATATCCTGATTACAGTTCCCTCTCCCGCCACTCCTCCCAGCTCCGCCCACCTCCCCTGGCATCTGGATCCACCCCCTGTCTCATTAGAAAATAAACAAGCTCCTAAGGGATAATTAAACAAACACTGACCCATCAGAACTGTACAAAACAAACAGCCAGAAGGAAAAGAGCCCAAGAGAAGGAACAAGAAACAGAGACCCACTCATTCACACACTCAGGAATCCCACAAAATTGCTATACCGGAAGCCACCGTGTGTGAGCAGAGGACCTGGCGCTGGCCCCTCCCTCGCTCGCTGCCTCGGTCCCTGTAAGTTCCTAAGAGCTTAACTCAGTTGATCTAGAGGGCCTTGGTCTCCTGGTGTCTGCCGCCCCCTCTGGCTTTTACCCTCTTTCTGCCTCCTCTCCCACAGGTTCCCTGAGCTCTGAGGGAGGGATTTGATGGAGACATCCCATTTAGGGATGAGTGTTCTAAGGACTTAGATTCTGCGTGATGTCTGTCTGTGGCTGTCTGTCTGTCTGTCTGTGCTCCCATCTCCTGCAGGACGCTTCTCTGATGCTGGCTGAGCATGGCACTCATCTACACACCACGGGACGTGCCGGAATGCCATTAGGAGTTATTTTGTTGCTGTTGTTTTTATAGAATGGTAATATTTGCCTTTACCCTGGGCTATCTAGTCTCACCCACGCAGCGCTGGGTATGGGGTCTGACTGGAGGAGAGGGTCTTGGGTCAAATCAGACATTGCCTGGTTACTCCTGCAAGCTTGGTGCCTCCACTGCACGAGCGTAGCTTGCTGGGTGGATGCCATTGTAGATCAGTTTGTGGCTGGGTTGGCGACAGTTTCTCTTTGGCAGCCTGAAGAGTGCCCTCCTGTACCAGCGACACTAGAATATAGATGCTGAAGGCTCTGTGTAGCTTGACGTCTCCACATCCCATGAGTTATTATGTGGGCATTGTCTTCAGCAAGGGGGCCGTGCTGTCAGCTTGTGGAGAGCAGCCCACAATCTTGGCAACTGTCTGGATTGATTGAGGATCCTTATAACCCCTTTGTCCAACAACTCAATTAGATGTAAAACATCCCCAGAACTGGAGGCTTCACCTGGTGACAGAGAGGGCCAGTCGGGACTTTATCTCCGTTATTCGGTGATGTCATTTAGATCGCCTCATATATGTATATATTTTAGGAAGCTTCTACTGTGTAGGGTTCAAGTGGCCCTTCCTTTTAGCTGTCTCTCCCCATAATCTCTGTTATGATGTTTCAACATCTTAGAGAGAGAGAGAGAGAGAGAGAGAGAGAGAGAGAGAGAGAGAGAGAGAGAGCGAGCACTTAAGAGATGGCTCTGGATAAAGGTGCTTGCATCAAGTCTAATGATTTAAGTTGGATGGCTGGGACACATATAATAGAAATAGAAGGAGAGGAGAACAGACTCCCAGGAGTTGGCTTTGATCTCCATATGCACATGGCTGCTTAGGCAGGTACACAGACACATAGAGACACTTATAGACAGAGACACACAGACTGTCTCTCGCTCTCTCCTGGGTTTGTTAGAAATTGCTCTTTTAAGGGCTGAGCAGTTCCTAAATATAACCAAGGTCCTGTGGGAACAAGCACTTGATACACAAACTAACCAACCCCATTAGCACTAGATCTCTACCCAGGGGCACCCCAGCATTCCTTTGTCTTCATTGCCCAGGGCCAGGTGCCAGGCATCCAGAGACCACCCCAGCAGCCTAAAGCTGATGAAATTGCTCCAATGGTTCATCCGGTCCAACTTGGATTTCCTGCAAAAATCCCATCCAGTCCAATCCTGGCGTAAATATTCCCTTCACTTCCCTCTTCGACCTCCTGAACACTCTTGAGTTGGTGCGTGTGTGTGTGTGTGTGTGTGTGTGTGTGTGTGTGTTGGTGTGTCTCTGTTGTTTGTAAATATTTTTTTCCTTTAACGGTCTCACGTGTTGCATCTTGCTTCTTGAACTCTCTAGAGCCTGTGAGTATAATAAACTTGGCTTTCCTGGGCTTCTTTAGGCTCTTCTTGTAGCACTATCTGGATGAACCGCTCATAAAATCACAAAATGTGGCTCAGGATCGTCGTCGTTGACACTATAATGATCCCAGCTACATGGTGTACTTGAAGACAAGGGTCAGGAAGCAGCAAGTACAGAAAATGAGGAGGGGTGGGTGCCGACTTCAAGAATACTCTAACACAGCTTGTTTTAACGCTTAGCCTCTATCAACAGGTACCCAGGAGCATAGGGCATGATGGTGCACATCTAGAATCCGGGCACAGGGGAGGCTGAAGCAGGAAGGTCCCGAGTTTGAGGCCAGCCTGGGAGACACATCCATTCCATGCCTACCACAAGGACAAGCAAACCTAGCTAGGAAGTCAGTTGTTTCTAACTTGAAGGAGAACTACAAAATGAGCTTTGAGAGTAACCCCAGATCCTAGTTAACACCAGAGGAGAAAAGGCAAGAGACAAAGGCAGTTTCCTACCAAGTCATTCACTTTTGTTTTATTTTTTGTTTTTGTTTTTCTTATGCATAGAAACTCTTTACATATGCAGGCTTTTATCTTGTTATCTGCCTTCCTAATGCCTGTGACCCTTTAATACAGTTCCTCATGTAGTGCTGACCCCTCCCTCCCAACCATAAATTACTTTGGTTGCTACTTCATAACTCTAATTTTGCTACCTTTATGTATCGTAATGAATATTCATGTTTCCCAGTGGGTCTTAGGACACCCCCTGTGGAAGGGTCATTCAGCCCCAAAGGGGTCGTGACCCACGGATTAAGAACCAGTAAATTACATTTTCCCCATTATTCTTTTGATTTTGGTTATGGTCTTTTAGCATGTAGATTATCAAATATTCTGTAGTTCAATTAACTTTTCTTTCCTTCTACAACTTTTGGGGTTGAATCATATTTAGAAAGGCTTTCCCACTCCAGAGTCTGTCTGTCTGTCTCTGTCTCTCAAATACCTTTACAAGCATTCCAACCTTGAAAGCTTCAACTCCAAGGTCGGCCACCTCTTAAAACCATTTTCTTTTAAGATCTCAGGTGAAAGCAATATCAGCAGAATGCGGCTCAGGATATTTCCCTTATCTTTGGAGACTAAATATTACTTAATACTACTTAGTCTGATCCTGAACAAATTTATGGCATGGAGACTCAGAGATTAATGTCAACCGCAGGTCCCTTCCCCATCGATACCGGAAACCCCGATCCTTATATGAGACAAGAATCCACCCTGTGCAAGATCTGTATGGTGTTCTGAAATGGAAACCTCATCAGCTAAACCAGAATGCCAACTCCCTCATGAAGTCAAAATCCTATGTAGAACTTTCTGAAGATCAATAGCTTACAGTCACTGGCAGCCGCTCTACAGACATCAACAGCCGATTAGCACATATGTTGCATGTTATACTGTGATGTGTGCGGACACTGGGGGCCATCACTGTAAGTATGCTCACTGCTTCCTGGCAAGAGGAAGGCTCACGTGTTGCTCACGTGCTCACACGGTGACTAAGGAGGCGCTTCTCCTCCTGGGCGCACTGCAACAGTGGTGGTCACGGGATCGCTTGCTGCAGCATGCTCGCTGGGGGCTTTTATGCAGTTCTGGTTTACGCTGCATCTTATGTCTAGCTTTTCTGTTTGTGTTTCTCCATTTCAGCTGCAAATGGTACTTTGGACCGTCTGTGTTTGTGTTGAGTTTTGATAAAATTTTAACTTTTGAAATAACAGATGTGTATTTTATGATTGTAAATGATAAGACTGTTATCACCATACATGGTATGCTTTTTGTTTTTGCTTGACATTGTTAGGTTTTATGGTCTGTCATTTATGGGTTTTCCTTCCCCCCCCCTCAAACAGTTACAAATAATCTTGTATCTACAGGGACTTGCCCAGTTTAGAACTGCATCGTTCAAGGGTTAACCGGTCAAGGGTTAACCGTAATAGGAAACACAGCGTATATTAAAACTGTTACTGTTTACTTTGGCTGGTCGCTACTCAGTCAAATAGCTCCTTCCTGTGTCTGCTGATAAGGGCCTGTGGGACAGGCGGAGCAAAGTTCCCAGCAGGCCCCACAGTCTGGACCCACAGGGAGGTCACTCCCTTTCGCCAAACTTGGACACTGGCTAATCTCGTTTGTACGTGTACTCCGGTTTATTTTCAGAGGCAGACAGGTTCCCTTTCTTGAAGTGTTTTCGGTTGGATCCTACTTGATAAGGTCACTTTAACTGGTTTAAAACACATTAAAAAACAACTTCATGGGAGTCAGCAAGACGGTTCAGTGGGAACACTTGCTGGGTAAACAGGACAATCCAAGTTAGATACCCAGAAGACACACTGGGAGAAGTGATTCCTGAGCATGGTGCGCGTCCCCTGCACCAAGTATAGAAATAGTAGTAGTAGTAATAGCAGTAGTAGTAGTAGTAGTAGCAGCAGCAGCAGCAGCAGTAGTAACAACAACAACAACAACAACAATAATAATAAAGGTCTAGATGGCTCAGCTGGTAAAGTTGTTTACCATCCAAGCCTGCCAACCTGAGTTTAATCCCTGGAATCCAGGTGAAGGTAGGAGAAAACTGATTCCACAAATTTGTCCTTTGACTTCCATACATACTACATATATATACAGCACACATACACAGACACACACACACACACACACACACACACACACACAAATAAAAAAACTTTCCATGGATACAAACAAGAAGTTAAATAACTTTAAGACGGCTATTAAAAGTTCTTTCCAAACTCAAATCCTACTGCTTGGGTTAAAGCGGTCTCTGAACTTCTCAAGGCATTCAAAACATGGTCCAAAACTGAGCTTGGCAGTGGGTGCCCGCAGTTCTAGCTTTGGGGGAGACTTAGAGTCACAGTCAAGAGGATCTGCTTAATCTGCTTAAGGCAGACTGTCCAACACAATAAAATGCCATCTCAAGAAAAAGGAAAACGTCCTTTTTTTTTTTTTTTTTTTTTAATAAGAACAGGAAATTAAACGTGCAGCTCTTGGAAACAGTACCTTGGTTTGTTCCTTTTGAATGCAGTTAGAACGCATTTATGCTGTATTATATGATCTATAGGGAGGAGATAAACTATATTGATTAGCATTTGATGAAACTAATATTACACATTAAAACATGATATGGCACATTCCTTTCAATCCAGCCTACTGGGAGGAAGAAGAGAGCCGATCTCTGCAAGTCTGAGGACAGCCTGGTCTACATAGGAAGTTCTAGGCTAGCCAGCTACGTAGAGACTGGGTCTCAACACCTAACCAACCAAATAGGTATGAAAGAAAGAAAACACTTTCCTCTGACCCTCGCGTTCACTAGCAGGATACGTAGGACAGTGGTGGGAAGAGAGGGGACTACGCCATAATTGGCTTACGCAGGCAATTACAGAGGGAACTTGTGGCAAACCTATCATACAACCCAGAATTCCCGATCTTTAATTCTTACAAGTGATTTGACATGGTGGCCTAGAGTCAATAGAGAAATACATTTTTAGACGAGATGTACGTGGATCTCTGATCTCATGGGAGATAAAAATCGTGGTGAGCTGAGAGACAGCATTCCCACGCCACGCCACGCCACGCCACGCCACGCCACGCCAGACCTGGGGTGGTCATGTGTTTGGCTGTGGGCCTGCCACACCCACACTTAGAAATCAAACACTTGCTGGGTTATTTTAGGAACCCGGAGGCACCAAGCTCTGCAAGTGCTATGCACTGTCTTACGAGACCCAGAACCCAGGGCAGAGTTTAAGTTTCTCGGGGAACTACGTGAATAAAGTTGGTTTGAGAGAAAAAAATAGATCATAGCCATCAAACCCACCCTCACAGAAGGCATCCTCAGGCCGAGCTTCATGTGGAGGGAGTTAAGTCAAGAGAGACCGTGCTGAAGAGGTCACGAGTCCTGGGTGTCCTGGAGTTACAGGTGGCCGCGGGCTGACCAGCGTAGTGAGACCTGAATTCGGGTTCTCCACAAGCACAGGGCATGGGGCAGGCTCTTAACCACGGCGCCGCCTCCCCACCCCCAGCAGGTTTTTATTCATTTTAAGGAGCAAACTCTTCAAAGACTGATACAAAGGACATGGAAGGGTTGAACATCAATTTTTTTTTTTTAATAATGAAACCTTTATCCAGTCCTCAAAATTAACATAAAAGGCATGAGAAATTGATCTCTCATCCCCACCACGGCGTGACAAGCCCTTGTTACAACATCCGTCTACTGTCTCCAAAAAGCCCAATACAAAACCCACACATTATATCACCTAATGATCTACCGACAGATGAGTTTAACCAACATTATACCAGGAAGCTATTACCACGGATACTTCAATCACATAGCTGAAAATATGGAGAAAAGACAGGTAAAAAAAAAATCATCTTAACTTGTAGTAGTCTTTTTGCTTTTTTTAAAATTTCTATAAAATACACTAATATCCCAAAATAAAGAATATTATGACACATTGGTGTCAACTCACACACAAGAAAGCTGATGTCAGCTTTTCTCTAACTAAAGTTCATTTCACCAAACCTTTATATATTACATGAATATCCAAGTAAAGTATTTCTTTAAAAAAAAAAATTCAACACAATGGAACATAATATACAGTGTTTTTATATATATATAAAAAATCGGTTAACAGGAATGATTCCATTTCTAACCACATTACGGATCTTTTTAAGACAATGGGATCTCTTTCCATTCCGTGATTCTTCAGTTCATGTTAATATTTCCCAGCTACTTTTATCTTAAAGTTAAAAAAAAAAACAAAAAACAAAAAAGGAAAAGGTTGGTTGGCCGTTGACTTCCTTACCATCTTACCCAGAAGAGAACTGTAGAACAAGGCCATTCACCTCTGGCTGTCTTTCCTCTATCTGTTCTCAGGACTAGCCAGACCCACAGCTGGGGTGAAACTGGAAGAGGGCATCACAGGGTGGATATAAAAAGATGGGCTCAGCCGGACCCCGCCACAATTGTAAGGTGTGGGCACACCCACTCCCAGCAAGCCTTGAAAGAGCTTCAACACAAGTCACAGGGGCAAGCGGTCTCCTGGATACGCTCGCCCTCCACATCGGTCCGCTGGGAGGACACACGTGGGCGAGCATTTTAACGAACTACCGGTGTGCTGGCCAATGTGTGCCCTTCCCCCGGAAGGGGAGCAAACACCCTAAAGACTTCTCGGTCAGACGTGGTGGTGGTGGGTGGGGCAGGGAAGAGACGGCCGTGTATGCTAAACCTCCTGTGTGGGTCAGTTCTGAGCGGGAAAACTGCTATGAAATACACACACCATGCACAGTCCACACCACTTTGGGAATCCCGCGACACATGCAAGGTGGCGGAGACATCACGATGGATGGGTGGAAAGGTTTCACAGTGTTTCTGACGGCCTTCGACTTTAACACGAGCGCATCTCTTCCCACCGCTGTCTCACAAACTTTGGCTGCGACTCGGGGCATGCAGATCACTAGGGGGAGAAAATGGGAACTACGCTTCAGAGCCATTCGCACACAGCGACTACCAACCACTCAGTTTCTCTTCCTTCCCCACGCGCTGCTGCTACGGCTGGCAGGCAGGCAGGCAGGTAGGCAGGCGCGGGTTTTCAGTCCAGGCTTGTGCTTCAGTTTACATCCTACTTACCCACTTGGTTTCAGGGAAACGAAAAACCCACAACACGAGATCGAGGATTAGGTCTTCAGGTTGATTTCTGATCAGAGCAGACAGATGGGGACCTACCAGCTCCTCTACCTGGAGTCTGCTGTCTCCCCTCCCCAGGTCCTTCCTGGTACTGATTCAGCTGTCTGTTTGGAAAACTGGCATTTTTTTTTTTTTTTTCTAAACGGGAGCCGAATATAACGGCAGGGAGGAGGGCAGCAGGCAGGGGAGGGGAGATGCAGTCCGTGTCAAAAAGAATCTCTTGCTCTCAACAGACAGGAGAGAACCCAGCTTCTCCTTAACGGGTCATTTCATAAATTAACATTTTCTAAAAACCATAACCCAAAGAATTTGCTATTACAAGAAAGTTCAAGTTTTTTTTTTTTTAAAAAAGCAAATAAATTAGTTAAGCCTTGTAAACAATTGTCCATTTTAGCTATACATCTTTAAAAAAAAAAAAAAAAAGACATTTATCTGTATAGTCCATTAGACAGTACAAGGCACACTTTACACATCAGAACCCAGAGGGGCGGAACCCACACAGGGGCGGCCGGCCGCCTTCACTCTGCCCCTGGGGTGACCAGGCGGGGGCTCTGGAGTCAGGTGCCTGTCTTCTGCTCGGTGCTTGAAGATCTGCAAGTCCACAGATGTGCTCTTGCTGCGAAACCGCTTTGTGCTCTACCGCCATGCGATGCGACGCGAAGCTTCCTCCGTGTTCAGTCTCCTCAGATGTTTTCCACGAAGCTCCCTGGGAAAAGGCCAGTCTTCCCGTTCCTCTGTAACGTGCCTTTGAACCAGCCGTCCTCTCGTTTCTTGTGAACGAACACAATATCTCCTTCTTTGAGTTCAAGTTCGGCCTCACTCTGCGGAGGATAGGAAACCACCACCCTGTGCCTGTAAGACAGAAGCAGGCTATTCAGTTCAGCAATAAAAAATAATAAAATGGTCTGCAAGGTGCCTCGACACAAATAGAATTTACATAGCCATTTACGAGGGGTTGTACAACTCAAAATCCAGTGGTTCTGTTCGGCAGGCTCAGCGTGAACGAAGACGGAGTCTGGGTCTTCGTTTTCATCCACTACTGATGGCCAAGCTGGTGTGCCCGAGTGACCTCCACAGGGAGGGACATTTTTTGTCTGTGTTCAGTGTTTGTATTTTGGCTATACTTAAGGATATGTTTTGTACGGATTCTTTTTTTTTTTTTTTTAAAGATTTATTTATTATCATATGTAAGTACACTGTAGCTGTCTTCGGACACACCAGAAGAGGGTGTCAGATCTCATTACAGATGGTTGGGAGCCACCATGTGGTTGCTGGGATTTGAACTCAGGACCTTCTGAAGAACAGTCAGTGCTCTTAACTGCTGAGCCATCTCTCCAGCCCCTTGTACGGATTCTTAACAGGGGAGCCATTTCTGTCCTACCCTCCACTCTGGGGAGAGACAAGGAGATTTGATTCCTGAGACAGGGGCAAGGAGCCAAGCGAGCTAAGGCTTCCTTCCCGCAGGCTGTGTGGGCTCTGCCCTGCCTGGGTCCTAGGAGCTCCGGGGGCAGATCTAGAGGACTGTCTTCAGTATCCCTTACACTGGGTTTGACATCCGGGAGGCAGTGGTTTTGAGGAAGTTTGCCTGCCTTTACATAGGCAAGAGGTCCCAAGGTCTATGCAGAAACGCGAGAACCGTGGGCTCCAATCTGCCTTCATTCCCATCTCTATGTGTCCTTATGTGCACTGGCTTGCCCTTAGTTCTCCGGGCAGACGTGGGTGGGAAGAAGGGCAGCTAGTACCTAACTGCCCCGCAGCCTTGGGGATGGCCATCACCTAACCCCCTGCCCCTATGCCTTGGTCTCTAAGGCAGGGTTATGATTGGCAGCTGAGGAAGCCAGGCCGTGGTGACTTATTCTGGCTCGCTCCACCCAGTCTTTTCTCGACCAGACATTATCCCTCTCTGTCCTCCGCCCTGCTCTTCCCAGTCAAAGTGGTGGCTGTTGGAGGCGTTTGGTATTCAGCCTCCAGCTCTCCCTGCTCCTGTCAGTCTCACGCGTCTTCTACAGCGCCCTGTGTGATAAGGAACGATTACAAAAGTGACTGTGACTTCCGAGGTCAGGAGACGGAGGACCGGGACAATCAGCCGGCGTGAGCGAGGCCACTGGGCACCCCTAATCAGGCGCCATGTGAGGGCCTGAAGCGCCTTTCCAAAACCAGTCAACAGTGGCGTGAAGCAGCCGCTGTAAAACCGGGCTCTCTAGCCCCGGTCTAGCTAAGTCTGTATGGCCTTGTTCTCTCTCCAATCCCCATTCCGTCAAAACCCAGAATCCACCACATTAGCAAAGACCACAGCAAGTGAGCTCGTTTTTTCACAAAAGCTAAGTAGCTGTCCAACAATCACTCTAAGGGCACAGGTACCAATATACCCTCCAAGGTCTGCAGCGAAAACACAGCGCTGGGTCGGCTTAGCCTTCCCGGGAAGGGTTCAGCCAACTCAGACACGAGAGTTTACAGACGAGGTCAGTCCAGTGCAGAGCAGGGAGGAGAGGCGAGGCACTGTGGGTGGAGGGGAACTGACCCAGTCTTGACGTCACTCAGAGGATCTTTTGAGCCAGCCAACGCTGCCTCAGTCTCCTCATCTGGACAATGGGACTCCTATGAGTTCGACAATCTATTTCGTACGTAGCATAACGAGGTCCGAAGAGTGACATTCTTGGTACAGTGACACGTGTAGTTCAACCCCAGAAAGTCAGCCACTTCACACATGGGGCTTCCTTGAGCACGCGGGGCGGGGGGGGGTGTCTGGTGTTTCGGGGAGGGGGATTTTAAGACGTGGGTCAGTCAATAACTAACAGATGGACTCAGGCCACAAGCTAGAGAACATCTGATACCGGGGGTTCCCACACTGCAGAATGACACAGAGCTTTGGAATCCTTTCACTGACATCTTTAAAAGCAAACCAACAACTTCATCGCACGGTGATCTCACAGAGGAACCCAGACGTACTTTCTCAGGTCTGATGCCAACAGGGCAAAAAAGTGCACATAAAAAGCAATGATGTAGTTGTCATTTGGGGCGAGTTAAAATTTAAGCGAAGCTTTGCAGTTCCGGAGGGAAACGTACCGCGGCCTGAAAGCGCATGCCGTGTGGGATGTGCATGCCGTGTGGGATCTCTCACGAGATGCGTCGCGGGCTGGCAGCCTGCAAGCTGCTTGAAGGTAAAATGGAACATGACTAGCTTAGAACACTTGGAGGGAATTAGATTAATATTTGCATTTTATAAAAAATAATGCACTAAACCAATTTTGTCAGGAAAATCCCGGACTGGAATGGCTGCCGGGCTGAGAACATCATCTTCCTGCCAAGTTCCCAGTGGGAGCAAATTTTCATTGCTAAGTTATAGACCTGGGGGGGGGAGTGGTGGAGTGAGAAACTGTGTGCAGAATGGAAACTGTGACGTGACGAGCGTCATGTGAGGACTGCCAGGTGCCGATGAGAGAGAGAGAGAGAGAGAGAGAGAGAGAGAGAGAGAGAGAGAGAGGTCCAGCTCAGCCTCTGCCTGTGAGCCTTACGGAGTGGTTTGCACTGAGGCTCGGTCACACGCCTCCCCCCACCCCCCATGCTGGCAGGACCGCGCAGCGAACCCAGGCACCCCTGCTCTGCCAAGCGGAGTGTTTACAGAGATCCACAGACAGATGCCAAGCCACAGCTGCGAAAGGCCCTCGCACCTGCCGCCCAGCCCTCTGCCTCACTGGCTGGCTCGCCCTTGTGTGGAGAGGGCTCCTGGGCACTTCTGAACAGCTAGAACCTGCGCTATCCACCTTCTGCAGACCCTCCATGGCACCTGCTGAGCCGCCTCCGGAAAGCTGCACCCCCATTGGTCCCCTCCGCTGTCATCTGGTCGACGGACTCTCTAAGCCCCACCTCCTTCTTGCATGATCCTGTCCTCCCCAATCCATTCCATGCGCAACTCAAATATTTATATTAAGTAATGCCACCTGTAGGTACCCATTGTGGAAAACCATTAGCGGGCTCTCAGTGTCTGGGAGGTTAATCCTCACACTGCTACACAAAGCTCTCAAGGAGCTGGTCCTAATCCTTCCTGCTTTATAGCTGTAGCAACATCACCCCCCCAAAGGTCCCGAACACCCCGCCCCCGCCACCAGCATGCCTATGGCTCTTCTAACATAGCCCCGCCCCTCCTCCTCCACGTACTGACCCGGGCAGCCCCTTGCATGGGGAATCTCTCACAATCTCTCTGCCCATCCACGCCCTAGCAATCTCTCAAGACCTGGCTCAAACTCTCCCCGGTGGAGCCTCCAGCCCCAAAGCTGGAAGTAATTTCACGCTCGCCTGAGCCCCAGAGGGCTGCGTGTGTAGTTCTCACGACACTTAGCACAGTCCATACTGTAGTTTTGCCATCTGGGTTCCTCTCTCGTTTATTTTCGACTCCTGGATAATGCTGAATTCACTCTCTCCGCCTCATGTGACCAAAGGCAGAAGATACGATGATTCTTATTAGGCGCATTGAATAAGTGAGAGATCTGACCACTCAGTAAGCATTTAAAAAAGTGTAATGTTCTTTAAAAAAAAAATAAAGGAAGTTCAAAAAAAAAAAACCCACTGAAATTCTAATACTTGCTACAACATGGAGGGATCTTGAAAGCATTATGCTAAGAGAAGAAAGCACAGACGGGAAAAGGAAAGGTGTTCGGGGACTCCACAGATACGGAACCATCATGCAGAGAAAAGAGAACAGTCTTGGGGCTACGGGAAGAAACGCAGTCTTACTGTGAGACGCAGAAGACTTTCTAGAGGCGGACGGCGACACACGGTTATCGTAAAGGCGCCCAGCACCAGGGGATTGTACCTTTGAATAGGGGCAAATTTTAACTAGGTTTTGGTTTTCCTTTTATTGAAGAGATTGCATTCTCACACCATCTACCCTGAGTCTAGCTCCCCTCCTCCGCGAGTCCAGCTCCTCCTCATCCCAGCTGTCCCCTCTCCGCCTCTCCTCAGGAAAGGCTTCTGAGGGCTCATAGTGAAATATAACAAAATAAAACACGGTTAAGATAAGACAAGAACTATAATATGGGAGTTGGAGAAGACGAATGAAAAGACGGAAAGGGTTCCAAGAGAAGGCACAAAAATCAGAGCCCCACTGGTTTGCACACTCAGGAATCCTATCAAAAACAAACAAAAACAAACAAACAAAAACAAACAAACAAAAAAACCATTAAACTGTGTGGGGCTGGAGAAATGGCTCAGCAGTTGAGAGCACTGACTACTCTCCCAGAGGTCCTGAGTTCAATTCCCAGCAACCACATGGTGGCTCCCAATCATCTGTAATGGGATCCGATGTCCTCTTCTAGTGTGTCTGAAGACAGCTACAGTGTACTCATATACATAAATCTTTTTAAAAAACAAAAACAAAAATACCCCTTAAAACCTTTAAACTGGAAATCGGAAAACACACGCAGAGGGCCTGGAACAGCCCATGCAGGCCTGTGCCCGCCGCCTCGGTCGCCATGAACTGAGCTTGCCCAGGAAGCTTTCGAGGGCCTGGCTCTCCTGGTGTCCCCACCCCCTCTGGCTCTCACGCTCCTTCTGCTTCCTTTTCTGCAGGGTTCCCTGAGCCCTGGGGGGAGGGATTTGATGGTGACACCCCAGTCAGGACGGAGTGTTCTAGGACCTCTCACGCTCTGCATAATATTTGCCTGTGGGTTAACTATATTTAAACAACTGAAAAATGAGATGACTCAATAACTAAAAATAATGGAAATATTACTAAAACAGGAGAGACGGAGAGTGACCGAGAAGACGCAGGAGATCAGGGGAAGGGTGTATGGGGAGGGGGGAAGGAGGGGAAGGAAGGGGAGGGAGGAGAGAAGGGCTGACTTGCCTTCTGGTTGTTTGAGAGTGTGTTGGCCCCTTTGAACAGAGGTTCTAAATGGGCTTCTACCTCTAGGTTGACTGCGACAGGCACAAGATGAAGCTGGAGAAAGAGCTTCCCACGGTGGGGTGAAGAAGGCACCCACAGACGCGCCAGCCTGCCAGAGTGGGTCACGGGCATGCTGACTCCCATCTGGGCAGGCTCTGGCAATCTTCTGACACTATAAAGTTTTTGATTTCTTTCTTTCTTTTTTTTTTTTTTTACCCCCGGACTTGATTGGTTGTCACTTCCGATCTCCCTGTGACTCTGAGAAACTCTCTCTTAACCTGGTCCCAGTGACTAAGCGTTTCCCTGCGTCCTGTCAGCTACCACAGCAGTCTAACATCCAATCAAGTATTTTACTGGCAAAACCATCCTAGCTGGCTCTGTATCGTGTGCAAAGTCCACATAAATCATGCCCATTGCTTCCCTCAGTGGATTCACTGTCACGGACTCAAAGAAATTAATCAGGCTGTTTAATCCTGGCTGCCTTTCTGCAAACCGACCACTATCCAACTGGCATGTTTCTGAGTAGGCTAGCCTAGTCCCTGATCAGAGACCACGGTTCTTTTCCATTGTAGGCTATGTGCCTATTGCTTTAATCCCTACACTTAAAAATACACACAGGTAAAGGTGACTTGCGATGCTTTCCTAAGGCACGTGCGCACACATGTGTGCATGTGTGCATGTGTGCACGTGTGCATGTGTGCACATGTGCATGAAAACTGTCAAACACTCTTTCATTTTCCATCTCGCCTGAATCCGCGTCTTCCTGCCTCCACCTTGCAATCTCCTAATTATTTGTCCTCCGTCCTTCAAAAATAGAGTCTAACAATATTTCTTCTATTATTTCCGCCGTCATCAATTAGACAGCCTCTGCCCCCAGGATGCGGGGCTTCATTCTTGCTTGTTTTCTGCAGCCGCCTCTCCCACAGACAACAAAACAACCCCTTTGTTCCGCAGGAGACTCTCTCTCAGCTGACACCAAGACCCGTCAACACGCGTCAAGGCTCATCCATCCTCATTAGGAGACTGCGCCTCCCCACGTCACGGGACTGCTCCTTTCCACCGACAGCACTTTTTTTTTTAACCCTTAGCCCCGCCCCCGCCTTCTGCTGGTGGGACAGGGGACTCTGCCCTTGTCCCTGTGCCCCTCTGCAGATGGACGTGTGCTCATTCTGTCTTAGCACCGCAACACCGAAACATTCACTTAGCTCCGAAATATGTTTTCATGAAAATCTCTCAAAAGCCCCATAGAAAGAATTGACCAGGGGGGCTGCAGTGCAGCCTGTGCGTGAAGGGACTCAGCCCTTCAAGTGCCTTCCGAACCACACTTCCTCCCACCGAGGCTCTAAGTGCTTCTCCTTGTGTCGGAGGTTTTGAAATATGCAGGCAGGTAATCCCTAAATGACATGCTTGCTAGCGCTCTATTAACCAAAACCCTTCATCCCCGGGGGGATACTGGATGGCTTTCCTACACCAGCTCCCCATTGTTTTTTACAGTCAGGTGGACTTAAACATCCAAGTTAAATAAATACCATTACCATCGCCGTGTGAAGGCAAAGGCTGAGGGGAGTTGCTGGCTATTACATTTAATATTCCATTGAGCGTATGGATTATAAAAATATAAAGCTGGGCTGAAATCTTTTCTAGGACCCCCTTCCCTCTCCTAAAAACTGAAATGGCCGTATAAAAACCTGCCAGAGATTCCGACAGCGCCCGCGTCCATCTGTCCCGTCATTAAGTTCTTCATGTTCCCTATCTGATATGCCTCTCTCGTCCCCCCACCCCCACCCCCCCCAAAAGAAAAAAACCCGCCAGCCATCACCTGTCTGGTGAGTAGCTCTCCTTTCAGATGGCCTGAAAGGCAGAGCCTGCTGTCAGAAAGAGCCTTTTAAGAGCAAAGAAAGGGAATGCAGAAGCCACCGAGATCAAGGACATCTGGCGATTGAAAAGGAATGCAGAATGGGGGTGTCGGGGGAGGCAGCAGGGCCTAGCCAAGGCCCGGGGAGAGTGTGGGTAAAGTGAACCCTCCTTCCAAACAGTCAGAGTCCACAAAGGCCTGGGGGTGGGGGCAGCGACAGCGGCTGGCAGTAGAGCTCCTCAGGGCACGAGGGGGAAATTGCAGATCAATGCCTGGAGGGAGACAGCTAGCCTTTGTGACTGAGCATACGTACACAGTAACTGGACTAGCTCCAGGGACAGGAGGCATTGTCCCTGGAAAGCAGCACTGGAACTCTGCGGGAGAAAGGCTGACTCCAGAATCAAAGCGTGAGTGAAGCCAGGACTCGGTTTCAAAGCTTTACTTGAGAGCACAATGGAAGAGGAGAAACACAGAAGAAATCTGTGTGCAGGGAGGGAACATTTTTAGGGTAATGTGTCATTTCAAAACTGGCTGTATGTATATCGGTCAGATCTACACTCCAGAAAAACTTAGCTCTTTATGAAAATGTAAAGTATACTCATAAACATAGGTTGCTTGAGGTTTACTCTCCACTTTGATAGTTTACTTTTAATTGAAAATGTGCCACAAAATCATGAGGCTTCGATACAAATGTTTATATAGTTCCATTTGAAATACAAAGGAAAAGTGAATTTAAGTGATTTTGTTGTTGTTGTTATGATTATTTAAGAGTTGTGTGAGACCGTGTATGGATGTTGTGCTGGCTGGTTTTGTGTGTCAACTTGACACAGGCTGGAGTTATCACAGAGAAAGGAGCTTCAGTTGGGGAAGTGCCTCCATGAGATCCAGCTGTGGGGCATTTTCTCAATTAGTGATCAAGTGGGGGGGGGGGGAGGGCCCCTTGTGGGTGGTGCCATCCCTGGGCTGGTATTCTTGGATTCTATAAGAAAGCAAGCTGAGCAAGCCAGGGGGAGCAAGCCAGTAAGGAACATCCCTCCATGGCCTCTGCATCAGCTCCTGCTTCCTGACCTGCTTGAGTTCCAGTCCTGACTTCCTTTGGTGATGAAGGCTGTGTGGAAGTGTAAGCAGAATAAACCCTTTCCTCCCCAACTTGCTTCTTGGTCATGATGTTTGTGGAGGAATAGAAGCCCTGACCAAGACAGATGTGTGCACATGAACGCAGGTAACAAAAGAGGCCAGAGGGCAGCGATTGCCCTGTGACTGGGGACTCAACTTGGGGTCTCTGCAAGAACAGTGCATGCGTTTAACTGCTGAGTCATCTCTCCAGCCTAAACCATTTTAAATGACCATTTCCTAGCAAAGTCACGAGTCAGGCATGGTGGCACACAGCAGGAGCGCTAGCCACTCGGCCGGCTGAGGTGGATGGCCTCTGCCTGAATTCAGGAGTTTGAGTCCAGCCAGGGCAACATGAGGACACTACCACTGTCACCAGCTCAACCAGAGAGAGAGACTGCCAACCAAAGGGACAGACTGGAGGTTGGTTTATCTTCTCAAATTCAAGTCTAGAGAGAACAGCGTGTACAGAAACAGCAAAGCAGGTGAGGCTTACATGTTTACGTTAGACGGAAAACAGAACAGAAATGGGAACGTACTGCATGCTGCTTCCTCCGGGAATGAGTAGCAGTGAACTTTCCCGTTTTCATCCTGGTAGATACGCGTCTTATTAAGTATGTTTTCTCCCCTAACACAACCCCAGACCCCCACGACTGCATGACACAGAACCCTTACTTGTAAGCACCGTTCAAAGCCAAAATTCGCTCTAAGAATGCTCATCATCCTGCGTATACGGACCAAGAGAGTCGTCAGAACCTATGCCGTGTTCTTCTGCCTCAGGAGGCAGGAAAAAAAAAAAAAAAAAAAACAAACATCTCTCTGGGTGGGTGCTTTACCTCCAGAAGGTAATAGTGTAAACTCATAGAAGACAAAGGATTCCAGTAGCTGTCAACCTTTGGGACCCTACCCCTTGTCAACTGATTCATACAGTAGCGAAATTACAGTTATGAAGTGGTAACAGCACTTTCTGGTTGGGGGTCACCACAGCATGAGGAACTGTATTAAAGGGTCCCAGCATTAAGAAGGCTGAGAACCACTGGCTTAGAAACTTAAGAGATTGGCAGACACCATGTGGCTATGAATTAAGTGTCAAATAAGGGAAAACAGTGGTGTGTGTGGGTAAGTTAACAAACAGAACAAAGAAAGCCTGAGCTATTTTGTCATTTACCGATCAGGCTGGAAATTTGACGATGCCGTAGAAAAGGATCTTCTAGATCAGAACACACGTTCTAGCCTTCAGTTTGCTGTTTACGCCTTAAGCTCTGTCTGAGACTCACCTCTCACACACAACAGGCCTGGCCTCGTTCATGACGGGACCCAGGGAGGAGCAGGCTTGGCGCGGCGGTGGGACGATGGGCACTGCGGAGTCCAGGGAGCTCGTCTTGCGGTGGAAAGCGTCCTGGGCTAAGGCTGCTGCCGTCCCAGCGGCCACTGGACCATCCCCTTCTGTGGGGCAGGACCCCACTCTGCCGTGGCCGCCCCCTAGCGGCAACTCGGGACCCACTGCTCCCTGCAGGGGAATCTCCCCTGCCCCCAGCTCCACATCCAGGGTCGGTGATGCCGGAGGGGAAACTCGGGGCTTGCGCTTGGTGGAGGCACCAGAAAGCAGCTTCAGAAGGCCCTTTTTTTCTTTCTGGAAAACAAACAAACAAACATGGATATTAGTTGGAGATCGGCAGCCGTGTTGCTCCTATAATCTCCAGGGCACTCTAATAATGCACTTTCTGATTGCATCATGGTCCGCCATTCCCTTCTGGGTAGCCTTCGCGGGATGGTTAACCTGACCTTTGGCTTAATGCTTCTCCCTTTCTTGTCTGCCTGCTTCTGTTTGTGTTGGAAATTCTCTCGTTCCTTACTATCTTCCACTGGGGCGGCAAGATGAACAGATTAAAAAGATGTAAAACAAAAAAAAATTTTTTTTTAAAAAGAATCAGTTTGTATTTTACTTTGATAGAAGTACAAGTAGCCAGTGAGATGGCTCAGGGGGTAAAGAGGCTTGGTCCCAAGTTGGCAGACCGGAAGTCAATCCTCACACTCTGTGTGGCAGAAAGAGAACCAAGAACAATGAGCTGTCCCCTGACATCCACACGGGCACTACATCACATGTGCACAAAACTCAATCAATAGAATAATAAAAGCACAAATAGATACTGAAGAATAAGGTGGAGATTTCGGATTGTGGGTTTGATTTCTGCAAATACTGCCTGTCCTCTGATTACTGCTAGGGCAGTCAATTGTGTACTGTGTTAAATGCAAGCCTGGTAATACTTGACTCCGTGTCAACACGCAGGAACCTTATCTTTCTCAGGGAAGATGCCCCGATCGGAGTCAAGGGCTAGAGCACTTCTTACATGTCACCGCCTCGATTACATTTAACCAGACACAGTGACAGGAGCCAAACCATTCCTACTGTGAAAGCAGCTCCTGATTGCAAACCCTGAGACAACGCCACAAGAGTCTAAGGAGAGCTTCAGTGCAGGAGCATCTTCATGTCTTCCTCCTCTCTCTCTCTCTCTCTCTCTCTCTCTCTCTCTCTCTCTTTCTCTCTCTCTCTCTCTGTCTCTCTCCCTCCCTCCCTCTCTCTTTCTTCCCTTTCTTTCTTTAACCAAATGTACAAATAAGAGTCCTCCCCCCTTCACCCCAACACCACCTCACGCTCCAAAAAAAAAAAAAATGATAACCTGAATTTGTCTCTTTTGACACTTTCCTTTTTTTGCTCTAAAAGAAAAAAAAAGCCAGCTGTTGCCCTTTAGTCTATTCTCAAAACCTGCCACGATCTTTCCCAGTCACCAGGCTTAGCACTGTCATCGTCAAATCTCTGAAATCATCTCACTCAGACGTCAGTGATGGATTGAATCAAGTCCTCTGAATGGAAACGCTGGACACCCTTCACAGAGATGTGTTTCTTTAGGGTTAAAGTCCGTTAAGAGGCACGCAGAGGGAGGGCCCCCGAAGCAGACAGAGCACAGGGGAATTCTTCTTCGTAATGTGAGTTAGTCTGACCCAGTAAAAATCCCCCTGGGGAACGAAGGTCTATCTACAATAATAACACAACTCCACTAGAGATAGAACGGCATCAAACAGGAGGAGCCTAGAGCAGTCATTTATCTGACGGGGACCACGGATCCCTGAGACACCGCACAGTCTCCATTTATAAACACTGCTCAGAGTGTGTGGGGCTCTGTGGGCTGGAAATAGGAAAAACAAAGTGGGGGTGGGTGGCTGCTAGGGTCACCTCGTGGCCTTCTCAAGATAGGCAACAGAGAAGCAGAGCCCAAGCCTCTTCTTAACCCATGGGGGTGGGGGTGGGGCATAGGGATGGTAGGGGTGGGGTGGGGTGGGGACCTCAGCTCATCTTGCTGCGTTTTTCTTCTCTCTCTTAATCTGATGTTGCATTGCCTGAAAGTCAACAGTGCACATTGCAACAAAGGACTCTACAGACTCAGACTACCAGTCCTTGGGTGTAATGACAGGACTGTGTTCACCTCTGTATCTCCTTAATTGCCTGCGGCAGGGTAGGGCACTACTGAACCGGGGAGGCCCATGAAAATACTTCAAGGGAGTAATATAAAGGGAGGACTGGATAGTAGTCACTGAGCACCCGGAAGGGATGTTTTGGGTTTCCCGAATCCAGAGGGAATAAAACCGTGGTCGGTGCCGCAGCCTGATCTCCGGTTCTGTGGCTACACTTCTCTTGCGGGGCGTCTGTGCTGGGAAAGAGCGGGCTGTCTGATAGCTCCCACCTCTGAGGCTGCCAGGTGCGGCGATTTCTGTCATGATATGAGAGATCACAGTCTAATCCCCGGAGCCCAGGGATTGGCTGAGAACATCAAGTCCGTTGATAAATTACAACCTCAGCAAGCCACAGCTGAAGATGCTGTTTAAAAGCTCAGATCTGGGCACTCCAAAGAGTATCAGATAAGTGACTCTGGTGCTCAGGGAGCAGCTTCTAAAGTGATTAAGAAGAAAGATGACTTGGTTCATTGAAAATGATTAAACACATTAAACACAACTTGCTTTAATGACTTCTAGGGGATATGTTATCATCATCAGGCAGTGCTGACTGCCCACGGAGCAGAAGGCGGACGATTAGGCATCATGGTGGGGTGCAGAAGGTTGGGGGTAGAGATGTCAACACGCAAAAGATGAAGCACTAGTTGCAAGGAACTGTGCTATTTATAATGTATTCTGATGCTTTCTCTATTAGAAGAACAACGTGCCGCTTGAGAGAGATAATTTTGCAAGTTCAGACACTTACTATCTAAGGACACCTTTGCTGATTTCAAAAAAATCCAACAGCAGAAATGAAAAACACGAAAGGATTAATCGTCTACACGTGGGTAAAGTGTTTTAGAAAAAGCAATGCTAGCGTATATACAAATGGAGCCTATCTCTCACCAGGCACCTCCGTAGCTCATCTCCGTGGGTGTTCTGTTCCTAGGTGAAATGATGTTTTTAGAATCACTTCAGATTTGATGATTTAAAACTATCACAGGGCGGTGGTGGTGCACGCCTTTAATCCCAGCACTTGGGAGGCAGAGGCAGGCGGATTTCTGAGTTCGAGGCCAGCCTGGTCTACAGAGTGAGTTCCAGGACAGCCAGGGCTATACAGAGAAACCCTGTCTCGAAAAACCAAAACAAAAAACAGAAAACAAAAAACAAAACAAAAAACTATCACAGGGCGGTGGTGGGGCATGCCTTTAATCCCAGCACTTGGGAAGCAGAGACAGGCAGATCTCTGAGTTCAAGGCCAGCCTGAGATATGGAGCAAGTTCTAGCATAGGTAAGGCTACTTAGAGAAACACTGTCTCAACAAAACAAAACAAAACAAAACAAAACAACACAACCAAACCAACCAACCAAACAATAAATACTATCCAGTTAAAAAAAAGTATCTGGATTAAAAAAAAACCTACCACAGTTACTTTTATATGTGCAATGTTTTCTAGTTGGATTTGGTAATGCACTCCTATAATCCCATCTACTTGGGAGACTGACCCAAGTAGATCCTAAGGAGGTTACAGGCCTGTTCCAATTTAGCCTCAAAACAAAAAAAACTGACTGACTGACTTATGGGGAAACAGCTGAGTCAGCAAAGTGCTGGCCACACAGGCATGAGCATCTATCCTGAGTGCAGCCCTTAGAACTTCCAGAACAACTCGAGCCCAAAAGCCTGGGAAGGCGAAGGCAGCTGGATCTCCAAAGCTTCAGGGCCAACCTAGCCTGTCAGCAGACGTCTGTGCCCAGCAGTGATCACGTCTCCAAAGCAAGGCTCCTGGACACTGGCTCTCAGCCTTCCCAATGCTGTGACCTCTTAATACAGTTCCTCATGCTGTGGTGACCCCTAACCATAAAGTTATTTCACTGCTACCTCATAACTGTAACTTTGCTGCTATTATGATTCATAAATGTAAATATCTGATACGCAAGCTATCTGATATGTGACCCGTGCAAAAAAGGCTTTCTGACCCCCAAGAGGGTCGAGACCCACAGGTTAAGAACAACTGTTCTTGCCAGGCGGTGGTGGCGCACGCCTGTAATCCCAGCACTTGGGAGGCAGAGGCAGGCGGATTTCTGAGTTCGAGGCCAGCCTGGTCTACAGAGTGAGTTCCAGGATAGCCAGGACTACACAGAGAAACCCTGTCTCAAAAAAACAAAACAAACAAACAAAAAAGAACAACTGTTCTTAAGAAACAGCATTGGAGACTGATGCCGTGGCCTCTACCTGTGTACACACACACACACACACACACACGCACGCACGCACGCGCACGCACGCACGCACGCACGCACGCACGCACGCACGCACACACACACATGCACGCACACACATGCATTCACTCACTCATGCATGCACAGAGCATAGTGAACAAAAACAAGCTTAGAACACAATAGAGCACTTTCCTGACATGTGTCAAGTGCTGGGCCTAATCGCTCATTCATTCATTCATTCATTCATTCATTCATTATTTTTAAGGTACATGGAGACATTAGCAAGAGTCTTCTTGGGCCCGCAGGTCCAGTTTATATACTAGTTTTCTAATATGCTAGAGTCATTGTCCTTACATAGGAGTCTCAAAAATATCAAGTCATGTGGTTAAAAGTAATCACTCATACTTTGAGCTAATTTTTCTGAGGATCCAACGTGAAGCCGGCTGAGCTCTGGAATCTGAGGTGTCTAGGACAGTTTGTATTTAACAGCAGCAACGGGCGTGGCTGTATCACAGGTCCTCTGCCCAAGAACCAAGCAGGGGAAGGCATGAGGGCTGGGGCCGGAAAGGGTTCTTGAAGGAAGCTTCCTGAAATTCTAGACGATTAAAACACCACCTGTTTCAAGAGTCTTGTTAAGCGGTATCAGGAGGATTTCCATATTTAGTCTTCACAGCAACCCGATGAGGTAGGAATTAATTATTCCTGTAGCCTGAGGCTCTGAAAGCTTCCCTGAAATCACCATGCAAGCACGGGGGTGGAAAAGAGATTCTATTCTGCAGAACGGTAAGAGCAGACACAGCTCCCCCTCTGTCTGTCTGTCTGTCTGTCTGTCTGTCTGTCTTTTTTCTCTGTCTCCCTCTCCTCACTCGACACCCCCTTTCTTTCCCACATCTTCTGGCTGAAGTCTATGCAGACAAGCCTCCTGACGACCAGGTCTGGATCCCAGCTATCAGCAAGAGCAGAGACCGTGAATGCGGCCATTTAGAGATTTCCCCAAGAACATTTCCCAACAGAGCATGCAGATGAGCTTGGTTTGGACAGTAAAATGAAGCTAGAAGGGGGTGGGGGGGGTGGCGATCATCTGAGCAAAGAAATAACCAGGAAAAAAGCCAGGGTAGAGGCCAGAGAAGGCAAAAGAGACGGGCTCCTTTACATGAGGATTACAGGAGAGGCCTTCAAACATAAGTCTGCATCAAGAAGCCTCAAGTCTCAGTAAGGTAGACAACCACCAGGAACCAGGGGGCTTGGAGCTGAGGCACTAAATGGAGTCTGTGAGCCCACTCCTAGAAGGGTCCAGACACTGGAGATACTGCTCGGTGGCTGAGAGGTCTTGCTGTGCGGGCCCTGAGTTTGAACCCCCAGCTCCCAGGCAGACAGCTGGGTCTGGCTGGACATACTGTCATCACTGGAGATCGAAGACAGCCGAAACCCAAGAAACGCCTTCAGACAGAGCTGTAAAGCTGATGACTATGGAGGAAATCAGGAATAACAATGACAGGGCCGGGATTTCAAATAGGCAATAACAGATAATATTTACAAGTACAGTTCGCAAGCTTATCGTCAAATAAAGTAAATATACCAAAGGCGGCTAGGTTAGCGTTTTTTGTTTTTTGTTTTTGTTTTTTTTTTGGCCCTGGGACAAAATACAGCTTCTCATTTCCCCGAGTCTCTGTGGGAGAGGACTCCCAGATGAATTACGAGTCAAAAGGATTGACCCAGTTAGGAGCGTGCAAGGAGACCTGGAAATACATCCAAGAGTTATTCACACAGTGGCATCCCAGTCACAGTCCACTAGCGATCTGGGTACGGAGAGCCATCCCCTCCAGGCAGCAGCTTGCCCCACACTGCCTGTGGATGTGGTGACACAGAGAGATGAGGGGAAGCCTGGCCAGAGGGTATCATACTACTCTACCCAGAGCTCGGCCCCAAAGGACCCACATGCCACCTCCATCCCACAGTTTCCCTCGGATTCCCTACAGTTGAAGCCACAGGCAGCAGAGGCAACTGCAGCTTTGTCTCTAATTCTGATCGACTGGGGACGGACCCTGTGACCGTCCTAACAATGGGGGTGGGGGTTAAGGAGAAACCAGACAGGAGAGATTCAGAAACTCTAAGAACTTAGAAGAAAGTGCTCCCCCCACCCCCAGAAGCTTGTGATAAAGTTTAAAAGAACCAATTTTTTTTTTAAGTTTAAAGAAAGCATATGCCTCGCCTCCAGTTCAAAGCGGGTGCATATTGGATTGGAGGACCCTCAGAATGAAATCCTACAATTGCAAATTATCCTGCAGATGATGAAAAACCGGAAAGGTCTCTGAAGGACCTGGTGTGAGCCCCCCCCCCGAGGAGTGGGACAATGGGATCCATGTCTTAAAGGCTGCGTCCCCAAAGATCAAGGGAAAACTCTGCCACAAAGGACACAGCATGGCCCACCGCAACGCAAAAAGGCTAAAAAACCCGAATGAGCTTGAACCTCCCAAAATTCTAAGGAAGAAAAAAATATTAAAGGGCTACTTTACGGTTATATTTGAAACAAAAAGAACACAGACCTCCTGAGGGGACGAAAGCGAAGGGAAGAGCCAACCCTGACCCTGAGGAAGGGCCTCGATGAGGGCGGAGTCGCCGCCACACAGAGCAAGTTAACCCCGGAAGTGCAAACGAATGATTTCTGAGCAGTTTGGGCGAATCCGGAATCAGGGTCAACTCAATAGGGCGAAGAAATGTATGCTTAGCTACAATTTTCAAAAGAAGATGTGTTGCCAGAAGATGGGTTTTTTTTTTGGGGGGGGTGGCCTCTGTGGTTGCTGCATGACACCAGGGCAATTGGGTGTCCACCCCCCTCCCCTTGGGATTCTTACTTTCATTAGGAAAAGAATTTAAGCCGGGCGTGGTGGCGCACGCCTGTAATCCCAGCACTTGGGAGGCAGAGGCAGAGGCAGAGGCAGAGGCAGAGGCAGAGGCAGAGGCAGAGGCAGAGGCAGAGGCAGGCGGATGGATCTCTGAGTTCGAGGCCAGCCTGGTCTACAGAGTGAGTTCCAGGACAGCCAGGGCTACACAGAGAAACCCTGTCTCGAAAAACAAAAACAAAAACAAAAGGAAAAGAATTTAAGAAGTGACTTTAACAGAGGACTGAGGGCAACTATATTAGAGATGGAAAGAAAACACAGGCAGACCAGCGTTAGCCCCTCCCCTTCCCCCTTTCTTACCTACCCCCTACCCCCCACCCCACCCCTGTAGCTGCCTGGCAGGGAGACAGGGAAAAGCCACACCTCTGAGATTATCTGACACTCAGGTATGGTGGACAAGTAGCTCAAGCCAGGGAAGGAAGCGTTAGGGAAAAGTAAGAAAGCCGGATGGATCTTTGCCTACTTAGAAAGGAGAGACAGAAAAAACAAGGAGGAGAAGCTGGGCCTTTGAGGGTGGCAGACAGGGCGGCAGGCCCAGACTGTCCTAACCTCACTGCAGCCTACAGGAACCACGCTAGGAGGCAGGAATTCTGGGATGGAAAAGTAACAGCATCTCACTACAGGGATTATTATCTCATCTAACTCATTATCGTGACTTAGGGGGAACCCACCTTCCTAGGGCTGATCTCTTGACCCACCCAGTTAGAAAGTTAGGACTCCACAGAGATGGAAGATTCTGTTTCTTGACCAGAATAATAATAATAATAATAATAATAATAATAATAATAATTATTATTATTATTGTTATTATTATTGTTATTGTTAAAGTGGTCCTTTATAGCTGCTCTAAAGCAATTTGCAGACCATCTGGGAAATTCTTGGATGGCATTAAAGGAAGGTTTACAAGCACTTATGGGCAGAAATGACACTCTAAGGAGAGAAGCTTCCAGAAGACTTTACTACCAATAAATAACAGAAGTGTCGTGACAATGGTCGGATCTCGGTGTGGCACCTGGCCATATCTCCCTTGATATGATAAAGTAGGCCCAGCTATATACTTCAGCCCTAAGGACGTCTGTGCAAGCGATGGTGATCCCAGAATTACCGAATTAATAGCATCCAGAAGTGTCTACACTGCACCTGGGGCAGGTTTAAGGGGGGGGGGGAAATTTGAAATCTGTGATAAGAGGAATTCGCAAAAACCTAAGAGTTCTCAGTTCAGAACAGTTCTCAGTTCTGAAAACACTTTGGGAGACGTTCTGGGAGGCTCTTCAGATGAAGAGAGGACACAGAGAGACAGGCACAGCTCTCTGTACTTCCGCTCTTCGTACTGCTCTACGGACTTCCGATGCGTGAAGAACTGTCTGCAGAGGGAAGACGGTCATCCGAAGACACGGGACTTGGAATCGCCGCTATGTCCTAAAAGCGGACAGAGGCCATTTACAGATGGACCGTAAAGGGGGTGACAATGTCTTATACGAGTGGCTACCAAAATAAGTTACTTCAAACTTTGTGGGGATCCTAAAATCAAGATGTTGTAGGGAGACCTTCCGTATACGGACGCGGAGAGGGAAGAGCCTGGCTCTTGGCCTCTGCTTCTCGGCCTTCTGCATCCCATGGCTTGCGTCATATTTCTGCTGCCATTCGGCCTGCGACCTACCTATCTCTATCTCAAGTGCTCTGGCCTTCTTGTCCCCTTTCAGGAAGATTCCCATACTGCACACAGGGCCCACCCAAAAGGATAGGTCCTCATCTGCACAATCCTTTTTGCAAGTAAGGAAGCAGTAAGGGTGGGTCCTGGGACAGCAGGAGGACATCTTTAAGGACCCTTATATGGATGGCTCCCGACTGGCACCTGTCAGTGCATTCTCTTAACAGACTGAAGAGCCCTGTTCTAAGTGACCGAGGACACTGTGCCCAAGCCCGATCGTTTCAAACTCTTAGGATTATCCTTTGAAAACACAAAGTAGAGCTTGTCCATCTGAGGACTAGTTTTAGTTAATGGTAAACACGGAGCAGATCCGCAATCGTCTTTAAAGTTAATGTGAATAGTTACATATTAACTTGTCGGCAGGCTCTAAAGTTTATTTCCGTGTAAAGGTCTGTTTACAGGCTTCTTCTAGCCATTTCAGTGGCGCGACATACATGACCACCAAAGCCAGGTGGCTCAGAGCCCTGGACCACGGCTCTGTGGGAAGCACACGGAATACTGAGTGGAAAGTCACAGCCGTGGCACAACCACCCGGACTTTATCCACGCTTAATCACCGTCGTCGACTTTATATTCTCTCGTGTCAACCACCTGTCTCCAAGTGGAAGCACAGGGGCGGCTTTCAAAATGGCTTCCTACCGTATTTATTTTAAGCCAAGTCCCAAAGGAAAGATGAGGTCTTCCTTATATTTCAGGGGCTGTCTCTCAAGGAACCCTGCTGATCTGTGGTTGAAAGTACTAAACAAGTAACTTGTCTTCCCCCATCCCTTCTCCCGCTCGCTCTGGCCCCTACAAGTAAGTTTTTAAAATTTGTATTTTTAGCATTTAGTTTTGTGTGTGTGTGTGTGTGTGTGTGTGTGTGTGTGTGCATATGAGTGCAATGTCAAGAGAAGCCAGAAGAGGACATCAGATCCCCTGGAACTGGCATTCCAAGCAGTTGTGAGCCCTGGGTGTGAGCCCTGGGAAGCGATCTCGGGTCCCGTGTAAGCACAGTAAGTCTCAAGATCTACACTGTTAACTACTGAGCCACTTCTCTAACCCCGAGAATAGCATTTTTGAGGGACAGTCTTCCAACCTCTCGCCTGTCAGAAAACATTTACAAGAGGAGTTGTCAAATCGCAGGGACACCGGACATGAAAACTGGAGGTCCGCAAAAGACTAAAAGAGGAAGTTCCTCGAAGAGGTGAGATCCCTCCTTAAGGTTTGGAAAGCTGCGAGCTGAGGGTGACTGAGTCCTGCTCCCTGTGGTCTCCTTAACACCCAGGAGGGGGCCCGACAGCCCAAGGGCATTACAAATATAGAAAAGCATGGGATGGAGACATGAGGCTGGGGCAGTGCCCAGGTTTCTGCACCACCGGATTCCTGGCACATGAACTTGCCCAGGGTAAGAATCTAAAGGGCAGTGGAACAGTGAGTCCTTTCGCTGGCAAAAAACCAACCAACCAAACAACCCCCAAAACATCAGGGAGTAACAGAGAGGAGGGGCTCTTACCTTGCTGTCCTTGTCTGGCTTCCCAGCTGCACTGTTCCCGCATGCTGACGCAGCACTCTCAGGAGACGTGGGGAGTCCAGGGAGGATGGTCACTGTCCGAGCACTGGGCTCGGTCTCCAAAGCGGCAGTGGTCATGTTCGGGGAGGCCAGAGAAGCCCCTGCAGCGCAGGCCAGGGGGGCGCTGGTTCGACCGATGCTGACGGCGGCGGCAACGTGGGCAGCAGGACCTGCCATTGGAGGCAGAGGTTGGGAGGCCAGGGTATGATGGGGCAGGCCCACGGATGCAGGACCCAGGCAGGCGGCGTTCTGGACCTGGATAGGAGTCACTGCTGCCGTGGGGCGTTCCTGGTTATGTGCTGCAACTGACGGGTGACAGGAGGGGGACACAGAAAGGGTCAGTGGCCTAGTAAACACTCTTAACCAAAATGTGAGTCACCTCACGGTGGTAGACCATGATGAGAGGCAGTTACTGCTGTTTATTGCAATAAAGAACGGGTGCAGGGGTGCTTAACACACCGAAGCCCCAGCTATCCAGCTAGGATATCTGAATGCTACTTTCCTTCCGGGTCAGCCGTTGCGGCTACCGAGAACGTGGAAGATATGCTGCCACCATTCCCCAGAGCCCTTCAGTTATGGACAATAACTTCCCACAGCACGAGGGACACAGGGCCGGTTTCTGATGGCTCGCCAAAAAACCACGCCCATCTTAAGTCCTTTACCTGTGACGCATCTCCCCTCTCTCTCTCTCTCTCTCTCTCTCTCTCTCTCTCTCTCTCTCTCTCTCTGCCTACTTCACAATCTTTCTCCACAGTCTTTTAGATAGAACTCGCAAGTATTCAGTTTATTCCACTGCTGTTACCCAAGACTCTTGGTAGGTTTTCAAGGCCGCAGAATTGGGAAAGGCACTTGACTTCCTATCGAGTCTAAAATAGACCTGTGACTAAGTTCATCAAAAAAAAAAAAAAAAAAAAAAAAAAACATTACCAGCACACCGCTTAGCAGAGAATCACGCAGCAGTCACACGGCTAGGAACAGTGAGATCAGAGACAGGCCCTTGACGGCAGAAGTCATGTTTCTAGTCCCCAACCACTCACGTTCTTAAGGTCGGATTAATTCTTCTTAAACCTCAGGACTATTGGATTTGAACGAATGTGTAGGGTGTGCTTAGCCCAAAGCAGTTATAGAATGTCTGTTATGGTTTAAACATAAGGCATCCCTCCAAAGGCCTCATGGGTTGAAGGCTTGGTCGGAAGCTGATGGCGGTCCTGAGGGGTGACTGGATTATTATGAGGGTGCTAACTTCATGGGCTGGGCTACTAGGGGGTGGGGCCTGGCTAGAATAAGCAGGCCACTGAGTCATATCTTGGAATGTGTATCTTGCGCTGGTCCTTTTAGTGTGCTTCAGGGCCAATACAAAGGCTGCATCTCTGTCCCACCATCTCTTCTGGGATGCTCTCCATTAAGCACAGACCTGTACCTGCCACAGTGGCAAAGAAATACTAGCAGTACGGTTTGCCAGTTTCTAGTTCAAAACGGTAGCAATTAATTTAAATTCATACCTAGCTTTCTCGACCTCAGTCGTAACTGACCTGATCAGTCACCTAAGCCCATTCCTCCTGCATTTGAGGACCCCCCCCCCTTACCTGTCCTCACAGCATTGCGGGCCTGGTTGACTGTCATCTGCCCGGTCATGTGCAGCAGGACCTTAGCCTGAGGACTCGTCTGGATGTGAGCTGCTGACACCACAGCCGTGGGGACGACGCTGGGATTCCCAGCCACGCCGTTTCCTTGGGGCTTCTGGGTAGGTCCTCCGGCAGTGGAAGGACTGACCATAGTCACCCCGCGACTTGCCTGACCAGCAGTAGACATAGGGACTTTAGCTTGGGAGGCATTCGTCACCGCCCTGCCAAGACAGAAGCAGACAGCCCAATCCATCAGCAAAGAGGGAGAGCGAACCACGAATGCAAGAAAAATGACTCCGAGCTTTAAAGCCTTTTAAAAAATGAATGGAATGATTTTTACAAGACTTTAAGGACAGCACATTCAAAGAAATGATGGCCGAGACAGGGAACGGTCTCGGAACCACTTGGGTCACCAAAACACACATCCTATCTGCCTAAGAAGGCGTTGTTAGGGTTAGCTTCCTATTCTGTGGCCGTGCAGCTGCACTGGATGCCACAGCCATGAATTTTCCGGCTTCATCCTGAGTAAGAGCCACCATTTGCATTGTACTGATCCTGCTTTGACTGTCTCAACCTGCCTCTAACATAGTACACAAGTGCCTGTAAACACAGCGATGTCTGTCTGTCTGTCTGTCTCTTACACTGCACATTCGCTGTATATACACTCACACACACTCATACAGGCAGACATACTCACACACACACACACACACACACACACACACACAGCACACAATTGGGATGGCCCTTTTGGCTTTTTTTTCTGATGCTCTATCCCAGTCTCAAGTTCAAGACCCAACACAGACCAAGTCATTTAAGAAGCATCACCTTAAGTTCAAGCTACGCCTTACGATTTAACTTTTCATGAAGACTGCCTCCTCCTTTCCAGTTTTATTCTCCATAGACCCAATACAGCTTACCTCTTGACGATTGAATACGGTACGCAGTTATCTTAATTTCTTGAGAATTTCATAAACGCGTCAACACGCTTTTCCCAAAAACATTCCCTTCCGTTCCCCGCCCTATCTTTCCCATCCCTTTTCTCTCCCAACTTCATGTGCGGCTGTTGCTTTTTTTTTTTTTTTTTTTAAGCCCACTGGGCCTGTGTGGAGCCACCAGTCACGTGCATGGGTGCAGGGCCATGGACAGCCTCCAGGGGCCGCGTCCTGAAGAAAACTGACCCCCCTCTCTGGCAGCCACCAATGGCCAATGGCTCCTCAGCTATGGCTGGGGCTTCCTGAGTCCCTCGCCCATCCCCCATCCGTGCTGGGATCTGGGCTGGCTTGATCTTCTGCCTGCAGCCCCAGAGCCACTGTAAGTCGGGTGCGTGCAGCAGCGCTGTCATACTCCGCACATACTGCCTTGCTGAAGACGCTCACTCCCAACATAAAAACCCTCCAGCGCACGAGGGCTCTTTTCTCTTCTTCCATCATTGTCCCGGCTATAGCTAAGCATGGACTTAGAGCCGAGTTTAATCAAGTGCAGGAGTAGTTTTGGTTAGTGTATATTTTTAAATAGTATCAATTCACTGTATATAGCAATTTTATAATGAATCTACAGTTGATACTTCATTATCAAGATTATCCTTCCACAATGGTGCCTTACAGAGCAGCTGCTGTATGTAAGCAAGCATTTCTCCAGCGTTAAATGTGGCAGAGACTTTTAACAGTTCGGTTTTGAATCTTGCGGAAAATGTGATCCTCTGTTAATTTCATTCTGCATTATTGTATTTCTCTTGTTTAATATTATATATGTATTTCTATGTATGTATGTATGTATGTATTTATATATAAACACATATAAGTATATAAATAGGCATGTAAATATATACATACATATGCATATATATTGCCGTTTTCTAGATGTGTCAGATCCTGAATATATATTTTAACATGTACAGAAAAGATTTATATTGATTAAAAATCTGCAAGTCAGAATGAAGCAAACATTCTGTCACTATCTGCAACAATAGTGATTCTCATTTGATTAGGCTGCTGGCCAACCTATAAATCAAGGACAGCAGCGGACAAACATGTCAGTTCATTAAGCCATTTGTTTAAAGTCAGGGAGGTTGGAGGCATGACTTAACATAGTTAGACCTGAATTGCTTATTAAGAGTCAGTGATCAAAATCTGAGGCAGTGTTCATGTCATTCTAGGTCATTTCTTTCAGCCTCAATGACCAGAAGGTATACTATCTTAAAAGAAAAATAGAGTTTAGTGTGCAGGGGTGTGTGTGTGTGTGCATGTGCACAGCACATGTGTGCAAGACAGACAGGAGGGTGTCTGAGCCTGAATGACATCTTGGGCCGTACTATTCCCTTTGGAGGGTGTCTTGCTTAGCTTTGACTATCAACCTGTTACAGCCTCAGCTGAGGGACCGGCTCGTGGGCATTTGGGTAGGGAGTTCTCCTTTTCATTTATTGAGGTCCAGACCACTGTGGGCAAACTATTCTCCTGGGCATGTAGTCCCGAGCTGTATGAAAAGATAGCTCAACTTACACCTGCCTACAAGCCAGCAGCAGTATCCAGCATGGCTCCTGCCAGGCTTCTTAGGCTGATGCTATGTGGAATAGGCACCAGGCCTGCCTTCAACGTTCCTCAGTAGTAAACTGTGACTTGAAGCTGTATGCGAAAATAAACCGTTTCCTCCCGTAAGGTGCTTTTGGTCAGCGTATTTTATCACAGAAGCGGGATGGATGCAAGAGGCTATGGGGGGAGGGGGGGCAGTGCCCTGCGTAGGGCAGGCCTCAGCAGAATCCCTCGCCCTTATCCTCTGAATGCCAACACCACCAACTGAGACACTCAACGACGTGCCCAAAGGTTGGCAAATGGCTGATAAGGAGCAAAACTATCTTCACTTAAAATGCACTTATGCCATATTTAAGGAATATTTATTTGACTGTATTACAAAGATGGATTGCCAGAATTCAAAGATAATTAATAATAATAATAATAATAATAATAACAATAATAATAAAGTTAATGAAATAAAGAAAAGACTTAGCCAGTGTGGGTTTGAACACTTCTTTACTATGTGAGCTCAGGCAAGTTAGTGTCTTTCTGCCTCAGTTTCCCCATTTCTTAACTGGGAGGATGAGAAAAGCAACTACATTAGAGAACCGAAGACCAGGAATCAATAATGTCATGTTCAGGAATCAATAATGCCATGTTCAGGAATCTGCCTGTCTAGTGTATAAAGCAGACATTGTGCAGACATGGACGCACTAATAATATAGCCTTTAATTTCTTTAGTAGGCAAATACTGAAAATGGGACGGTTGAGTCTTTTCACATATAAATTAAGGCAGAGAGCTTACACCCTAGTACCTTTATTGGCAGGGACCTATAATTTCCACACATATCCACAGGAAGAGCGAGCTAAGAAGCTTGGTATCGGAAGGAGTTTTAGCAGATATGGATATGGATTTTACAAACCTTGGCTACACAACAGGTAACGATAATGCAAGCAGGGCTCTGCGCGCGTGGGAAAGCCTGGGAGAGAACAAAGCGCCTCCCTTTAGAATGTAGGAAAGCGCCGATCCGGCATCGTACCTTGTGACGGGCGCCACGTAGTTGCCGGGGAAAACACCTATCTTGCTGGTGTGCATCGATGTCCCTTTGTACCAGCCGTCCTGACAACGCTCAAACACCAAAAACATCTCCCCTTTCCTCAGCTCCAGCTCGTCTTCCTTCCGTGGAGTGTATGGATATATAGCAACGTATCTAGAGTAGAAGGAAAAAAACATCAGGCTAGCAGGCAAACCCCAAGATCTCCCAACGCTTGCTTGGTCTAAGGTCTTAAGTACGTTAAACACAAGTAGACAGGACATACAAGGTTTTTTTGGTTTTTTTTTTTGGGGGGGGGTTGTTTGTTTGTTTGTTTGTTTTTGTTTGTTTTTTCTAGACAGGGTTTCTCTGTATAGCCCTGGCTGTCCTGGAACTCACTCTGTAGATCAGGCTGGCCTCGAACTCAGAAATCCGCCTACCTCTGCCTCCCAGGTGCTGGGATTAAAGGCGTGCGCCACCACTGCCTGGCAGGACATACAATCTTAACCTGCACGCAGCTCTGGCAACTCTCCATGGAACGAGGTTTTGCTGTCTGCCCTTTAGATGCAGGTACAGGCTTCTGTTTTTGTTTTTGTTTTTTTATATTAAGAGTGTTCCTCCTCGTGTGGAAATGACTGTCTCATGGACTGGTATTCATGTGCTATGAAAGACTTAATGCGGGTTTCGAGCGCGCTTATCTTAGTGCTCTGGATTAGGAACCCATTGGGGAAATGGAGCTCTTCAAACGGCACTCGTTAGACTTGGGCGCGAGCCCCAGAGGAGGGCATATGGCACACGGTTCCACTGGGAAACACAATATGTCACCTTCTATGTACACCGACCCCGCAGGCTCAGGCTGCACCTGCATTTCTGAGCTCAGCCGCGAAGCCGACTGCGATGGAGAAAATGATAGGAACTCTAGGTTGTAGGGAGCCCGAGAGGGCTGCAGAGAGCAGGCAGGAGACTGAGCTGCACCTCGGCCAGGGCTCTGAACCCTGCGGATACAGAATCACACGAAGCAGATGCCTTCTCTCAGCGGCAAACTGCACAGGGCAACTGGACCTCTCTGGATTCTTCCCGCTGGGCACTCACAGCCCTCTCCATGCTTACTGCAGGGAGACCTGATGTGCGTGGAATACCTTCCTGTTCTTTAAGATCAGTGGGTTCTCAACCTTGCTAATGCTACAACCATTTAAGACAGCTCCTGATGGAGTGTCCCCCCCCCAAGCATAAAATTATTTTGTTGCTACCTTATTACTGTCATTTTGAGACTGCTATGAATCGTAATGTAAATATCTAGTATTTTGAGAATATATCTAATATAATCCAATATATCTAATAATTTATAATATATAATATCTAATATTGAGAACTGCTGCTTAAGATCTTGATACAAGGAATTAAATTGAAGATTAAAAAGGTTATGATGGAGCTGAACAAAAGAACAGCAGTTCTCCATGTAGGCAACCTAGAAAAGAGAGAACAGAAATTTCTCTAAACTGTGAAAGGCCTTTCCTCAGCGGGGCAGCCACCTACCAGGCTCACGTTAGCCTCACTCTATCTAAGTGTCTTACTAATTATGTGCACGGTCGGGTAGACGTTTCCAGAATACAAGCCACTTGGTTGGGCCCTAAGCCTGTCGGTAGCTCCTATCAGACATGAGTTTCTTGGTCTCTGCTGTCTGAGACGAGTGTTTACACGGTAATAAAGACACCCTCACTTACACACTGGGGCGCGTCTGAGGCCGTAAATGTGCAATCTGGTCAGTGGGTCCCACCACAGGCCTGGGTCCCATTCCAGCAGCGGCGGCGGCAGCAGCAGCAACAGCAGCAGTAGCGCCTGACGGGGTGGACGCGAGGACAGTGGCAGCCAGGAGAGGGGGAGGGGGGAGAGGGGGATTCATGGTCTAATACAGGGAAAGAAAACATGGGGAGGGGACACACATGTCATTATTTGTATCTTCACGAAAGGTGTAAAGGAAGGAGAATCAGAACCACCAGACAGAATCCACACACAACAGAACCAGCAGGTTACATCACATGAAACACCCCTTTTAAAAGTTTATGTAGGGCTGGAGAGATGGCTCAGCGGTTAAGGGCGCTGGCTACTCTTCGAGAGGTCCTGAGTTCAGTTCCCAGCAACCATATGGTGGTTCCGATGCCCTCTTCTGGTGTTGATAGCTACTCGGAACTCATATACATAAAATAAATAGATGAACCTTAAAAAAGAGTTTATTTTAAAGCCACATCATTCTTTTTGGCAAACAAGTAAGCCTTGACAGGAAGGGGAAAAAAAATGAAATGACCATGTAGAAGTTTAAGATTAATAACACATGGGTTGGAGAGATGGTTCAGTGGTTAAGAGCACTGACTGTTCTTCCTGAGGTCTTGAGTTCGAATCCCAGTAACCACATGGTGACTGATAACCATCAGGAATGAGATCTGATGCCCTCTTCTGGTGTGTCTGAAGACAGCTACAGTGTACTTACATGTAATAAATAATCTTTTGTAAAAAAATAATTTGTTAAGAAAAAAAAGATTAATAACACATTGAAAGTATAGAACTGGGGCTGGCTCAATGGTCAAGAGCACTGGCTGCTCTTCCAGGGGACCCAGGGGTGACTCCCAGCACCCTCCTGGCAGCTCCCGTCCATCTATAGCCCTAGGGCCACACGATTCAGTACCTTTTGGCTCAGGCATGCACGTGGTACACATACATGGAGGGAAAGCGTTCATACACAAACAATAAACAGTAATTGAATAAGAAGTACAGATATGGATGAGAATCAAGAGACCTTCCAAAGGAAGCACTGTAACGTCACACTGCTGGCTAGAATTCATTTTTCTGCTCAGCTTTTGTAACCTGACATTTAAATACATCACACCGTGCTGGACGGATGCCTGGTCTTCCCAGAGCCCAAACCATAGCAAGCCATAGTCGCAAGACTACTGCGGCTTCCGTCCCTTGTCCTCCTCTTCAATTGGCCAGTTTTTGAAATTTAGGACTATCAAGGCTGGTAATCTTTAACAGGTACACCAGGGAGAAGCCACTGTGTCCTTATGGGCAGGCACAGTCTAATGGCGTTCTGCCCACAGGGCTCTGCGTCTTTGACAATCAATGGAGCCATTGTTACCTTCTGATCTACAAACCCCAGACAATTCTTCAGGGACTGTATACCGAAACTCCTGGGAAAACAGGTAGACAAAGCCTGACTGAACCCCTACCTGGCCCTCCCCAAATCTTTGAGCTCCCTCAAGGTAAAGACTGAATCCAGGAGAACCAGAGAGGCAAACAGAATTTACCCAGGAAGGCAGAGACAGCTTCTGTGCCGAGCAGGGTTTCAGTCATTATATTTCAAATGTTTGAAATGAACATCGAATCCTATCAACATTTATCTATCAATAGTCCATAGCTGCAGACACTCACGTTTCTAGACCTGTAACTGTTTGATGTGTTTTGCTTATTTTTTATTTTTTATTTTTTATTTTTTTATTTTTTTTTTTTTTTGCTAGCGTGGCTTTCGACGAGGACTTTTTCACACAGCAACGGACCATTGAGCACAGAAGTAACCGAGGCATGGAATCGCTTACAGAGCCAGCCTGGACAGGACGGGCTGGTCAAAGAGTCACCAAGTCAATTGCTGTCCCCCCCCCCACGCAAACAGGACAGCACTGAGGTGCATCGTGCCACCAGAATGCTATGCTCCGAGTGGGGCTCAGACCCCCTGACTCTTTTAGCGGAGGGTCAAGCTTTCTTTCTGTTTGGCTCTGTTCCAGTGACAAGGTAGAGAGAAATAAAGATAATCCAGGCAGAATAGTGAGAAGACACCAGCTGAGCTGCCGTTCAAAGATAACGCCACGTCAGAGGCTTACCGGGCAGGACGGGTCTACCTGCACGCAGAGGAATACGTGGGAAAATGGGGAGCTTGGCCTGCTTGTCACTTTAATCTTTCAAACCCAGTCTCAAGACAGTGCGTCTATGGAGAGGCAGAAGGCAGAGGACGTGTGTACAACAAGGAAATTCAATAAAAAAAAAATTTAAAAAGAGCAACTGGAATAAATGATGTCTTAGAAAGAGGCAAAACCCACACCAAACCAAGCATCTATTTATGGACCTGATTAAAGAAAAAAACAGACTAACATTTTAACAAAACATAACGAACAGCCACAGCTTATTATAAAACAGTAGCCAAATGTCACTGCCTGTCAAAGGAGAAGAGTGAGATATTGAGATATGGCAGAAAGGGGGACATTCAGGCAGACAGACAGACAGACAGACAGACAGACTCAAAGCTGGTGTCTAAGAGAAATACAGTCATCTCTCTCTCTGTGGCTGAAACAGAAGAGATGGTGTTTAACAACACTAGGCACATTATTCCCCCCCCCCCCCGTCTCTGCACCGAGTGAATGCGAGAGAGAATGCCTGATTAAAATCAGAGTCCTCTCTGCTGCCTGGTCCTGTGGGCTGGGAAAGTGACCTGGCTCTCTGAACGGAGAGCTGTGACACACCAGGGAGCTCTGTAGATTTGCCTCAGCTGCAAAAATCTAGCCCAGTGGAAGTTCAAAAGGTGATCCACCCTGCACCGTGCTGTGGGCAGTTTGCTATCTTGCAAGACCCGACATCTCTATAGAGAAGAACTACGACCTTTCATATACACAGACCTGACCTGGAGACCTGCCTATTATACTGGAGTCTGAGCCAGCAGAGGCATATATACTCTTTACCAGCACCCCCAGCCGCCCCAAAAAACCCACTTACAGGCCATTAGGTGGAATACAGCTGATCAACACGGGACTCAGGGGTGGCTTGCCCATATGAAATGACTGGGCAACTAAGCCCCTAAGGCAACTAACAGGCCTTGCAGAAGCAATGTATCCCTATCAGAAAGGGAGACAGATTTGCACCCTGGCCAGCCTGTACCCAGGGAGGCAGTTCTTCTGTCTCATAGGAGCTGCTGCAGGACACTAGATATTGTTAAGAAGTTCTCGTATGTGGGTGCCAAGCTGGTTCCTCCTGGCATGGTTTCCTCCTCTTGCCTTTTCAAGAGAGCAGCACAGACAGCAGCTAGACCTGGATCTGGCTAAGGCTGGGAAAACAGGCAGTGTGTTCCAAGCCTGAGGCAGGGGCTGAAGGCCATCTTACGACTAAAGTGCTCTGCGTTGAAATTATAGGCACACGTTCAAGCGGCAATCAAGGGCCCCTTGGCTTTCCAATGTCTCTTATATGTACCCCTTTCCTTACACACCCCACAGGAAACACATCCAATAGGCCAACAGAATGTGAAATCCCACAACCCATCACGGCTGCTGCCCAATCACCTACGCTCCACTCTCCCTACCTTCATCCCGACACATCAGCATCCCTAACTGATCTTTCCGGGATACAGGAAGGAGCTCAGGTGCAAACTGGTCCTAGGGAGGCCAAGGTTGCATGAGAGTCCTCCTGGGGCATCAGCAGTTGCTGTTTTTAGCCCTGTTGCTGTGTAACTTACTGTTTCACATTTAATCTCTAAGGAAGAGGAGAGATTCCCATGCTAGTTAATTGTGCGGATTATGAGGTGTCTCTTATCCTTATAGTAATTAGGAATGGTATGTACGTTGCCTTTCCCCAGTGCACAGAGCACAGGCAAAGGTCAGTAAGTGGAAGGCAGTGCTATAATTTAAGAGGTTTTGGAGTCAGAAACTAACTTACTCTTTCTTTAAGACTTATTGATTTATTTTATATATATATATATATATATATATGTATATATATATATATATGTATATATGTATATATATACATGCATACATACATACATACACTGTCACTGTCTTCAGACACTCCAGAAGAGGGCATCAGGTCCCAATACAGATGGTCGTGAGCCACCACGTGGGTGCTGGGAATTGAACTCAGGACCTCTGGAAGAGCAGTCAGTGCCCTTACCTGCTGAGCCATCTCTCCAGCCCCCTGACTTACTCTTCTTGAGACTACTGGCTCTGGCTTCCAGCTTTGGAGCCAGGAGGCAAGAGACCCTCCATGAATACAAACGTTCCCTGCTTCTCACTGCCTCTTCAGACAATACCATCTGGATCGAGAAGTTTCAGTCCCTGAGATGCTAGAGTCCTTTTCTGTCATTGCTACGGAGGTCCTGAGCTGGGCTAGGCGGCTCCTGCCTGTAATCCTCCCAGCACTGGGGAAGCTGAGGAGAAAAGGATCATGAATTCAAGGCCAGCTTGAGCAACATTGTGACCTAGGTCAACCTGGGCTACACAGCTAGATACTACCTTGAAAACTGAAACAGAGAATATATATAACAAAGAAAAACATTTGATCAGACCCTACCCCTCATCCTGGTTTTCAGCTCTCCTGCCAAAGACTTCCCTTCTACATCCCAAAGCTGAGGTTGGTGAGTCTCCACCCCTGCCCTAATTATGACAATTCCATGCTCCTGTTGGCAGGAGTGGCGGTTCCACTGACTACCCGAGACCTGATATCATGTAATGGTCTTTGGTTTTTCGTCATTTGCTTTTCGAGACAAGGCCTCACGTAGCCCAGGCCTGCCTTCCTGTTGCTGAGGGTGACCCTGTCCTGCTCTTCCTGCCTGTGTTGATGCACTGGGTCGCAGTTGTACATCACCACTTTAATATACCACCGGGGCTTCATGCACGGTAGAATGTGATTATTCACATCCTACACACACACACACACACACACACACACACACACACCCGCACTGATGCAACATATATATGCAAACTAAATCTCAAGATCCAAGTACCTGGGAAGTAAAGGCAGGAGGACCAGAAGGTCAAGAATATCCTCAGCTATCTAGTGAGTTGAAGGCCAGCCTGGGTTATGTGAGATACTGTCTTAAAAAGGAAGAGGGAGAAGAGAAGAAAAAAAATTGAACCATGGTTTCTAGACTTTTAGAAAGCCCATTTGTAAGCTGCTGTGGGCAGGATTTGGCCTTTAACGATGGGGCTGTCTCGTGACATTTTGCAGCTGAGTACACCGCCCGGTGTCAGCCATCACTAATCACACACTGTGTACATTCCTCTGCCCCTGCGCCGGAGGTATAGAACTAAGATCGTCAGCTTCCTCATCCCACAAAACAAGACAACAACAACAACAACAACAAGAAGCAACTATTATTAATAGGCTCCAGCCTGAATCAACAGCTGTGACACCCCTGCTCATGACGGAAGAGAGGGAACATTCTCACTGGTGCGTGTGAGACGTTAGAGACACACGCTCATAAATAACTCCGTTCTGCCTAACAGATTTAAAAGTCTCAATTTACGGGGGGGAAAAAAAAAGCACTGGAAGTAATTAACATTTCCTGTCCCAGGGGTGACATTTACTTCCTATACATCCATAACATAAAAAGCCCGTTTTTGCCGGGCATGGTGGCGCATGCCTGTAATCCCAGCACTTGGGAGGCAGAGGCAGGCGGATTTCTGAGTTCGAGGCCAGCTTGGTCTACGGAGTGAGTTCCAGGACAGCCAGGGCTACACAGAGAAACCCTGTCTCGAAAAACCAAAAAAAAAAAAAAAAAAAAAAAAAAAAAGCCCGTTTTTTGTTTTTTTTGTTTTTTTTCTACTAAGCTACATACTATTGCTATAAGAGCAACATCTCCTGAAATCCTTCCGATTTTAAATAGAATCCTTGGCACAATTCACGGAGGCACCAAGGGTCTGAGGGCCTTGTGTGCTATTGAGAGTTTCCTGTGCAAAACCAACATTAACTCCACGGCATGTCTGCCAACCTGCCAGAGACTTTGCGATCTACTCTTTTCTCTGGATGACAGAAAAGCCTGTTTATAATTAGTTTTTCATTAAATGGAGCTGGCGCGCAGCAGACAGTGTTTAATAAATCTCTCTTGCTTAATATGCAGTCTTTCCTATAAAAAAAAAATCCTAGGATAAAAATGACTGAACATGAATTAATTTTATATGCTCTCTTGTGGCCTATTCCATTGATTTGCCCCTGAGTCAACCCCCAGCAAAGAACTGGCCATTTACTGTACTATAAACTTTTCAGTTCACAAGGGCTAAAACTCAGCCAGCCTTATATCTTTTACACTAATTAATTTTTCTAAACTCAGTCTTCCCTTTCCCCCTTAAGACATGGGAGTTAAGAATGCTTCCATGCACGGGAGTCATGTGGAACGGAACTGCTCTGTGGTTATATGTGTTGGTGGGAAAGAAAAAGAAGTCGCTCCCCTGGAGATTAGGGGGCAGGAGGGGTTACGAAATTTGGCTTTAGCGAAACCTCTGCGGCTGAGTCTTATGAAAACCACATTTAATAAATGTTAACTAAAAATTCATCTTTTCCCCAGATGAACCGGGGCCATGTCTCCCTCACTAAGCAGCTGTATTATCAAGGAAGCGGTAAGCTCTCAGGGAGCATTTAAAAAAAGAAAAACAAATCCAATAACTTTAACCTGTGAACAGAACGGGCCGGCATCGATTCAAACAGAACATGATTTATTCCGTGAACAGAGTCTAAGTGAAGTTAGATACTAACAGCAGTTATGAAAGCCCCGCCTTGATTTAAAATTCAGCTTTTAGCTAATTATGAAATTTGTCAAGCCAAAGTTAACATCAAGGAAAAGGAAGACAATACAATTAGGCGGAATCAATATATTGAGTTGTATCAATATAACTGTGTTGTGTGGTCCTGGCTACGAACTCAACTTTAAGAAATCTAGCAGAGGAAAATATCTTTACAACACACATAAAATCTACAACCTGGAAACAAACCAGCTGCGTAGAAGTGGCTGGGACTGGTACTGGCCACCTTCTACGATTCATTTATCTACCTCTCTTAGGTAGCCCAGGCTTGCTGCCCTGCCCCCCCCCACCCCCACCCCGGGGTTGGGGTGGGGATGGTACTTCCCACAACAGCCTGGGCCTCCAGTATCGATCAATCAAGTAGGTGGTCCACAGACATGCCCACGCCCAATCTGGTGGTGGCAATGAGGTTCCTTCTTCCTACGTGTGTCTAGGTTTGTGTCAAGTTGACAAAAGCCACCCAGCACAGAGGCTGAGGCTGAAAGACGCCGAGTAACTTTCCCCGGGTCACAGGACACATCAAAGGGCTGAATGAACTGCACTTAAACCCAGTCTCTCCATGCCAAGCCTAAAACCCATCAATGGACCACGCTGTTTACGTTCCAGGTTCAGGATCAGGGAGGGCGGGCCCGGAATCCAGACTTGGGACATCTGACTGAACGATTTCGATGCTCAGTCTACCCAGTGCTGGGATAGTCCGAAATAGCAACAGTCTGAAAGTGCGACCAAGACATTAGCCTGACTGAGAGATTTCCCATATTTTCTAGTTCCTTGCTGCTCACTGGGTTGTGATTTCAGGAAGCGAGCGGGCTCTTTTTCTCTATTACCCAAGGGTGTATTTGCTTGTTTTTCTCCACAGTTATTATTTTTTAATATCCATCTCACTTGACTGTTATGTTTCTCCAAGTCAACACCCCCTCCCATTCAGATATCTTTATGCAAGTGATGGTTAGAGTCTGTCCGCGGGATGCCAAGTTTTTAGAAGAAAAATCAACATACTCTCAAAGACCCTCCCAGGGCAGCAGGGACCTTGAAACAGTCACTCTGCGCTGCAGAGGAGAAAAACCAGAGATGAAACCTAAAAGCAGACATTTGGTATCAATTTATTCTGTGAATAAAAAAAAAAATCAAACCACTTAGCCTGGGAAGACCCATGTTTTCAGAATTTCTATAAATGTATCTCTAAAATATATATATATGCAGGATCTGGAAACCCTAAAGAAATAAAGGTTAAGCCTTCGGGAAATCAAACCGAACGTCAATAAAATTAAGTGTGTTTTTCAGAGTTCTCATGGCTTCAGGCCTCTGACTGCCACCATTAGACATTTTGCGGGCTGCTGGCAAGAAACCGTCTTTTCTGTGAGATTAGCAGGGATGATGGGCGGAAGGCAGAGGCCAGGCCACCTAGAGCAGCAGTGCGCACTGCAGGTGTTGGCAGGAATAGGGCAGACCATCGAGACTAAAGACCTCGAAGAGAAGTAAAGACACAGAAATGATACTCACTCCAAGGGCAGCTTGGTAGGGGACATCTGATGGGAACGTGAACGAAGGGCCAGTTGTCACTGGGCTGCTCGGGGGTGGGGTCACAATCAACCCAGTGGTGCTTATATGAACCTGCCAAGGAAAACAGTTTATTAAAAAGACAGCTGGGTTTTTAAGGCATCTACCTGTCTGTCTCCTCCAACCGTGTATGTGTGTGTGTGTGTGTGTGTGTGCGCGCGCGCGCCACGTGCTGTGGTGCCATGTGGAAGTCAAAGGACAATCTCTGATGCTGGTCCTCACCATCTACTTTAAGACAGGGCCTCTTGTTCATCCACAGTTACTTATGCCAGACAAGTTGACCTGGGGGTTCTGGGGGTTCTCCAGTTGCCTCCTATCTTGATATCTAGTGTCTTGGCTTTATCTGTGAATCTGAACTCAGGTCAATATGCATACATGGCAAGCACTGTACTGAGCCCATGCCTCGCCCCCCAAGCCCAGGGTCGCCATATTTATTACCGCAGATTCTCACATAAACATGAGGATCTGCACATGAAGTTATTTGGGGAAGGCAGAATCCTTTTCTTTATATTCTATCCCCAATTGTCTAAAGACTCAGTGTGTACCAGATACGCCAGTCAGTACAATGGGCACTGCTGGCTGTCACATAACATGATACCTCATTTGATATTCGACCATGAATCAAACTGCTCGGGCAGTCAGCCTAAGGCTCAAGTAGCTTCACATTCTCACGAAGACCCTGCTAAGGCAGGCTGTGGCTCCACACTCATCTCGCTACCAATATGTCAAAATCTATGTGAAATGATTAAGGCACTTCCGTATTCTCGAGATCATTCTTTCTTACTTCTAGCTTTCAGCGAGGACCAGCCATCAAAACGGAGCAGCCTAGGGTGTGCCTACGGCGGAAAATTCATTATAGAACCCTGAAGAAATAATGTCAATCCAAACTGTGTTCAGGGGTGTCATCCATGATACTACCCAAGATTAATTGACGGGAAAGAAATTTAATTATTTAGGTCATCTCACTGCATCCTATTATTTGATCAATTTCCCTCAGGTTGTAGGGCGGACACAGCTGAGGAATATGGGAGTGTTACTTGATGCTGGAGACACAGGGAGGGTAGATATCTCAACAGACGGAATGTCTCTTCCTCAGCACAGAGGATGTGCCGTTGACCAGAACCTTGCTTCCCCACCAAACCACAAACATTCGTCAGTCTCCCCTACAAGTTAGGGAAGCAGGGAGAGTTGGGAGAGAAAACAGGAGCACTCAGATGGGCCTTCTTGCTTCCCCAGAGGACAAGGGCAATATAAAAATGCCTCAGGATGTCCCGAGCAGAGGACATATCATGGGTATGGCTGGGGGGGGGGGGCAGACCAAATGTCTTCATGTGCTGTATGGACGTCAGTCACACAGACCCTGTGCGACTGTGTGCTGGGGACCCACCTGCCGGGCACAGCTCAGAAGTCATTTCCTAGTTTATACCTTTATAAGTTCAGGCCTCACTCAACGGCCGCCAAATACAGCGGCCAGCAAGCCCTCTGATCCTCTGACCCTCGACCGTCCTGTGGCTGTTATAGCCAGGGTCTCCATCATTGGGAGAAGTGAGGCTGGACGCGCCCCATTTCCTAAGTACCACAGTCTCAGCACTCAACCGCCTATGCATCTGTAGGCAGGAGCTCTCGTCCGGAACACTGACTTGCTTAGAGTTGTTTCTTAAAAAACAGATTGAATGAAAATCAAAGCTAAAGGTGAGTGTGAGTTAGGAAAATTAAAATCTCTTGCTAGCGGCAAAGACAGATTCTTCGACAACTCTTGGGGGCAGGCCGGTTTGAAGCAGCCTCTCCGGGCCATTCCCTGAGTGGACTCATGTCCATGATAAGGGCTGATGTGCCTCAGAGCTTTCTAGTGGGCTGAGGGTCCCTCCAAAGCGCAAGGTGCCCTAGATAAGCGATGTTTTCTGTAAATCTCAGCGGGAGGACCAGGCAGCACTCTACAGGCCTCCTGTCCTCTGCTGGAAATAACGGTTCCCTGAGGCTGACAACAACCAACTGCTTACAGAAGGAGGGAGGAGGGGAGGGAGAGGGTGCTTCAAGGAGACAGAGAGCATCTCGCTTCCTAACCTGCTCAGATTCAAACAAACAAACAAACAAAAAATAGCCACATGTCCATAGCCTTTCTCTTCAGCTGTGGTGAGGCACAGTGAGACACCTGAGCTCGCCATAGGGCCCAGGGCTTAGCTTTCCTTCCTTTTCCTTTTAACTCTCTCCACTACTGAAGAAAAAGCACAGTCCACTATTTTAGATCCCTTCCTGGTCAGTGTTATCAGCGTGCCTCACATGAGAGCCTGTTTCTATGTCAAGAAAACACCACTGTGTAATTGTTGTTAGTGTTACATCACACACACACACACACACACACACACACACACACACACACACAAAACAGACTCGCTCAGAACAATTCACTTTGTGTTAGGTAGTCTTTACCAACCCCTTCTCCAGACCCTTACTCAAAAATCCAGAGTCTCACCAAATTCTCCTCACCAGGTACTCTGAACTCTGATGTACAATCTAGCTGCATGCTCTGATCTGAAGCCCATGTCTATTCTCGTGAGATCATTGGTTACACAAAAGGTGAGGGCAGTTCCCTCCCCACCTACTTTTCAAGCAACTCGTCCACTGAAGGAACCTTAGTGTGCTTGCTTATGTATATACCACACACAATGTCATCAGTGACCAAAATGAAGACTCCCTCCAACCTCCTCACACCAATGCCATGTATCTGTGTATGTTCTCGTTTTCTTCATTAAAATAGAAAGTTCTATTACTTTATCACATGCAAGAGAGAGGGAGAGGGAGGGAGGGAGGGAGAGAGGGAGAGAGAGAGAGAGAGAGAGAGAGAGAGAGAGAGAGAGAGAGAGCCCATACTCTCAGAGTAAATACATTTAATTCCTGACTTGCTATGTCAACCAAGAGATGTTGAACAAAATAAATAACAAAAAAAAAAATGACTTTTAATAAAACTAGCCAGGAATGGCCATTTTTTGGTCTGCAATGCCATAGAGAAACTTATTAAACTATATAAACTTCTCCAGAACCAGGACTGTATGATTTTTTTTATTGTGTTTTTCCCCACTTTTTCTTTAATAGGAACTTCTTTCTTTCTTTCTTTCTTTCTTTCTTTCTTTCTCTCTCTCTCTCTCTCTCTCTCTCTTTCTTTCTTTCTTTCTTTCTTTCTTTCTCTTTTTTCGAGACAGGGTTTCTCTGTGTAGCCCTGGCTGTCCTGGAACTCACTCTGTAGACCAGGCTGGCCTCAAACTTAGAAATCCGCCTGCCTCTGCCTCCCAAGTGCTGGGATTAAAGACGTGCACCACCACGCCCAGCTAGGAATTTCATTTTTATATTTTAAGGAAAAACAATCCAAAGCTACATTGTGGAAAAAAATCTGCATGTGATAACCCACTACATAAGCCTCCCCGGCAGCTCTGCCCGCTGGGTCAGGCCGCCTCGGACGGCGGAGCTCTCTGGTCTCCGGGCTGAGCGAAATGCAGCTGCTCTCTAAGTGGATAATGACATAGTCCTTTCCCTCTGGGACAGGGCCACAATTAGATCCACTCTGGAGACCAGAAGAAGGCCGTCCTAAGGAACGCCTGTATTCTATATATCTCATTACACACTGTGCCCAAGGGTCTAATAACACAACATCCAACAATCAATTGCCAAACGAATGAATGAATGCTTGCAATCGGCCCATGCATTTTTAACGCACAAATAACACGTGCGTGTTTTAAGATAGGCCAAAGTCTTTGATGAATTACGGGGAGCCCTTTAACACCGCAAGGGCAATTTCTAAGTCGAATGTTTCTGCCTATCCTTTCTCTTCTGGCTCTATTGTTTGGAGGGGAAACCTAAGTAGCAGGGTGTGAGAACCTATGCGTCCTGAGCATCAGGCTGAGGACGGTGGGGGTGAACAGAGATAAAGTTTGTAGCACTGGGAAGTTTTGTAAACCCGAGTGAACATGGCATTGATAAGCGCTGCTTCACACACTTTGTAGGTTCTAATGCTGCTTCCCAGTCCTTACTTTGGGATGAACTCAAGCTAGCATTTGCTACATATTGGGTCCTGCTTTGAATGTGAAATGTCCCCCACGGTCTTCTGTTTGAACACTCAGTCCCCAGCTAGAAGAGCTGCGTGGGAAAGTTATGTCATGGTTAAGGGATTGGTGCTGCAGGGAATGGATCCCCGGGGGGTGGGGGGGGAGGGAGTGGGCCTTGAGGCTTGGTAGCAGGACCCCACCTCCTGTTCCCTCTAAGGCTCCTAAGCACGGATGCAATAAGCCTTCTCAGCCTCCTGATCGTGAAACCATTACCGCCTGATGTCCGGTCTTCCCTCTATGATGGACCACATCTCCCTGGATCTGCAAGCCCAAAGAAACCCTGGCTCTGTCAAGTCGCTTTTTTCGAGGTACTGATCCCAGCAGTGAGAATGCAACTAAGGCGGATAAAAAGGAAAGCTGCTGTCCTCGGGTATTTTACCGCTGGCGAGCCCACGCATGCGCACTTCGGTGGCTGACCTGAGACGGGGCGCTGCAGGAGAGCCCGGACAGTTCGCTGATGCGGGCTGCGGCCGTGGGGTTGCTGGAACTGATGAGCACAGGAGGGCTGATCTCCATGGAGTGGCGGTTCTGGGACGCCTGGGAAGACTTGTTGGCCATGGTGAGGGAGGTGAAGGAGTGTCGCTTCCTGGTGTTCTTCTTGGTGTCGGAGTGCTTTGAGGCGGAGCTGCTCTGCGCCGTCGTCGTCGTCGCTGAGGGACATTCTGCTGTGTCCACTCCTGGCCCGGGGGGCTTATCCCACTCTATCAGCTGCTTGGCCGCTGAGTTAAACTGCAGAAGCAAGCAGCAGAGCAACACAAGGTTAGACCGTTCGGGGGGGGGGGGGGTTGTCAGTGAGAGTTCTTTCCTCCAAGTGATTTCACCTATAATTCAAAGGCACCGCATCAGTATTTGCATATGCACGTTATATTTCTTCAATGTAAGGTGTCTCCCTCACTGTATCTACATCACAGGTGGATACCAATGGGAAGAATAAATAGTTCCAAAGTCAGACTGGAAAGGTAGAAGCATGTTTCTAAGAATTGGGGTTGGGATGGGTAATTTTGGCACTTGCTAGTAATAAAAGATTTCAGCTTATTTTTTTTTTTTACAGGATAAGTTTTTTTTTTTTTAAGATTTGTTTATTATTATTTGTAAGTACACTGTAGCTGAGGGTGTCCAGAAGAGGGTGTCAGATCTTATTATGGATGGTTGTGAGCCACCATGTGGTTGCTGGGATTTGAACTCAGGACCTTCAGAAGAGCAGTCAGTGCTCTTAACCACTGAGCCATCTCTCCAGCCCAGATTTCAGCTTACTGATGAAATTTATCGAGGAGCAGCAAAGAGGGTGCAAGCATTCATCGGCCCGAACGCCGGCCGGTGCCTAACAATGCTCAGAGCTGAACAACTGATGAGTTTGGTACAAGCCAAGAAGGAAATAAAGAGGGAATCCGTGCAACACTGCCGTGTGTACCCCCAAACAAGTTAACTGCCCTTGTTTCTCTCCGCGTAGTTTGAGGGAATCTCACAAAGGTCAGTTGAAATCCTGACTGCTTCCTCAGACATCCTGTCCGTTATCAACACGTGTGCCCAAAATCATAGCCAGGGACGAGCTGAAATTCAAGTCCAGCCCGGTCTACCTGAAGTCCCCGTGTAAGGTGAGAGTACAAGGGGACAGAACGGGTGTGCTGGGCTGATAACATCTGCAGGACCGGGAGAACATTAGCCTTTTGTTTTCCCAGAGGTAAAACGAAACATTTCCGGTAAGGACTCGATGATAAAAGGCTGCCTATCTTAGAAACTCACAGTGCACAAAAAATACTGAGATGAAATACAGGAAACTTAAAACGACCCCCACACTACTCAGGTGCTACTGAGGACAAAGGAGGGTTTCCGGACTTTACGCTCAGCCCTGCACAACTAGCTCTGTGGGAAGTAACATCATCTAATGGTCCATTCTCTATCTATCCCAATAGTTCAAGCCACATCTTCTCAGGCTGCTGATGAGACCCCCTGCTAGGAGAAAGGACATCCTGCTGGTCAATATTTAAAGGGGAAATAGAACCTGCTTCCCACAGCTACAAAGCAAGGTCAACCAGGGCTCCGCAGCCCAGCCCGGAGCTTCTACAGATGACTGTAAATCGACTGGCAATTTGTTCCTGGGGTTCTCCGGGGGACCCAAGGTCAGGGGGACTGTCTCACATAATTAGTAGGACAACCCTTTTTCAAATGTAAGGCATCTTCTTAAGCCTTTGAAAATGAAGCCGGGCGGTGGTGGCGCACGCCTTTAATCCCAGCACTTGGGAGGCAGAGGCAGGTGGATCTTGTGAGTTTGAGGCCAGCCTGATCTACAAGAGTGAGTTCCAGGATAGCCAGGGCTACACAGAGAAACCCTGTCTCGAAAAACAAAACAAAACAAAACAAAACAACAACAACAACAACAACAACAACAACAACAAAAAGCCTTTGAAAATGAGAGTTCCTGGGACAAAGTTACCAGCAGACCATCAATGGCAGGAAGAAGGGATGCTGAAGACTGGATTAGGATGTACTTAAAGGGACAGGAATATTATAAATGGGGGAGCCACTTGGAACATTATGATGACATTTTGGTCAGGAGATCTGCGATCTGTAAATCCTTCTTTGATCTAGATATCTCCCTCTTCAGGGTAGGAGCCCAAGAGAATCAAACGCCCCACAGAAGCAATGCCACGTTGGTTATTCTGACGGGAGGCACAGGTCCGAGGCCTCCACTGAACTTCCATGAGCCTGGGGGGGGGGGGGGAAAGTCCTCTTTCCTACACAGCCAAGCAGGCCAGAGTTCCGTCTCTTACCACTCCAAGCTCGGAGCTCATAGGAAAGGCGAGGCGGCGAGGGGAGGCAGTGCCCGCGGCGAGGCAGGAGCTATGGAGTCAGAAGACGCCTCTTCTGTGCTTGTTAATTACCCCCATCCCGGTACCACAAATCCTCCAAGCAGGGACCCAAACAGCACAACAGAGTCTGAAAACTCAGGAGTGCCTGTTTTGTCGAGTAAGAAACAAGATAAACTAGAGATTTCTCCCAGGAGTCAAAAAAAAAAATTAATGCAGGAGACGAATGCCTCTGTCTGATGCTACATTTAAATGAATTCTGGGACAACCATAGGCTCCATTAGCCGCACCTGTTCTTTTAAAAATCCGCTATTTTGCACATTTTGCCTGTATAGGTGGGTGGCTGTGTGTATGGGTACATAGATAAGGTCCATTTTATGGAGATCGGAGAACAATTTGAGGGGGTTGGCTCTATCCTTCAAGCTTGTGGGCATTGCAACACACACAGGTCATCAAGCTTGGCGGGGGGGGGGGGGGAAACCTCTACCTGCTGAGACATCTCGCCGGACCACCTGGGTATTTGAAATATTGTGAAATATTCCCATGATTTCGTCCAGGTTGTACCTAACCGTGCTGGTTCTAATTGTGTTACCACGGCCGGTTTCCACCTGCTGTGCTCTGATATAAATGTTTTGCCGGTTTGTGGTGAATGTAATACCGGGCCCCTCTTACGTCTTTTTCCATATCCACCCTCCAGGAAATAACAACTTGAGAACACTTTATGGAGAGTAAACTGCTCGACACTGGAGATTTACTGAGAGAGAGAACCGGTCAGAAGGAGTTCATAAACTGACTACAAACAATGACTACAAACTGCGTGAGTTCTATAACTTCTGTTCCCCCTTTGAAGTTTATCCACATTACTCAATGAAGCAAACACTCCTTCCTGATAACTGTGATAAGAGACCATTCAATTCTATACTTCTCCGTCAACCCTCCTCCCTCACATCTTCCAACGGATTTTCTGCCTATGAGGCACAAGGCGGCCAGGAGTGATGCTTGGGGGGGGGGGGATGGGGAGCACGAGCCCACACATACGATAATACTGCGGTTTGCATAAGCAGGAACATGCAGGTCCAGCGGGGTGTGGTGATAAGAAATAGGCAAAGGACCGCAACTCTAGGGCTGGCACAGCTACTGGCCGACTATGGCGGAGACAGCCGCCATGCCGCCTGCTGATGGGACTCCTCATGCCCAGTGAAGAAACCCGAGGAGGCCAGCCACTTCAGTGCCCCCCAGCTCTCTCACTTTAAAGGGACACCGCTCAATTCCCACTTCCCTTCTAGTCCTCCAAACAGCCGAGTGTATTTCCCTTGCATTTTATTTTGACACATGACAGGAATATTTGCTAGCAAGAGGTTGTCATCCTTTAAAATCACCGTAGATATTTTTTCCAGAACCGCACGGGTCGGTATTAATAGCATCTTCCTTCTCCCTCCTTAGATTCCAGAGAAAAACCATACAGTGGAAAGCTAGAGCGCAGTAGGTCAACCTGGCAGAGACCTGCGGAGAGCATCCCTCGACCTTTGGAACCACAGGAAGCCAAGCGGCTGACAGCTTTTTTTTGTTTTGTTTTGTTTTTGTTTTTTGTTTGTTTGTTTGTTTGTTTTTTGAGACAGGGTTTCTCTGTGTAGTCCTGGCTGTCCTGGAACTCACTCTGTAAACCAGGCTGGCCTCGAACTCAGAAATCCGCCTGCCTCTGCCTCCCAAGTGCTGGGATTAAAGGCCACCCACCGCCCGGCGGCTGACAGCTTTTAATGGAGTTTTGATAAAGTTTAAGGAGGTCTGCTTGACCTCGGTGGGCGTGGCCTTCCTCTGACATTTACCTCACGTGGCCCCTTAAAGTTAGGAGTGCACTCCTGACCTGCAGAGCAAGCCCAGGCCCTGCAAGGTCTTCTCCCCGGCTTGTGATAAGGACATCACATAAGGCTTAAGTTGCACACACAATGAGCATTCTAGAGCCAAACGGAAGAGTACAAAGAGATTTCCTGGTCTTAAAGGTCTCATGACCTTTTATACTTTTTCTTTCTTCCTTCTTTCTTTCTTTCTTTCTTTCTTTCTTCCTTCCTTCCTTCCTTTTCTTTCTTCCTTCCTTCCTTAGCTTCCTCAATGAGCTTTCTTTCTTTCTTTCTTTCTTTCTTTCTTTCTTTCTTTCTTTCTTTCTTTCTTTCTTTCTTTAGAATTTATTTACATTTCAAGTGTTATCCACTTACCCGGTTTCCCCCCTCCCGGACACTCCCTATCCCGTCTCCCCTCCCCCTGCTTCTAAGGAGTACACATTATTTTTCTTATTATTTTACTAATGTATTAACTTTCATGGCGGCAGGGATTGAGTGCAGGGCCTTGTACGTGCTAGGCAAGCTCTTCGCTAACGAGCTATTGCTCTGACCTTCTTTAAGTTTTTGAGGAAGATCCTCAAATAACTCAGAGAGGAAATACTGATAAAGATAATGTTAATTAAGATGAAAAACACCTCCCCCCAAAGGGAAATAGTTTTGGTAGTCACTACTTCATAGGAACTTTTATCCACTAGTAAGTCTCCAGTTTTTGGATATTATGCGCCGCTGACAGAATACGGTATGAGAGAAAGCTATTGTAATTTATAATCCACTAGAATAGAGCATTGCTGAGCTTTTTTCTTCCCAAAGGAAGATAGAACTTTTAAAATGTGTTAATGTATTAAATAAATAATATAAATATTAATTAATTAATTAATTAATTAATTAATTAATATGTATTAAAAGAGTAACCAGCCAGTCCTGGAGGCTCACATCTGTGATCCTGGCACTCTGGAAGGAGAAATGTCACAAGTTTAAGGCTAGCCCAGTTTACATAGTGCTTTCCAAGCTAGCCTGCACTACAGATTGAGAGTTCCAACTCAGAAGAACCAGAAGCTAATTAGTCATCTTTAAAAATGAAGCAGCTGGGCAGTGGTGGCGCACGCCTGTAATCCCAGCACTTGGGAGGCAGAGGCAGGCGGATTTCTGAGTTCGAGGCCAGCCTGGTCTACACAGTGAGTTCCAGGATAGCCAGGGCTATACCGAGAAACTCTGTCACTAAAAAAAAAAAAAATCCAAAAAAGAAAAAAAAACAAAACAAAACAAAACAAAATACTGTTATATTAATAAAGTACTCTTTACTTAATATGTGTGAATGAATATATGCCTTTGTGATCATGTCTAAGTTGGTATATTGGTCCACATTAATATTTTATAAATAAAGTTATTTTATACTCCAAATATACCAATATTTTCTATTATAGGGATTTAACTAAATATCATGTTCTCAAGCTCTCTTATTACACTTGGGGTGGTTACTCAGGCCTATAATCCCAGTTCCCGGACGCTGAAGCAGGAGGCACGAAAGTTAGTCACTCAATGAGTTCCTAGCCAAACTGCTGCTATTTACTGTACATCATGAGATTGGCTCAAAAATATTATCTCGAAGTTTTCCAGGAGACTCTTCCCCCCCCCCCCGCCCCAAGTATTTCAATTCCACCCCTCCCTCTCTTTCCATCCTCTGTCGCTGAGCAGTGAATGCGGTGGAGACAGGATCAGGTTTACTTCCCACCCCTCAGTGGTCGCCATGGCTGAAAGAACCATCTAGCCTTCCTCTCCACCGCGAAACACAAGCCTTGTAAACCCAGGTTGTAAAAGCATCCCTTCACCATTCCAGCATCCAAATGTCCACTGTCCCTTCCCTGGACAGGGCCAGCACTCTGGAGAAACCAAGACAGAAACTCAAGCCCACTCGCACCTCCTTAGAAGAAATGACAACACAGCCTCACATCACTGTCCCCTGTAAACGCTTCTTAAATAACTGCCCGATGAGTTCAGACCCCCTGTTAGTTTTTTAGTTTACTCTCCTCAGAATACAAGACTCACACACGAGAGACTGTGAGTTCTATAAAATTGGTAAGAGAGCCTTCGATGGGCTAGGACACCGTTTAAGTCCCTACAAATGTTTGTGATGAATTAAATAATAAAAAAAAAAAAGTCTCAGAATAGTCAAGGGAAGGGAGGTCTGTGTCTGGGCTAGCACTGGGCAGCTTAAATGTAATATAAATCCTATAGTTAATTTAAATGTCCCAAATAGCTACATTTAGAAGAATAAAAAGAAGAAAAACCTACCAGTTACTTTTAATATATTTTGTCTTGCCCAATATAAACAAAATAGTATCATTCAACATATAACTAATCCAAACCAAGACACACAGGCAAGACCCTGCTTTCAATCCTAAAACGGTACCAGGTCTTTGAAACTGAGGCCCGTCAAGGCTTCCCGTGCCATGTCTGTGGGGCACGGCCGCGTTTCAGCTTGCTCAGCACTGATGTCAGTACACCGGTAGCTCAGCTCTTGTCCCTTGAAAGCTCTTCAGGGGAAAGAGGCGACGCCTTAGGAGCTGCCCCCGAAAGGTTCATGAACGAGCCCTGACCGGAACCCACTGTTCTGAAGCTCCCTGAGATCTAAGAAATCATAGGGACAAGAACCACTCACGTCTGCAGAGGGACAGCAAGCAGCAGGGGCTACTAACCTCACCCTACCTGCCAGGGAAAGGTGGTTTGCAAAATAACTGGCATGCCTCAAGGGACAGGCCTGAAGGTCAGGCAGTGAGCAGCTTATCGAAGTGACCCTTGCTTTCATTAGGCCCAGCCGTTACAACGTAAATCAATCAATCAATCAATCAATCAATCAATCAATCAATCAGAACTCTCCTTTTCAGCCTTCTGGATTTGAAGGGAAGGTACGAAGGAAAGGCACGTGTCTAAAAACCTAAAACAAATTTGAGTTTAGGAAAGCGGAAGGAGGTGCTGTCGGAGGAGAACCACGGGAAGACCCTTGAACATGAAGGCAAACGGGTTAGCCTAGGGTCAGGTCTCCACGCTCACTGGCTGAGCCATCGCTCGTCCTGACTTCGGTCTTCTGAGCTGTGTCAAGCAAGGCAGCACCCACCACTCCTGTGGGCCTCGCACAGAAAGGAGCATGGACCAGCATGTTCTGCAGCCTGTAAGATCCAGTCCAAACAGCTCTTACTGTTATGACTCAGAGACCGAGCTTACCAGTCGCTTACTCCGTCACCTCGGGCAAGTCACCTTTTCCCTACGCGCCTCCAACGTCTCTTATGTAATATGAAGCTGGATTTAATGACCTATAAAGTTTTACTCCTAAGTAAACCTTTCCTCACCCCAAACACAAATGTCCCCTCAGAATACTACTCAACAGGCAGGCCTCTCAGGCCCGTCTGGATATTGTGGGCTGGGAGGGACGGGACTCAAGGGGAGATTGGAATCATTCCGTGGGGTTTGTTTGTTTTAAATTCCTTTTCTTTTTGTGACTGTTCCAAGCGAGGCAGGCACGGCCCTGGCTTGGAGCGAGCGGCACACCCCTCTGACTCACGAGAAGCAAGGCCTTGGGGAACGGAACAGGTTCCTAACAGTAAGGTTAGGAGACGCACACTGGCAAATGTGCAGAGCGGTAAAGGCCAGACAGACTCACTCTGGGGGACGGACACAGTCGGTGACCCAGGGAGAGCGTTTAAGCCTTCCTGGAGCAAAGGCTTAGCATTGTCAGCCGGCTCTCCGGACAAAGAAAGCTAGGGAGTAAGCTTTCGGAAAATCTCCGGATTCTATACCCGACCAAGCAATTATACCAAAGGCTTTTGCAGGTCAAGCGCGGGAGTCACCTCCAGGTTACACTCGGGTGGTCTCTGACTCAGGGCGGGGGGAGGGAGGAGAAAATAGAAGGTATGGGAAGAAAACTACAAAGCTTTGCGGGCTAACGAAAGACCTTGCTGTGTGCGTGTTCCCAACCCACCGTCCATCCAACACTCCTGAAATGAACAGGGCAACGGTAAATAATGGAGGAGATTACGAAGGACGGTAGGTGCGACTCAGGGGACAGAGGAGAGCTAAGACAGAGCTAGTGACAACCAAGATGGTGATTTCAGGCCTGGAGGAGACAAGAACTAACAGCAGAAACAAGCAGGCAAAGACAGCAAGGGGAAAGGGGACCTTTTGAGCATTGGGGGGGGGGGATATGTTAGAGCCACAAGCGGAGGTGAATATAATCACATCATCAATTTTTCAGGAGACCCAAAGGCAGATCGCGCTCCCACATTAAGGGAGAAGGAGCCAAGGGGAAGGAAAGAAGTGGCAGAGGAGAGAAATGCTGTGATAAGATTCCCAGAGGATGAAAGGCATGGGGAAGACCACGGGGAGTTCACAGCCGGAGACGCCGCAAACAGCCAAAGCACAGAAGATCTTACAAGACAGACACAAGCACAGCCCTAGGACTCGGAGGTGCTGGTACCTACTAGTTCTGAAGCAGCACACCCACAATGAATCCCAGTGCTGGGAAGAGAGTCCAGCTCACAACTTCACGGCTGAGATCGGTTGATGTCCGTGTCCTATGGGAACCAGTAACACACGTGCCTGTATGTGTTTCTATTGTTCACACATACACACATCATAAATCAGAAACGCCCATTAACCAGGAGGATACATTCCAACAATGCGTTTTATTTTCCAGAACCTCATTACCAGGCATAGGAACCCAACAGTGGAAATACCTGAATCCCAAGAGCCACAGAGCAGGGAATTGTCATTAAATTCTAAGTAAAATTTAGTCAATGAGAAATGACACGCAGACAGACATTCCTCAGCGATGTGCTCTCGGTCAATAAATCAACGAGCGAGCGTTCCCCACGTCCTAGATTCCTACAGTGTGAGGATGAGGAGATGCGCAGGCGTGGAGGAGGAAGGGTGGAGCCCAGGGTGCTGAGCACCCAAACAGCGCATGTGCCTACAGCTTCGCAGTTCACGGCGAGTCCTCACAAGGCTATGTGTGTGCCGTCCAGGTGGTGCTGTATGGGAGGTTTGTATTATAAAAAGGAAAGACTTTTCTGGAGCATTCTATTGCATTACACAGAAGATTCTCCTCCCAATTATTTTACCATCAGAATGGATCTGTTCAAGCCATCTATGAACTACACACGCACACAAGTGCCCCGAACATTATAAAAAAAAAATCCATGTAGGTCTTTCTCCAGATGAGATCAAACTGGGCTACTTTGCTTTGTAAAGCCTTAGTTACTAGCGATAGTTGGAATGCATATGACAATACAGCAAATCTATCTTCAACATAAAGTTTAACATATTTCAAAACATTACGGCTGCGAGTCATTTTTCTGTCACAAAGGCAGCCTCAAACGCGGACGGTGAGCAATCAGTCACTCTGAGAACAAACATTCGAGAAGTCAGAACGCTTTCATCGTTTTATGAAAAATCAAAATCTCTATACACCTAAGCGAAGCTCGAGCTGAGTCCTATTGAAGGCTCGTCATCATCACAGGTCCTCGGAAGCTAGAGACAGGGACAGAGCACAGGCGAGCCACCCAGCAATGCCTGGCCATTTCCTTTAAGCAAGACACTTGTCTGAAAGTGGAAAAATAAATAAGTTAGAGTTTACCTTGTGTAGTTTTTTTTTTTTTTAATTGATCATTGGTACTACCATCATACAGAGAGGCATATCGTAATGCAATGATGTTAGAACACACTGAAGATGAAAGGGCTATTTATCTGGGTTTCTATGTGATGCACTGAGGCTTATTCATTTCTTTCTCATGCTTCCGAGATTATAGGAGTAAAATGGTTAAAATAGTCTGTGTATGACTGTATTCTCAAGGGAGTCGGGAAAAGAATGAATCGCCCGCACACATTACCATCCCGTGCCTACCACGGACGGTGCAGACTTTAGCATTACAGAAGTAGCAGGCAGACAGGGATGCTTGGATTGGTTTTCATGGAAAGTATTTTGCTGTATGGAAGAATTAGAAAGAAAGGCTTCCCGAGAACTGACTGGATCTACTCAGATCTTAGAAGAGTGATTTTTTTTTTCTATAGGTACATGGACAAAGAAACGTTGCTGATGTGCAAGCCACCAACTCTAAAGTGCGTCTCTAGAACAAGCAGCAAAACTTGGCTTGCATCCTTGCCCCTGCAGGGGAATGGCCAGGATGAAGAATCCGGGGATCCTTTGGGGAAATCACGGTGAATAGTAGACACAAGATTTAGTCATCATCTCAAGGCTCTGATCACAGCTCGCCAGGAGATGTGCATTTGTACATCCTATAAAACTTCCCCGGGGTATCACCAACCATCCATTCATGCAGTGAAAACTCAATCCACATCTACATGCCCTGATCTTGGGATTCTCCACTCCCTGAATGTTCTGATGGGAAACTCTTAAATTAGCAGAGGATGTTGAATCACAGACGGAGCAGGAACTGCTCTGTAAAATCTCATCAGCAACCCTCAGCCAGTCCCTTTCAGATGGAGTGTCTGGCCACCTTGACTGAGGAAAGGTCTGAGGAGCCCACAGGACACTGCTCTTGTCTCTACCCCAGGAACCAGCGCTCATTTTCCTATCCTCATTGTGGCAGAAATAAAAGCAACAACTAGGTATGTGAGGCTGGAACCGAAACAACACCATGAATGAATGTGGCCCACAGTGCCTATTGGAAGAAAACTTCCCAGAATCCGACCCAGGCACTGGGTCTGCCAGTCAGAATTAAGGAAGAATGGTGCTGAAACATAGTAAGTAATTCTCCCTTACTGGTTTCTCAACAATATCTCTAAGTGTCACTTATAAAAACAAGCTGACTTCAGAATTGCAAAAGAAACTTGGATGCTAATCAATACAGTAATTCTCTTTCCAAACTTTCTAATGAATTCCCAAATTTTCTTTATAAACATTGATTATGCTTTTTAATTTTCAAGGGGAAAAACATCAAAAGTAGAAAAGATAGAAAAATCTTTTTATGTACCTCCACCAAGTCTTTGATCATTAAAGACTATTACTGTCCCCTTCTGCTATTATTATTCTTTAGAGAAAGGCTTTGACAAAATAAACCATAATAAAGTCAACAATGACATCCTTAGCTCTGTTGAGATCACCTTAGCAACGCCCAACCCTATACCTAAACCTCCATCTCTTACCCTTTGAAACAGGAACAATACCCCGAACTCTACAGAACCAAGGAAGGTCCCCTCTGGGGCTATCTCTGCTCTAGTCAGTGCACTTAATTTCTCATTGTTACGGCAGATCGCACAGTGTACGCCGCAACCAGAAGACCTCGTCCCTTTCCACTAAAGCTTCCCAACCTTTGGCCAACATTTTCCCAGCCCTGTCCCGAACCAGGAAAATTTTCCTATATAACAACGGAAGTTCCAGATTTAATCTAGCATACCATTATTACTATTTTACCCTGGGAAAAAATTTTAAAGTAGTTAAGTACTCCGGCCAGTTTTATTTTCTATTTTATTTATTATTTTGGGGGTTTTGTTGCACTGTTTTTAATTTTATATATTTGAGGGGTTTTGCTAGGCACCCAACCTGGCCTGAAATATTTGACCTTCCTGTATAGACTTCCTGAGTACTGGGGTTAGAAGCGTATGTCACCATACCTACCCAATGGTAGCCTAGTTACAAAAAACAAAATCTAGAAAAGGAGAGTTGTATACGGTAGCATATATTTATGAACCCAGGACGGAGGGAGGGGGATCACTGCAAGTCTGAGTTGAACTGGGCTAGAGAAACAGCTGATCTCACTTTGGTCACCCATACCTCCTCAATGGCTCCTAGGCATGTAACATCTTGATGTAATGACAAGAAAAACCTGTAGTAAATATATGCCAGGCAGTATAAGATGAGAAGAGCAGCTAAAAACTTTAAAATGCATAAAAAAAAAAAAAGAACCAGTTTCTCAGCTCCTCCTGAACCATGCCTATCTGGGTACTGCCAGTGTGATGGTATGTATATGATTGGCCCAGGAAGTGAACCTATTAGGAGGTGTGGCCTTGTTGGAGTAGGTGTGTCGCTGTGGGTGTGGGCTTAAGACCCTCCCCCGGCTGCCCGGAAGTCAGTCTTCTACTAGCAGCCTTCAGATGAAGATGTAGAACTCTCAGCTCCTCCTGCACCATGCCTGCCTGGATGCTGCCATGTTTCTGCCTTGGTGACAATGGACTGAACCCCTGAGCCAGCCCCAATTAAATGTTGTCTTTTATAAAACTTGCATTGGTCATGGTGTCTGTTCACAGCAGTGAAACCCTAACTAAGACAGCCAGGCTCCTACCTTAATGATACTGGACTGAACTGCTGAACCTGTAAGCCAGCCCCAATGAAATGGTGTCCTTATAAGAGTTGCCTTGGTCACGGCGTCTGTTCACAGCAGTAAAACCCTAACTAAGACAGTGGCCCATCTCAGCGGCAGATAACTTGACAGAGGGGTGACAGGCAGCAAAGTGCAGTGAGATAATAACAGTGACAGCAGTAACTGTGATCACAGGCACCACCCATGGCCATGCTCACGGTGGGTTCAACAGTGAGAAGACCAGGCAGGCATACAGAGTTACTGCTGGGATACCAGCTCCAACCTGGCCACCAGGCTCCAGGTGCCCAGTTTCCCCCTCTACCCTATGATATTTATTAAGATAAAGCAAGTAGAGGGGAGGAGGGAGTGTTTTAGGGATGGTGGCAGAAGACTGTTATCAGGAAGACGGTGATGGAATGAGCTGAACGTAGCCTTCTTCTGGCAGGGATGGAAACGTAAAAACATCTGTGTGTTAATCCACTCCTACCCCACTGTCCATCACGGATGCATAAGGAGTGTGCATCTTCAAATTACCTGTGACAAAACCACCAAGTAACTAAACTTTTTATTTGTTTAAAAACTTGGAGCTGGACAGTGGTGGCGCATGCCTGTAATCCCAGCACTTGGGAGGCAGAGGCAGGTGGATTTCTGAGTTCGAGGCCATCCTGGTCTACAGAGTGAGTTCCAGGACAGCCAAGGCTACACAGAGAAACCCTGTCTCAAACAACAAACAAACAAACAAACAAACAAACAACTTGGGTGAAGTGATACTGCAATTGACCAGTCATCGAAATTAAAGAAGGAACTGAATAAAAATGTATGGTTCAAAGTTGACATAAAACTAGCCAGCCTGTCTTATTTGAATTATGTGGCTAGTCCCACCATATCTGCTTTGAAGACTCAAACTTTTGAAAGTCATCCTAGAAGGTTACAATCAACTTCTACAAAATACTGTTACTGCTAGGCTTTTAATTTTTTCCCCATTACTAATGGCTACTTATAGTGGTACATTGAATGGTGGCTCCTTTCAAGGAGTTCTCAACATAACTTTGCCAAAATCCACCTGAAGGATCAATGTCTGTGGTAATCATGTGAAATGTATTTCTTAAACACTATGGCTTAAAGTAGAAACTATCCTTTGCTCCTGGGACTACCGTAGGGGCTGGGTCTAATGCTAAGGTCCTATTCCCCAATTGGTTCTTGATCCATCAATAAAGGTATTAGCAGCCAATGAGACTTCTGGGTCCCTGCAGGAAACCTAACAGATGCAGGAAAGAGAGAGAGAAGGAGTTTTCACCATGCTTTGTCGGGGGAGGGGGCAAGCAGCCATGTGAGACCTCGGGCAGGGCAACCATAGGCTGCTTCTCCAGGAGAGGGGTTGGAATTTGAGCTGGGATTGAAGGTGGGACTGAAGCTAGGGTAGGTTGAGAGGTGATGAGCTAAAAGTATTGGGAGGGGGACACCAGCCACGGGAGATTAGTAGTGCCCATCTAGTAAACCAATAAGGCAGGTTGAAATTGAACAATGTGTATGTCTGTATTTTTCATCCACAGATCCAATATTATCTGGGCGAGGGCTGTTAGCAAGGCCCATTCCTGGAGCATTAGGGTGGGATAGCAAAAGCTACATGCTACAGGCTACAGAAAAGATGTTATGATAATGGCATGGAAACATTGGTTTAATTATTCATCCCCATTAGAGTTATTGACTGACCAATAGCACTGTCAGTGAGCAGTAATACTCATAAGCAATTTTTTTTCCTGAACAGTGTGTTTCAAGAGTGCAATTAAAATATTTGACACTTTAAAAAAAAGTAACTTGTGATTCAATACTAGCCTACAATGCATAACAATGACTGAGAAATGCCCCGGATTCCATAGTTAGCTTCATCTTCAACCAAATTTTCTGGTTGCCGAGAATCATGGCATCCCTGACTAGGAAAACCAAGAGTCAGCTGGGAACTAATGAGGTTTTAAATCTTATCTAATCTGCAGACAACTGGACCATTTGAACAAAGAGAAACAGGGTACTAATGTCTTCCTTCTGGGTGTAATCAGTCCTTGATACACATCCAGACGTGGTGTCTTCAAGAATTCCCTGGGCTTGGCTTCTGTAAGAATCTCCTATCTAACTGCTTTCCAGCTTGCTCAAGTCAAAAAGAGACTGTCTATACAGAACACAATATACAGCTTTCAATGTGTGCCCACCCAGGGATCTGGGAAGAGACTGTCTTGGGAGAAATGGGTGAATCAGATCCGAGCAAAAGAATTCTGACCACAAGAACTCCACACAACTGACAGGGCCTTACATATCCCAACCTGGCCTGGGATTTGCATTTCTGATCTCTTCCTGGGTCTTGAAATGGCAGATATGCATCGCTGTAGGTGGTCTTAAGCGCTGGGACTCAAACCCAGGCACGTTAGACAAGGGCTCTATCTGTTGAATTACATCCTCAGCCCTCTAGTCAATCTTTGAAGATTTTCATAGTTTAATAAGAAGAGATTTGCTTGACAATCATAAAACATCATTGCAACTACTTTAGCATTTTACTTCAACACAAGTAGGTGACCCAACGATTCCAACAGTGTTTCCTTTTTCTTCTTTTGGGTGTGTGTGGTATGTGTGTGTTTATGTGTGTGTGTGTGTGTGTGTGTGTGTGTGTGTGTGTGGTATGTGTGTGTTTATGTGTGTGTTGTATGTGTTTGTGTGTGTGTGTGGTATGTGTGTGTTTATGCGTGTGTTTATGTGTGTGTGGTATGTGTGTGTGTGGTGTGTGTGTTTGTGTGTGTGGTATGTTTGTGTGTGTGTGTGGTATGTGTTTGTCTGTGTTGTATCTGTGTGTTTGTGTGTGTGGTATGTGTTTGTGTGTGTGTGTGAGGTATGTGTTTGTGTGTGTGTGTAGTATGTGTTTGTGTGTGTGTGATATGTGTGTGTGGTATGTGTTTGTGTGTGGGGGGGTATGTGTTTGTGTGCGTGGTATGTGTGTGTTTGTGTGTGTGGTATGTGTTTGTGTGTGTGTGTGTGTGTGTGTGTGTGTGTGTTGGGAATCATCCTCAATTACTCTCCCACCTTATTCACTGAAGCAGGGTTTTCTTAATCTCACTGACATGGCTACCCTCACTAGCCAGGTCGCTCTGAGGATCTTCCACCTCCACCTGTACATTTTCCTTGAGGTCTATGGGTCTACACTCCAGTTCTCGCGTCTGTGCATTAAGTGTTTTACCCACTGAGCTCTTCCCTGCTCCTCTTACAGCCTCACCTTCCTTCTCCCCATCAGCCCTCTCCCTACTACCTCCAACACAGCTCTTCTCACATGGCCATGGTCCCCTCAAATCTCACAGCCGACTTACCGATCCCACAATTCTAGAATCCAGCCCTCAGGCCCATCCTGTGTTCCCTGAGCATATCTGTTACCCATGCCAACTAGGGAAACTGGGTGGAGGTGGGGGTGTTGGGATGGGATGGGGTTAGGGTCTATTAGCACGGCACAGAGCTGGAGTGTGTTTGCTTGCAGGACCATACAAGGAAAGACATGGTTCTGGGACTCCAAACTCAGTTCTGAGATTATTCCCTTCTTGTGCATGGTGACAAAGGTCTTTTATTTGACCATTGCTAAACTCCAGCAGACTCAGGGACATGTGTTGGCTTATAAGATACAAGAAAAATATTAAGTACGGTGGTTCAAGCCCATGTGCTTAGAGGCTGAAGCAGGCAGATGGTGAGTTCATGTCAGCCTACACGGTGACTTCCAGGCCAACTCAGGCTACACAGAGAGACCCTGGGCCAAACAATCCCTTTTTAAAATAATTCTACACGTGTAATATGGCAGTGTTTAAATTGGGCATGCTCTGAGTTCTAACACTGGCCAAATACGAAAGGTTTACAGAGCAAGAGAAAGTACTACTTAGGACAAGGCTTGGGATTTTGGGCTGTGTACTTTGTTGTATCACGTCTGACACTGTCCTGAGACACTCCACAAAGGAGACAGCCAGGTTTCAGTTGGCTGTGGCTGAAATCTCCCTCCATTCCACAAGCCCTGGAGGCTGAAGGAACCAGGTGTCACTAAAGCCCCAGGTGCTCTGCTCCCCACCGGGGCGGTTCAATTTGACAACCTGACATCAAAGTCTGTTCACAGGCTCCGACAGACAGTTGATTTACTTCAAGTCCTCACTAGAAAAGTTCTGGTTCAAATAAGGAAAATGTTCATGGCTGAGGGGGTGGGGGATGGGTGGGGAACACTTTCCCCCTTGCGTGCTTATTTAACAGTTTAAGTCAGAGTAAATAATCACATGACTCAAATGACTGTAAGTGACTCTGGACTTTCTGTGGGTGGATTTTTTTTTTTATGCCCATTGAACAATTTGACACCTGCCCTATGTCCCCATCATCAGCAAACAACAAGACGACATAGCAATACCTTTTCACGCATGCCAGACCAAGCATCAGCATGTACCAGTGATAATACCGCACATGTAAGGACAGGCTTTCTTTACTAAACTCTGCTTGCTCGAACCCTTTAGCCTAACTATTCAAATAGCTGGAGGAGCTGGTAGCTTTCCACAACCCACTCTTAGGACAAATCATATACAGCAAGGGTTTCTTGTTAAAGATTTTTTTTTCTTCTGTTGTCTTCTAATGCTAGAGAAAACATCTTAATAAAAGGAACATTTGAAAGTGTAGATCACACCCAAGAGACATAGCCAGCCTGGGTTCCTGCCCAATGGGGTACACAGTAACACTGGGTTCCTTTCCAATGGGTACCCAGCAACACCTCAATGTTTTAGGAAACTCTGGCCATCTTACCATCTAAGGGAGACCCTGAGGGCTGGCTACAGTGACAGTTTGCCATTTTAGACTTCAGAATCATGTCAAAACGAATATCTCAGATAAAAAGAAGGCACGATAAGCGATAGGGTTTTGTTTTTTTTTTTTTAACATGCTTTTTTACATAATAGACACTTTGATGATCTGAACAACAGAATTGCCTTTAATTCCCTAGTCTATGCTCTCTCTTGCCTTTTGGCTTCTGTACACACAGGCCTCTCCACCTGGGTGTTCCTCCTGCTTATAGTAAATGCACTCCTTCTTCTCTCTTACTTAACATCTACGCACACATCGTACAGACACCAAGTTCTTTCCACAGGCCCGCCTTGCTCTCGGCAACTCGGTGTGCTTATTTGGCCTCTGGTGGTTTCGTGCTCCAAAGAAAATGCCTTCAATTTCATTCTCAGCAAGAAATGCTGACAGTTTAGGACATACGGTGCAATGAGGGTCTGCTCTGAACTCCCCTGTTTACCGTGTGTGCGCGTGTATGTGTGTGTGTGTGTGTGTGTGTGTGTGTGTGTGTGTGCGCGCGCGCGCGTGTGTCTGCATATGTGTGCCTGGGTTACACATGGATACGTGTACATATGGAGGCCAGAGATTCATATACGGTTTCCTCCTCAGCTACTGCTGTGCCTTACAGAGACACAATCTCTTACTGCACCCAGGCTGGCCACCAGCAAACCGCTCAGTTCCGCCACAGCTGGGTCGATGACAGGTGAACACTGTCACTCACCTTTAAGTAGGTTTTAGGGATCAGTTTCAGGGCCTCACGCTTATACACCAAACACTTTACTAACTGAACCATCTCTCCAGACCTCCTCCCCAATCCAAGTCTCCACCCTGTTTAGAATAATCTAAGCGTGCTATTTCACGTACATAAAAGGACTTCATTTAGTCAGGTTTGGCCACAAGCTCTCTGAACGATGCTAATTAACGATGAAGGGGGGGGGGCTAAGAAGTTTCTGGAATCGGATGGAGAAGGAGTCACTTAGTAAATGTTTAATCAAAGGACTACTCTGGGAATCATGTTCTGGTTCTAATGCTGTGGCACATTAGGAAAGGCGCCCCCCGTAAGCAAGCGGGGATAAGGGTGCTGGCCATCGAGACCACCCACCTGAGCTCCAGCCCTCGGACACACAAGCTGGAAAGAAATGGATCCCCAAGGTGTCCTCTGACCTACTGCTTACACATACTTAGACACACACACAAAACAAATAAAGGCAACAAAAGCATAAGAACTAAGTCAGCAAAGAACATTAACTTCTCGTGTTACTTGGGGGCTTTACAAATTTCCTGATCCTCACCCAAGGTAGCGAGCAGAAGAGAAAACCAGGTCATAGAGGTGACAGACAGGAAGCACGCAGTCTCTTAACACGTCATCGGGATGCTCTTTCGGAGTGATACAAAGAGTCACATTTTATGATCTTCAGTAATTGAAGGACACAAGGAAGGAACTCTTTCTAATCCAACAGCAGAGCCTTTCAACTCTTGAAACTGATGCTCGGGGCCATAAGGATTTCTTAATACATAATTTGGGTAATTAACACTTATTTACGAAGCTGAAGACCGTACAAACTACCTTACCTCAACGTATGAAATCGGAAATATTCCTATTTTATCTGCCAGCATTCCTTCGGCCCAGTTCTCATCCACTCTGCGGATCACGGTCAGTACGTCGTCCTGAAGAAACAACGAAGCTGTGAATCTCTCTGATCCCGTTCAATGCACCACGTAAGTAAGCATCCTCAATAAAGGGGCTGAAGCTTTAATAGTCGATGAATAAAAATTCTGCAACATATCTTTCGTACACAAAACTGTAATGTTGTCCTAAACCAAGCAGTAAATGCCGATCAACGTGATGTTCTTTAAAACGTTTTGTTATATTTATTTGTAGGGGTGGGGGTGGGGGTGGGGGTGCAAGCAATGGAGCGCATGTGGAGGTCAGAGGTCAATTTTAGTGCGGTGGTTTTTGACCCACCATGTGAGTCCTGGTGATCAAACTCAGCCCACCTCTCAGGCTTGGCAACAAGTGCCCTCACCAACTGAGACATGGTGCCAAGCCCAGGTACTCAGGAATGACAGAAGAAAAGCTAAAAGCAGTGTCAGGGCTACTGTACCTTTGCAAAGGGAAGGCAATCTTTGTCGGCTTCCTTGTCTTTCACTTCAAAGTCATAAAGTGCTTTGCACTGAGGCGGGGGCTGAGGTAAGGGTTTGATGATCTGCACAAAGCTGGTGGGGAAAAAGCCGTGGACGCCGTTGACCTCGCCGTGGTACCAATTTTCATCCACTTGCCGGCGCAAAATGATGATGTCGCCTTTGCTGAACTTAAGGTCTCCGGGCTCTTTTCCTTCGTAGTTATATAATGCTTTGGCACACGGTAACTGAGGTATTCCCTTAAAGAAAGAGAAGGATTTCAGTGAAATAACAGTCAGGCAATGCCTCTGATAATATAATTGCATTCTTGTTGTCTTTTAAGTTCAGATCAAATTTGCCAACTTGGCCCCTGGAAGAAAATCTTACATAAAAAATGTAACTTCATTTTATTACAATATAAATACAAAGTACATACAGGCATCCCTGTATCGTCCTCAGTACAGCCTCTATACCTAAATTTAATATAGGGATGCTTTGGTTTTGTTAGCTTAGGATTACTGTCTGAGACTGTTTTCTGAGATGAAATTGAAAAATTCATAAAAATCTAAACTTGGTTTTTATGTTAATAATTTATTCATCAAGATAAATGCTATGGATGGAGAAGAAAAATTTAAACCAAAGCCCAGTTCATCAACTTCATAACTACTCTAAAGCAGATTAGATTTGGGGCAAATATTTTTCTGATGTGGCTTTTAACATGGGCATCAGGTCATAATCTTTTATGAACTCAGTAAGAATGTATTCAGACTCCTTTCTATTCCTAAGTATGGAATACAGCAGTAAGACCACCCCAGAGTCTGAGTGTAGTAGTTAGCACTACTGTCAATTTGATTCAGCCTAAAGCCTCCCTCCTCCCCGGAAAATGTCTCAGTTGAGTACTTGTCTTTATGAGGTTTGTGGGTATGCTGCAGGGGACTGCCTTGATTGTTAAGGGTTTGTCTGTGTGGGGTTGTCTTGATTGTTGAGTGATAGTCTGTGTAGGACTGTCCTAATTGTTAAATGTTGATCTGTGTGGGATTGTCTTGATGGTTAAAGATTGGTCTGTGTAAACTGTCTTGATTGTTAAGGGTTGGTCTGTGTGGAATTGTCTTGATTATTAAGTGTTGGATTGTGCGGGATTGTCATGATTGTTAAGTGATGGTCTGTGAAGGACTGTCTTCTTTGTTAAGGGGTGCTCAATGTGGGATTGTTTTTATTGTTAAGTGTTGGTCTGTGTAGACGGTCTTGATTGTTAAGTGTTGGTCTGTGTAGGACTGTCTTCTTTGTTAAGGGGTGCTCAATGTGGGATTGTTTTGATCATTAAGAGTTGGTCTATGTGGGATTGTCTTGATTGTTAAGTATTGGTCTGTGTAGGACTGTCTTGATTGTTAAGGGTTGGTCTCTGTGTGAGATTGTCTTGAATGTTAAGGGTTGGTCTGTGTAGACTGTCTTAATTATTAAGGGTTGGTCTCTGTGGGATTGTCTTGATTGTAAAGGATTGATCTGTGTAGACTGTCTTGATTTTTAATTGATATAAGAGGGTCCAGCCCAGTATGGGCGCCACCATTTCATAAACACATAGTCCTGAGAGGTATAAAAAGCTAGGTAAGGAGGAGCCTGTAAGCAAGCCAGCTGTCTGTTAACTCTCCTCCACAGTTTCTGTTTCAAATTCTATTTGACTGTTACCCAGGGTATAAACTAAATAAATCCTTGCTTGTTGCTTTTGGCCAGGATGTCTTATCACAGCAACAGAAAGGACTCTAGAACACTACCCCCTCAGGCTTTATAATCTCTAAGTATTAAGACATGGTCTTCTACACTTTAAAACATTCAACATGCTGCTCTTGGTTAAATAGCACAGTGAGACCGAGAAAAGCAGAGAGATGTGGTTTTAAACATTACAATCTGGTTTTAAACGGCAAGTTAAAAATCGGCACGCTCCTCCATGACAATTTAATCATCCTATGGATTCGGTATGCTGTGTCTTAATGGCTCTTGGTGGCCATTTGTGAACATTAGTCAGCATTTTAGGATTGCTGGCCTCCCTGCTGCCAATCACTGATACAGAGGATAAACAGTGACTCAAATACATCTCTGATAATTCACGGAATTAGATCACAGCCTTCTGCTCCACATGTCCTCAGCCATGTATTCAACCACATGGAAGACATTCGTCAAGCTTTCGTAACCGGGCAATGTGCTAGAGCTGGAGACTCTAAAAAGAAATGATGCACAGTTCTCCTCCCTGAGAGACAAGGCAGGTGAAGAAATGATAACCCAGTGGCATACATTCACTCATGGAAATGCCCCCTGCTTATGGGAAGAGAGAACTTGGGGGCTTAGCAGATGGGGAAAATGAACTATTTCCCCAAATCTTCATGGAAACCTAAGGGGTTAGCTTCGTTATGTTGGAACAGGGAGATGGAAAAGAAAGTGGGAACATTCCATACAGAGGAGACAGAGTTAGCAAGGAGCACCAGCAGGGACACGGGTGCTACAAGAGCCCTGGCAATGTAAGGGGGTGGCCAGTGGGGCCAAATTTACACTGGGTCTGAACACTGTTAACAGTCTTGGGCCAATGGGTCCTTCAAGCAACAGCCAAGGGCTTGAAGCACAGGTGGATCCGTCACACCACGGGCCAGGCTGATGAGGCTGGTAGCGAAAGAGATGATGGGTTGGCGAGTGGACAGAGGACAGCTATGTGTAGAGCACAGCTGTACAACAGCTGGATTCTTTTCTAAGTTTAATCTTTCTAGGAAGCTAAAGCAGAGCATGTGTCCATCCCTCCACGGTCCACTCATACACACCGAAGATCAACCCTGAACACTCTCACAAGAGTTCCCAACAATTAGCTTCTTCTATCGTCAGTCCAGCCAAACGTCTTCGCTAAATATTTCTGTTTCGATTAAGGTAAATAGTGATTCCTTCTCTCCAGATGCTAGCTCGCACAGTCAGTCACTTGCCTTCGATTGGACCGCGTGATACTAATTAAAACGGCTCTGGAAGTCAACATCCTTGGGAGACACATTGAGCCATCTCGAGATCCTGACGCCCTCCTGTGCCCTTCTGAATGCTGCCTTAAGTCTCAGCTTTTCGTCCCTGTCGCTTGACCTTGATATGACCTTGGAAAGTAACATCTGCTGCCGGTGCCCTCTGGTTCTTCCGACATGCCCGTCAGGAACTCTGGCTTTTCTCCATGCTATGAACTCTGACTATAGTCTACTTGACCTCCAGCTTTGTGGAAGGTAGAATTCCAATCTCTGTCCGGCCTCACCCGCGGCTCACTAAGTTCTTTTCTGTATTACGTATTTCTCAGAGCCTGGTCATCAAAGCTTGGCAAGACTTCCTAAAGTCGAGTTTGAGGAAAGGAGTGTAAATCAGCACAGCAGTGAGTGGTGCTGTCAGGGTGGGGGTGGGGCGGACCGGACCGGCAAGGGCGTGGCAAGGCAACTTTAACGCTTGTAGCCAATGGGACTGTGCTAAGGCCATGGGGGACAGAAGCATTCCACAGTCAGGACACCAGCTCAGCTGGTTATTGGCTGTGTGGCCTTGGGCAGGTCAGCTGTCCTGGGCCCTGACTCCGATATCTGAAATTGTTGTAAGAATTTGGTGAGTTTATGCATTGAAATATCACAAAATGTCCTAGAAAGAACTGAACGCTTCATTCATGATCATCGTCATCACCACCACCATCACCACCATCACCACCACCACCATCACCACCATCACCACCACCATCACCACCACCACCACCACCACCATCACCACCACCACCACCATCACCACCACCACCACCACCACCATCATCATCACCACCACCACCACCACCACCACCATCACCATCATCATCACCATCACCACCACCACCACCACCACCATCACCACCACCATCACCACCACCACCACCACCACCACCATCATCACCACCACTACCACCACCACCACCATCACCATCATCATCACCATCACCACCACCACCACCACCACCATCACCACCACCATCACCACCACCACCACCACCACCACCATCATCACCATCACCACCACCACCATCACCACCATCATCACCATCACCACCACCACCACCACCACCATCATCACCATCACCACCACCACCATCACCACCATCATCACCATCACCACCACCATCACCACCATCACCACCACCACCACCACCACCACCACCATCACCACCACCATCACCACCACCACCACCACCACCACCACCACCACCATCACCACCCCCACCATCACCACCATCACCCCCACCCCTACCATCACCACCATCACCACCACCATCACCACCATCACCACCATCACCACCACCACCATCACCACCATCACCACCACCATCACCACCACCACCACCACCACCACCACCATCATTACCATCACCACCACCACCACCACCACCACCACCACCACCACCACCATCATTATCCATCAGGGTGAAAAGCCCAGTCACCTGTGAAATGTGACGCTTGACAATGCATTTGTTTTCATGCAGCTGAACCCTTTCCTTTTGAAGGGATTTACACAGCAATCACATTTTATATGCATGTGTGTGTGTTCACATATTCACTGTACGACAATTACGACAATGAAAAGAAGGTTCCTCCCAGGAAGCGCTCAGCAATTTTGAAATGCGCACTTCTGAAGCCCACATTTGTTTTCCGAGCCGAAAGCATTCATCTTCTGGTGGCACAGAAGAAATTACAAATTCCCCGCCATGCACCGTTTAATGGGGAGTGGCGTTCTAGATGTGGCTGTAGTTCATCTTGACAGCGCTAATGTAAGGCGTTGGAAGGCTGCGCGAATTAATTGGAAATCCTATTACAGACTCAGTGACAAATAACTCTATTCACCATTAGGGCCGCTCTCCACCCCACCCCACCCCACCCCAACCCCTCAATCAGCTGTTTGACCGCCTCCACCCCAGAGTCATGCCAGGCGACGAATCCGCAACACCAAGATTCAGATGCGGTGCTCTTAGAAACCATTTTCAACGGTTCCTCGAAGAGATCTGTAAGTCCCAAATGGCCCACAGTAAGGTGCTTTTGTGACATGCTGATGCGGGAATAGAGGGGATTTATGTCTTTACAGATCATTTCCACACCCCAGTGGCCTAATGGACTTATTAACTTTTCCACAAAAGCGAATCTATTAAGTGCTCCTAAAATCATCAAGCATCCTTAATAGAACAAGTAGCAACGGGAAAACCTATTACGATCATGGCGCGATGCATTATGGTTAGCCCGGGGTTACCGGCCCCCTCCGTGCAACCAAAACTTCATTAATTCACACTGACTCGCTAAATGTTGACTGCCATGGTTATTTCAGTGATCAATAACCACAGAGGAAGAGTCATAAGGCTTAGGGCTGCCGAGCCCACGAGCGCAAGGCTCTGTGTCTGGGAGTGCTTTGCTATGGTGTTCTTTTTCAATTACGTTCTAAGACAGTAGAAAGCCAGTTTGTGTCAAGTTTCTCAAAGGAAGGTTTTCCACATTAAATAAAATGAATTCTCTTCTGATTTCCAATGGAGCAGAGTTCAGTGATCTTTAGAAAACTTATTCCCACACAGACTGCAGATGATTAAGGATAAATGGTTTAATGACTTGGAAGGGCAATGAAAGAATGCATTTTCTTGCAACATCTGAAGGAAAAAAAGCCAAAACAATTGGTTTGGAAAAAAAAAAAAAAAACCCTAGAACTAGTCTTGTGAGTAAAATACATCCGAGCCGAGGGAGGCCAGGCCTGCTCATTCATCTCCTCCGAAAGGTCTCGGTGTGGTGTCATCACCCCGGCCGCTGGCCTCCCTGCCTTCAGCTGCTTGTCTTTTGGATCCTCACATCAGGCCAGGGCCCCTGAGGAACCGCGGGGCTTAGATTTCACTTGGAGACTTTCACTTGGCTACACTTGAAAGGGAGGCTTAAAAGGAGAGAGAGTCAGAGGGAAACCGCACTGCAGCCCAACCTGGGGGATGTGGCTGTCACTCGGGCCGCCTGCTTTATCAAGAGGCTTGGCAGCGGAGGCAGGCAGGGGTACCAGACCGATTCTTCAGCTGTAGCGACGTCAACAAACACCGAATTATTATTTTGTTTGTGAAAAAAAAAAAAAAAGGGCAGGACAGTGGATCACTTTACTTCCCAATTAATGTTTGCTTCTGAATTACACATTCAAGTTGCCAAGGATGACATTAAAGTCCTCCCGAGATCTGCACGCAAATATTTGTGATTCACTGCTCCCCGCTTCCAGTTCTGCGCCATCCAGCACATTCCAATAGATCTGGGGAAAATGCTTCCTTGATGAGCCAGCGGGGAGTCCAACAGGTAAATAAAACACTCGCTGCCGATTTATGTCACGGGCTCAAAATGCCAATGGGCAGATATACATGCGAGGCAGCCCCTCTCTAAACTCAGATGCCTTCGTGCACTTCTGACTGAGCCATAAACTAAAACCAGATTCTACGACCCACCGAAAGAGAGCCCAGGCGATGCTCCTACAGCCGGAACGGCTATCAAAGGTGAATTCCGCTCTATCCAAACTGGCATTGACTCTGCCTGGTCCCAACTCAACTTCCGAAAACTTCTCAGAAAGAATGGAGGAACAATGAAATGCGTGCCCAGTACCACACAGAGAGGGGCGAGCCACACAATGGATCAAGGAATCATTTCTAAAATCCCTTCATTGATTTGGGTATCTAGGCATACGCGCGTCTCGTGTGAGTTCCCGTGGGCACGTGTGCCGTGGCAAGCATGTAGAGGCCCAAGGACAATTGACTCTGGGGAGCTGGTTCTCAGCTTTCTCCATGTGGGTCCTGGGGACTGGACTCCGGATCACCAGCCTTCCATAGCAAGCGCCTTTACCACTGAGCCATCCTACCAACCCAACACAATGCACTTGATGGTTATTCAATACCACGTTTTGGTCTCAGGGTATCAAAGTTAGATCATTACTCAAATATGATGTGAAATGTATCAATTTTAATACCATATTACTCTAAGTATTGGGAGTCTCCAATCTCCCTTTACTTTATTTCCTTTAACATTTATTTGTAAAGAACGCCGTGCTACAAGACTTTTAATCTGGTGATCATTTCCTTAAGTTTCTGAAATCCCACTCATTGTACCCCTAGAGCTCCAAATATCCTAATCAGAACTTAAAACCTACCAGTGCTTTGTAAGTAATCAGCACCTAAAGGGGGAAAAAATTCTCCACATAAATATTTTCTATTTCTATTTTAGGGTGCCCGGGAACCAACAGAGGGCTGGGCCACAGCTGGTAAGCCCTCTACCACCGAGACACCCCAACCCTACATTCATTTATCCACCCATCCCAGTAGGTTGGCACCCCCTTCCCTTATACAACTCTTTTCCTCTGCTTTCTCTTGAAGCATGCCGTCTTATCTAACCAACCTTTCTCCTCAGTCCAGATCTGGTTCCAATTTAACTCCAGTTTAAGAATGTGAGCTGACCCAGGCCAGCCTACGGGGGCACAGAAGCAGCCAGTGTGAGAGCTGCTCTACAGGAAAGACTTGGCTAATGGAACCCTCTTTGACAAAAACCTTATATTTAGGAAACAGGAAACAACAAATCCTAGGACGGAGAGGTAGAGAGAAGGAACAAAAGAAACCACAGTAGCAAGAGAAATTCCTGAAACGTGGTCTTGTCGGCACCAACGATGTCTTCACCATCTAGACACGGTTCCCAGTGACCTCTTAAATCAAATTAATGTTCTAAATCATCGGTTTTATGGCCCTCCGTTTGGCTTGACCGTTCCACCTCGTATTTTCTACCCTCAGTGAGCCAAGCAGCAGCTCCTGTCATCACCTCCGGGCTCTAGCACCAGAACACAGTGCGAGCAGCTACTGAGAACGTCCTACCCCAACCCTGGTCCGCAGCCGCATTTATTTCACTGTCTATCTGCAGTTGATAATGGCACAGCGTAAGCTTCTGCTAGGATGTCCACCTTGACATCTGCTTGTTGTTTGGGAGGGGATAAAGGAAGCCAGGTCCAGCCATCTGGTGTGGGTCCGCAGGCGGTTGGGGCATTGTCTCCTAGCGACGATTCTCCCCACCACATCTGACAGGGGTGCTGCTCTTCTGTGTAGCCAGACTGCCCTACTCAACTAACATCCTCTTACCTCAGTCAGCGTAGATCCTGTTTCCCCTGGGCATCCTGTACTGTGGGACTCTGCATGACCTTCTCATCTTGATACCCTGAGACCTACTTCAGTGTCTGTTAAAGAATTCTTGCTGGAAAAGCTAATGACAAAAAAAAAAAAAAAAAAACTGTTGTTCCCAGTGGGCTGAGTGGTAATACGTGGATGGACAAGTGGAAGAATATTATATTAAAGGAGAAGCAACTGAAAAGACCATTGGTTGTGAAGATAGATTCACTGTCTTCTTGTCTACTGTACAATATACACAGCCACGGATTTATGCGTCCCCAGGGCTGACCGTTCCATGGTCCTTTTTGAAGTTATCTTCAGTGCATCCTCTGTGCATGCTGCATGGTGGGCATGAGATTCTGGAATGTGAGCGGCATAGGAATGCCAAGGAAGGAGGGAAATTGCACTCTTGGGATTCCCAGAGACCCGAGACCCTGAGAAGTGTTCCAGAGAGACCTGGGGAATGCGATCAAGTCCTTCCAATTGGCACCCGCACCCACGTACAGAAGACACGCAGGACGTGAGCAATTGAACGTTTTCTGCCAAGCGAATTGCTGCTATTTGAAGAATGTAACACAAACTATGTAGCAAACCACAACAAACAAATATTTCCCTTACAAATTCACTCGGCCCCTACGAGGAAATAGTCCTATAGCTGATTTATATATAGGTTTCTCTTGGATGGCCTTAAAGGGGGAGTGTCCAACTGACAGATGAAACTCTAAAACAAATCTTATGAATGTCTTTACGGGAATAGAGCAATTGAGAATGTAATTCACTGATGTGAAATTCAGGAAATTCACGTCACTCATTGTCCTGAATGTCTGTTTGCTATTTCACTACGTGCTCAAGAACTGTGAGAGCATTTTGCAGAGAAGGCGGAAAATTTGCTGGGGGAAATCCCCTGTAGTGACTTGAGTTACCTAGCTTGAACTCTCAAGGCGTGGTAGGAAATGTTTTCAGGTACCATGTTAAGTTTCTGCCTCTTTGAAAGCAGTTTAGCTCGTGGTAAAGCAACTGCCCTTTCCCTCTCCCTGCCCCATACTAAATATGTCACTGGCTTGGGGCTGAGGGTCACATGGGCAGGAATGACCACACAGGAGGAACTCTGCATCCTGACAGAAACCCAGTGAGGAAGGACAGGGAGAGCGTGTGAGAACAGGCTGTGTTCCACAAAGACCTGAGGAGAATCCAACCAAATCCAATGACTCGATTTCGGATTTCTGTGTGAGCGTCTCCATCTTTTCGTTTTAGGACCTTGGAGAAAGGATGCCTACCTATCTTAAACAATGAATGCAAAAACTAGTTCACAGGTTCGAAATTAAAACAATGCAAAGTCAATGGACAGCAGTTCCAAGGTAATTTGACTGTAGAAAAGATAAGCTTTTCAAAAACTGATTCTAAAACAACAGAGATGGGATTGGACATGCTATCTCTGAAAAAAAAAAAAAAACTAATCTCAGATGATTTTCATAATTAAATGTGAAGGTTGAAACTTTGATGCTTTTTGGGAAGAGGAGACAAAAAAAGTAAACAAAATAAAGGCTACCCATAAAAGTTGATAAACTTGACTTTCTTGGGATTGTATAGTTCTGTTCCCCCAAAGACACGATGAAGAAAACAAAAATGTAAGGGACAGATTGGGAAACTATTTTCAATGCTAACATCTAACAGAAGGCTCAGCCCCAAAACTCAAGAAACCCCTATGAATCAACCATTCCGTTTTTAAAATGGATAAAACAGGGGCTGGAGAGACGACTCCGAAGTCAGTAGCTCACAGTGCCTTTGCAGAGGTCAGGAGTTTGGTCTCAGCACCGAGGCAGCTCACAACCACCACCGATATCCAACGCCAAGGAGACCCAATGCCTCTGGCCTTCATGGAATCTACACCAGAGCATAGACCTACATACAGATAGATACACATGTACACATACATAATTTAAAATGATAAAAGTAAATCTTTTTTTTTATAACTGAAGACCTAACTGTACAAAAGGTGTTCTACAGGGTCATGATCAGATCCAACATCTTGAGTAGTAATAGAATCCGCAGTAGCACTAAAGTGAGATATTATCTCACATCTATTAGACTGATGGATATTTAAGGATGACTGGGTTAATGCTAAATCACTGAGTCCTTGCCCAGCACGGCGAGGCTCTAGGTTCACTCCCTAGGACCAACAAGACCAACACCAACAAAAGCAGCAAGTAAATGAAAAGACTGACAACAGAAAGTGCCAAAAGTGAAGAGAAATTAGAATTCCCATGTATTGCAAGCAGGAGAAACTAACAAATTCTCATAAATGTTTATAGTTTACTCTGTGAGCTAACTGTTCTGTAGTGACCAACAAGAGACAGAAACATGATGTCCACACAAAAGACTTGGGCAAACATGCTATTTATAAATACCGCATACCAGAAATAATCCAAACGTCCATCAGGATGAGAACAAACGACAGGACATTACCCAACGATCCGACACTGGAGGATGAGGGTACCACTCTGATACCATTGGGTTAGGATGCTGGAGTCTGAATTCACCCAGCACCACCACCAACATAGCTCCACATCGGTGAAGATATCCCACATAAACATTACGGCATTATACTGACACAGCATTCAGGAACAAGGGAGACAGACCAACTCGGAGAGAAGTCAGAATAGCAGGTCTGTGTGAAATGAGAACTGTGTAGCAGGAGCCACTGGGAAGACATTCAAGACTATTTTCTGCATCTTGGTGGGGGCATGAGGTACGTGGGTCAACATGTATCAAATGCAATAGACTCTTCTCTTGTGATCTATACTTCATATAGAGAAATTTTACTTCAGTTTTTTTTTTTGTTTTGTTTGGTTTGGGTTTTTTGTTTGTTTGTTTGTTTGTTTTTGGTTTTTTCGAGACAGGGTTTCTCTGTGTAGCCCTGGCTGTCCTGAAACTCACTCTGTAGACCAGGCTGGCCTTGAACTCAGAAATCCACCTGCCTCTGCCTCCCAAGTGCTGGGATTAAAGGCGTGCGCCACTACCGCCCGGCCCAGTTTTTTTTTTTTGTTTGTTTGTTTGTTTGTTTTTTTTTTGTTGTTGTTGTTTTGTTTTAATTTGAGACAAAACTCAGAAGCAGCACTTAGATAAAACATCGGGAATGGCTGAACACACCAGGCGTGTTTCCATGTTTGAACACAGATGAGGAAATGTGGCGGTTCAAGGTGACTAAGCTGTACTGCCCATCGACAGAACGGAAAAGCTGAGAAACAAGAGCTCTAAAGTATGAGTCGGGCAGGCCCAACTTTTTTGGAACTGTAACATGCACCATGAATTTTCCTCCCTACAAAATCCATGTTTGAGAAATGCATAATCAAGTTACCCCCCCCCCAAAAAAAATTCACACACACACACACACCCCTCATAATATTCTAAGTGAGTTTACAAATTTCGTATTGGGCTCTATTCAGTATCTATCCTTGGCTGCATGTGGCACAGGGGTTGCAGGCTGGACCAAGCCCAGAGGACACTGTTCCAAAAGGAAAGCTATCTCCAAGCAGACAGGGGCACAGAACATACTGTCTGCTCTCAGCTGGCTCCTCACTGAGCACCGGGTCACCCCTCCCCACGTCCGAGATTGCGCTCTGAATCTCGTGAACAGAGGGAGAGAGAGCTGAGGTGCATGCGGCCACTGGGGACAGATAAAAGATGAGAAAGGTCCGGGAAGATACTCTGATGGACAGGCCGCAGGACGGAGAGGCATTAAGAGGGTAGTGTTCCGAGTCCGGCTTTCAACACCACGGAAAGGGTCTCCCACAAAGAGAGCGAGACCGGTTCATAGTCACTGAAGGGAAAACACAGCTTAGACCGAGGCATGCATTATTTAAGTTGGATGAAAGAGTTTCCTGACAGGGAGGGCTGTTAAATATTGCAGTGGATTATGACAGCTCCTTCACCGGAGACTTGTAAAAATAGGACCGGCTCACAAGCTCGGCTCTGCCTAAAGGCAAAGTGGTTCGTTACAAGGGGTTTCTAGGAATACTACGAGCTCTTCAGCAATCCAACTATTTGAAAAGAATTATTATTGATTTTGTCCTATTTCTCTAAGAAAGGTTACTCTCAAGAATAAGGGTACTGGTTAGGTGTGTGTGTGTGTGTGTGTGTGTGTGTGTATGGCTTAACTTGGCACAAGCTAGAGTTACCAGGGAAGAGCAACCTCAGTTGAGAAAAAGACCTCATCGAATGGCCTGTAAGCAAGTCTGTGGGAGGCATTTTCCTGGTTAATGTCCCCGGGGGCCCAGCCCGCTGGGGACAGTTCCATCCCTGGGCAGGTGGTCCTGGTTGTAAGCTGAGCGAGCCACGGAGAGCAATCCCAGTAAACAGCACTGTTCCACGGGTCCTTCTTCAGTTCCCGTGAAGATGGACCTGGGGTGCTTTATCACAACAGCACAAAGTATCCAAGACAATAAACACAGGAGTAAGGGACAGGGGGGTGTTGTGGATAGCCCTGGGCTCCTACTTTGATGTTAATTCCACTCCTCAGAGGGGCTGCAGATGAGGAGTTGCCTTGTGAACCGTCTCCCCACCTTAACTTTTCAAATAAAGGCTTGAGCCAATGATTGGGCAGGAGGAAAGTGGGAGGAGCAGAGAGTCTAGGGGAGGAGCTACGGGGTATAAAACAGGAGGAGGAGGAGGAGCAACAGGAGGAGAAGAAATGGAGGAAGAAGCCGGGCGGTGGTGGCGCACGCCTTTAATCCCAGCACTTGGGAGGCAGAGGCAGGTGGATTTCTGCGCACGCCTTTAATCCCAGCACTTGGGAGGCAGAGGCAGGTGGATTTCTGAGTTCGAGGCCAGCCTGGTCTACAGAGCTAGTTCCAGGACAGCCAGGGCTACACAGAGAAACCCTGTCTCGAAAAACAAAAAAACAAAACAAAAAAAAACAAAACAACAACAACAACAACAACAAAAAAGAAATGGAGGGAGAAGAAGAGAAGAAACGGAAGGAGAGAAACGGAAGGAGAGAAACGGAAAAAGAGAAACGGAGAGGCGTCAGGGAGAGAAGCTCGGGGCCTGAAGTTTCCGCAAGTTGTATGGGATAAAATAGATTGAAACAGAGTAGTGGAGTGGGAGGCCTGCCCAGTCTAGGCTTGTAGCTTGTTTTGTTAACCTCTGAGTTGAGCTTTCTTTCACCGGGGAACTGGGTTGGAAACATAGTAGCAACAGGGGGGTAGGCAAGGAGGGCACATTTTGAAAGAAAATAGATGTGGAACTTAAGGAAACAAATCCAGGCAGCCTGGATCCTTCAAACCTACGGCAGCCCACGTGGGTCATCAGGACACGCTGGGAGTGGCGTGGTCCGCCAGCCAAGCTGCCCTTTTATCTAGCTGTTCAAGCTCTGAGCCAGTCACTTGGGGGTGTGCACCTATCAGCATTCCTGCTCTTCAAAGGGGTGTCCTGACAGTCAGTTAAATGTGGAGCCACAGAGCAAAGGCTGAGTAGTTATTTTAGAATAGCCACCTCTCAGTTTCAAATAAATTCATTACAAGGACAATAACACCAATCCCACGAAACCCTCAGTATAGAACCAAGGTCTCTAAAAGGTAATTAAGTCTCTTCATGTAGGAAAAAAAAATCTCCCATATCCTCTATATGCCTAGGGTTCGCAATTCTGGTTTTCAGAAAGGAATAACAAAAAAAAAAAAAACAAAAAAACAAAAAAACAAAAAAAAAAACTGTAGCCAAACTCTCTTAGCGCTCTCCCGGCCCCGGCTGAGCTCCTCCTGCAATTGTGGGAATGGTGCTTGAAACGGACTTTGGAAATAGTCTGTGGTAATGAAATGAATGTTACTTAAAGACACTAAATGCCACTCCCCTCTGCTTCCTCTGTGGAGAAAAAAAAAATGCCTCTGGGGGAAAAAAAATTGGAGTCCATTTGCGATGAACATCATCACCAGTTGGAATGTGTATGTTTCACTGGCGCATGCTCTGAAAAAGTAGTCCAGCTAAAGAATAACAATCACCTGCAATTAGGGATAAAGAAAGCAAGCAAGGAAGGGGGAAAGTCTTTCGTAAGGACACTGGGTCTCCAGCTCTCATTGTATCCTAAATAACTGGACAATGACATATGAACTAGAGATGCTTCCAACCAAAGCAAATGATGTGTTTATAAATAATTTCCTTCCTCCCAGGCTTTACATCCATCTGTCCTCCTCCTCCCTTTTGTACAGATGTATGAGGTATAAATTGGGGGGTTGAGACTTGAAACTCCCCTTTCCCCTCTCCCTTCTTTTCCTTGTTTTGTTTTTTGAGGCAGCGTCTTGCTAGGTAGTTCTGGTTAGCTTCAGACGCCCCATGTCATGCAGACTGATGATCCTCCTGCCTCAGTCTCCTGAACACTGGGATCGTGGGCACGCACCACTCACCTGAGCTCTTATGTATTTATCATTTTATAGAGCAAAGCTTATAAAACGAAGTGAGCCTCTGCACATGTGAGGCTGTTTTAATTAAGCGCTTAATTTAAATCTCACACGACAGTCACATATCTCGGGAACAGGGGACCCAGCACACGGCCGCGGGGAACACCCAGGGCAGTCACTCCTCACCTGATTTTCTGAGGCAAGCTCTCTTCCTGAAGCTGATTAGCTAGACTAGCTGACTAGCTAACCTCAGGAATCCTCCTGTCTCTGCTTCTTGAATGCTGATTTTACAGGTGTGTGTCGTCCCACTTGGATTCTTACTTAGATTCTGATCCTGGGGCTTGCACAGAGAGCACAAATCTCCCTGGCACCAGGAATAGATTTTTCAAGGGTAGAATATTAACACGTAGAAGTAAAGGACAGAGAATGCATTACACACTTGTGAGAGAGAAGAAACATGCATGTGCTATCATAAACAAGCACCGCTTGCTTCAGGAGGAATACCGTATGTGAAATTCCACTAATGATATACTAGATAAGCGTCAGAGAGATGGAAAGCTGACTCCTGTCCATAAGTCCTCCCCTCTGTCCCACTGCACACTGCTCCTAACTATTCCTGATTGGAATATTCAGCTGCATGACATAATTGGCAACTTTCGTGACAAATCAACAGTCTCATCTAAACTCCTGCTAACCCCTCTCATACAGAGAGAGTTCTTCAGACTCTCTCTGTATGGTACCTAGACTTGCAACTTTGCTGTCCTAAGTACCTTTATGGATATGAGAAAAATTAGTAGTAAAGAAACACAATACAACAAAAACAAAAACAAAAACAAAGGAAGGAAAAGGGAATAGAATATAGATTGTCTCCATGATCACGGTCCCTTTCTGTGGACTGTGTGACCATGAGACTCAAGTAATTGGTCCAATTTCACTTTAAGGGCTTATGCCCACAGTGTGAGCCAGTGTGTGACCCAAAGGCACTGAAGATCTTAGAGCCTGAGAGTTAAGTGTGTCAGCTTTGGGGAAAGTAATGAAAGCCTAGATAACATCCCTGGATCCCAGAGGGGTTAGTTCACCGAATTTGTGCGCATGTGGAAATCACCTGACACATCTTCTTCAAAAATACCTCCTTCTCACGCAAGTACAGAGATCAAAATATGATCCTAAACACTTTGATGGGGAGGATAGTAGGTCAAATTACTAGTGTGTGTGTGTGTGTGTGTGTGTGTGTGTGTGTCTGTATATGTGTGTGTCTCTGTGTGTGTCTGTATGTGTGTATGTCTGTTTCTCCCTGTGTGTGTGTGTGTGTGTGTGTGTGTGTGTGTGTGTAAGAGCAGGGAGAGAATGAATGAACTAGATTCATCCCTGAACAAAAGCAGCCCACCCCTGGAACCTGCTTAATAGGACTCTTGTTTGACAAATACTGCCATCCAACAGACCAGTATTGGGCTTGTGGCTTCTGCGTTTCTAGGGGCTGCCGGTCCCTGGAGCCACAATCCCAGCAAAGAAATCAAGGGTCAGGCTCCTTCCCAAACCACTTTGCTGGTATTCCATCTCAGTTGCCTCAGGGCTCCATCACAACCTAAAGTCACTCCTAAGATGATGTGCTCCTGGATTTCCTCCTCTGAAAACCATGTTATAAAAGCCTTTCTCGCTGCCGGGCGGTGGTGGCGCACGCCTGTAATCCCAGCACTTGGGAGGCAGAGGCAGGTGGATTTCTGAGTTTGAGGCCAGCCTGGTCTACAGAGTGAATTCCAGGACAGCCAGGACTACATAGAGAAACCCTGTTTCAAAAAACCAAAAAAAAAAAAAAAAAAAAAAAAAAAAAAAAAAGCCTTTCTCAACCACAGCTACATACTAAAATCAACTAGGAAGGTTTTGGGGTTCCTCCTCTTCTTTCCCCTCCTCCTCTTCCTCCTCCTCCTCATCGATTAAATGAACATCTCTAGGGTTGGTCAGAAGCCTACTCTTGGATGACTGCCCGCAGACATAGCTAACTCCATCTGGTCTACCTAACTGCTGGTCTACCTCACGATACTTCCCAGATCTGATCCCAGCCAGTACTTCTTACCTGAGCTCTGAGTGTCTTCCTCATTCCTCCATGTATTCCAAGCTGCCCCGTCCAAAACACGCTTGTGGATTTCCACCTGTCCCTTTACCAGCTTCCCCGACCCACCCCCACTCTTCACCTCACTGCCTTGGCCAAAGACCAGGCCTTACTGTGGTGACTCCGCTTCCCGTCTTCCCCGGCCCACACCCAAGCCTTCAGCAAGCCTACTGGCTCTGCATCGCCCAGTGGCTCGACACCTCCCTGCTCCCAGCCTAAGCCAGCAACACTGCTTCCATGTTGCTACGCTCGCCCAGGCCCGCCATCTACTCTCTCTTGTCTGTCAGTCTCATCATGACTTTCCACTCAAAACCAAACAAACCTCTTCCCATGGGTCTCCTCACTTTCTGCCCTGAAGCCCTGTTTACTACAACCAAATAGGCCCACACCTTTCTAACCTCTAGAACTGTGAAAAATGTGGAATATTGCAACCTTTAAACTATTTAATCATATGTTGGCTCTAGAGCTTAAAACGAAAACAACAGAAGGAAGTTATTACACAAGGCCCAAGCTCATTTTCAGTGTCAGAGCTGAGGAATTTCTCTAATCATGAACTGCCTATCAACATGGACCCCGACTAACCACCCGCCAGTGTGCTGCGTGGCGGACCTTCAGGGCCCCGTCCTCCTCTCAGCATTAGTTTTTAGCAATTTATTTCTCCTTCCTCCCTCAACAACACTTCAAACCCAGAGCAAAGAACAGGGAATGGCAATTTTTACACCTCTTTTGAAGGCACGGTGGTTAGGTACACTTGGAAGGATTATAAGCCATCTTTAAGCACAGCACTTTGATACAATTCAGTTATTATAAAACAAATACGGGAGTTGTACTGTTGATGTCAGCTGTACACACCACCGCCTGGGAGACACAAACACTCTCATTATTATGGTTTTACTTATCATCGAATCCTACCATTTTAAATCCTTTTAGACAACACCCATCTTTGCCTAAGAGCCCCAGCATATACAGGAGAGGATCTTTACACACACCCATTTGCAACAAAAGAAACATTTTTTATTCGCTAAGATACAAACTAAACAAAAGCCAAGATGTAGGAAGAGAATCACAATGGTCGTATAGAGTTGAACACTGAAGTGGGGGGGGGCAGACGCATCCCGAATGAATGTGCACAGCTAACAAGAGCGCTACCGTGTGAAGGGGGCCACTGCCGCCGCCTCAGACCCTGGCTACATACAGACGCTGACAGTGTGCCCAGAAAATACTAACCACAGCTTCTTCCTCTCGTGACTCCAGCCCAAGAACACCCCCCCACAGACACCCCCATGAGAATGGCTAACCCCACCTCTGTTCATCTGCAGACAGGAAAGCTGCCTCCTCAGTTCAGATGCACAATAGAAACATTCTGAATTTCCAGTCTGCTGGTCTACCGCCATGAGAACGCATGGTTCTCGACATTTCTGTGTGTCAGTGTGTCTCGTCATTTCTTCATCCCCCTCGGTACCTCAAGCAGATCAATCCCTAAAGCTGTGCGGGTTGTAGCACCAAAGGAGGCACACAGTGACTTGAATAAACACACCTTGTAAATGTTATGCAAGTGCATTCAATAGGCAAGAAAACCATTTTCAACCCATTTTCTATGTCCTTGTCACAGCCTAGAAGTTACTTTGTGATTTAGCATTGCAATTAGGCACATTAAACTATGTTAACTGTCTGATTCATTCATTTTTAGCTAAACTAAACAGTCACTCAAGTGTTTTCACATCTCTATATTTTTATCATATGTATAGTACATAAAGGGGTTTGCACAGAATTTAAGGATTAAAAGAGGAACTATCCTGTATGTAATTAACAAATAGATGCCATTAGTGACAATGTTATATCTTGTGGGGGGACAGCTTAGTCAGCAAAGTGGACGCTGCACAGGTACTGAGGACCTGAGGCTGTGCTTAGCCGTACACATGCTGGCACACAAAGTGCTCACACGAACGCACGAACGCCAAAGAAGAAAAAGAAAGAAGGATGGATGGGTGGTTGAATGGGTGGATGGATGGATGGATGGATGATTAGATGGACAGAAGGATGAATGGACAGATAGATGGACGGATGGGCGGGCGGACGGACGGACGGACGGACGGACGGATGGATGGATGGATGGACAGAAGGATGAATGGACAGATGGACAGACAGATGTACAGATGGATGGATGTTTGGATGGATGGATGGATGGATGGATGGATGGATGGATGGATGAATGATTAGGTAGACAGAAGGATGAACGGATGGATAGATGGATGGGTGGATGGATGGATGGATGGATGGATGGATGGATGGACAGAAGGATGAATGGGCAGATGGACAGACTGATGGACAGATGGACGGATGTTTGGATGGATGGATGGATGGATAGATGGATGGGTAGATGGATGGGTAGATGGTAGATGGATGGTTAGATGGGTGAATAGACAATTAGATAGACAGATGGGCAGATGGATGTATGAACTATATGTCTGGGCCCTTCCTTAATACATTGAATCATAGGAATTTAGGGCTGAAAAGAGACTTAAAGGATTATTTAGCCCCATTTCCTCACCTTAGGAGAAGGGAGCAAATTGACTGCCCACAGTTGAGCACAGCTAGCTAGAAGTAATGCCCAAATGGGGGTCCAGACTTATGGAAGAGGGCTGGCTTCAGAAATCGGACTCTAATGTGGGTAAGGAGGGTCCCAGGGCAAGCTAGAGAGAGTCTAAGCTGGGTTTGTGGTACTCAGATATAGATGTTCTGTTCCTTTCTTGTGTGAATGTGTAGGGACGTCAGTGGAAGCAGGCTCAGATTGTGTGTGTGTGTGTGCCTACATGCGGGCACACACAGGGTATTACAGACTGTTTCCTCATTTCCTGCCTCTCAGGCTTCTTCCATCATGTCCCCCTTCCCCTCAGACACACAATTAACACAAAACCCTTGAACCCTTAGCAAAATCCCATGCTGCCTCTCTTCTTGAAAATTATGCTTTTAGCATGGAAGATTATACTAATAGTTTACCATTCTTGTTAAACTCTCTTAGTCTAGATGGCAACAGGGGCTTTATACCCTGGGGTACCCTGGATTATCTGGGTGTGCTCAATGAAACCATAAGGGCTTTAACATCAGAGCATCCCTAGCCTCGCTCTGAGTCGAGGATGTGAGTAAGGAAGCGTGCTCAAGCAGATGCAGTGTTGCTGGCTTTGAAGATGACAGAGTAGGACCATGCACCAGTCAAGGGAAGGTGTCCTCTAGAGCCGCAGGAAAGTAATGTAGTCCCGCCTACACCCTGGCCCAGGGAGGGCCACGTTAGATGTCTGGTGTATCCGAGGGTTAATCAGTGCAATTGGAGACCACTCAGCTCATTGGAATTCCTTGCAGAAGCAAGGGGAAACTAATCCCCACCCCAGCCACCATTCTCCATGTCGGAGGTACAAGGACATATGGAAGAAATCTAGCCCTGTACTTCTGAGGACCTTCCCACCGTCTTCAGGTTATATGAGGGTAACTTTAGAACGGCGCACAGCTTGACAACGGAGAAAGAGGCTCCTGAAAGCCGGACAAAGACAACAGCACACAAACTTTGAACAACTTAAGCCGTTCTGTTTACTTTAGCAGACTCTTTGAACTCCATGTGCTTCCAAGGGAAACAAAATTTACTTTGAATAAATTTTACAGTCTTCTACTTGAAACAGCTGGTTGGAGTTTTCAAAAAGCATCTTGTCAGAATTATGCATTTTTTTTTTCCTCTTAAGACATATTCCACCCACTAAGTCATACCAGAAGCCTTGGTAATCACGGAAAGTAGCTTCGGGAACACGAATCCCTTCGATGCCCAGCCTGCGAGAAGCCTTTCAGAGAAAGGGACAAATACAGCAAGCGCCTTATATGTAATTCTGAAGAGCCTACACAGGTCGCATCGCCTCCACAGCATGGGAGGGGAGAGCAGGGGCTGTGGTCAGCAGGATGAACAAGGCCAGGCCAGCCTCACACGAGATGGCAAATTCAGCTAGATGGGGTCCGAGCTTTAACGGACTCCTTTCAATCTCCAGCAGAATGTGTCACGATCTGGAAAGAGATTTCCCGTGAAGAATATAGTGCAGAAGAGAAAAGGAAAGGTGGGGGAAGATGGGGAGAGGGGGATTAAAAAAAAAAAGTTAAGCCTGAATACCTACAGAGAAAAATGTGCCCAAACCGGAGTCGGGGGCTTATGTTCCCAGTCTGGTTTATATGACTACGGAGCCTGCACCCCAGTCAGTTGTTGACATTACGTAATTAGCCGGTTACAATAATAACACTGCAGCTTAAACAAGCTGCACAACTGGAGGAATTTTAACTACTTTGGTGACTTGCCTGTCACCAGCTACATCTGTGCTGGTCTTCAAAGCAAAAGTGTGAGAAGAAAAGAGGCGACTGCTTGGTATGCAGACGACCACGGTGCACGACAAGAAGGGTCTGGCCCGCCGAGAGCGGTGGAGGTTCGGGGGTATTTACTGCACGCCCATCTGCTCTTTATTTTTATGTAGTTAGTCCAGCCTTTGCTTGTTGCCTTAAGT